>CM024707.1:27296347-27849315 GCA_014182895.1 Angophora floribunda | reverse complement strand
AAAGGAAGGAGGAGACGTGGGTAGGAAGGGTTTTCTTTACGTGTGCGGAAGTCTACGAAAATAAGGTGGTCCTGCATTTTGGCTCTACTTTGCGACGCCGTATTTGGGTAGACTTCTGGACCCAAAAAGAAAGAGCTAACAACTTCATCAAGATCGAAAAGCAAAAATACTACTAAATGGAGGAGGAACCATATCCCGAGGAAATTCCCCTTTTTTTGGGATTAGTTGCCCCCCTTTTTTTTTATCGTTATTTTTTTAATAGTATTTGTTTTTGTCCTTCTCTTTTTGGTTGTAATCTCTCTTTACTTTTAATTAATTAATCTCACTTTCTAGTATTCTATTGAGGCAATTATTGGGAGATAATTCCCAAATTACGTGCATTAATTCTCTCTCTCTCTTTCTCTCAAAGGTGTGAGCATATGATTTGTTATTGGGGTTTTGATATAATATATACAAATATCTAATTTAATTTCTTAATGCCTTTTCCAAAAGGGAAGAAACAAAAGCAATGAGGATTCAATTCGATTTGGGGTGAGATCAACGAGTGACCCAATCCTTGAGGAGGAGGGGGATTTGGTCTAGCTACTCTTACCGAATCTCCTTTCGTAGCATCCTATTGTTAAGCATCCTATTGTTACCACAGGAATGGTCATTAGCATTCTTGAGAATAAAAAAATTATAAGATTAGGCATCTTTTTTGGGTGATCCCTTCTTTTTATTACAAGTTGTATGCTGTCGCATAATTAAGGACATGAAACTAGACTAATTTCTTATAAAAAGATAAGAAATCATCAGTGTTGCATTGCATCGGGTTGTCTATATCGACAGTCGGCCTTAGTCGTGATAATTATTTGCAGCATCTCATGAACCACACCATAGTCGCTTTACTTACGAGAAAATTGATCGATTAGTCACAAACTTATTGCACGGATGTCAATCCAATTCTAAATTTTCTAATTTTGTCAATCTAGTTCCTAATATTTGCATGAAATTTCAAAGTAGTCCTTTTGTTCAATTGTTATCGGAAATTAGCTAACGTGTTAATGTGTCATGTAAAACAACTCACCATATCTGCACTGCCCCATTAGCAATATAGAGCATATGGTTATCAAGTAGACTCCTTCTAGAATTTCATATAAGTCTAATCACATCTTTTCAGTGACGTCCAAACTTGTGCCTCGTTCAAGTACTCATTAGGGCTTCTAAGTCAATTGACCGACTTACTTCCTAACTTTGTTCAAGTTGCTCGTGAGTGGGGCTCAAGTCTAATCTGTGTTCTTGATTTTAGACACCACTTTGACCACACCGAAAGTCGTACACTAGTAATGCACCCGATACCGCATACTTATTGTCCATAAACATTGTTAACCTCGCAAAAACCACTAGTAAAAAGCTATGGACTCGCATTAGCTAATGATCGCGCTTGAGTTTAGAGAAGAATTACTGCAAAAATCTTATCGGATAGAGCCTCATAGGGATAGATAGTTACGGCTCTAGTTAAAATACGACGCCTATGTCCACTTAAATTAGTTGCACTTAGGTGATTTACTTGATCGGTTAAAGAAAAGTCGAGAGAAAGTTCGCTCCTATGCTTGCCATGTGACGTTAACTTTACCTTGATTATTGTCACGTCGCATAATGGTGCAATAGAGCTCCTATTCAACTAGTTAATATTAGTTTAGTCAAATATCTATCACTTATTAAATTTAGATTAAAATTTAAAAATGAGTGAGAACAAAGTATCTTCAAAAGGATAACTAGCTTTTAAGATATAAAAATTAAAATTTAGAGTTTTTACCTTTTTGTATTGTAATTAGATTTTGTACTTTATTTGTTGAAATTAATTCGAATTGATAAGCATTTTATGGTCTAAATTCATATTAGAAAACTAATATATGCACTAAACACGTGAAGAAATGTTCACAACATATGGCCGTGCAAAGCACGTAAAATTATTTTGCCCCATCGTTTATATAACAAATATTTCTTATTTACCAACTTCGCTCTTATAGTGTAAAATTTCATAAATTTAGGCAAAAATATCTTAAAACACATTATTAAAAAACATATTTTAGTTTGAAAGAAAAAACTTACGATGGTAAAATTATCAAATCTCTTTTGACTTGAAATTCAAAAAACAGATAAAGATTAAATTTATTATAATAAATTTTTAAATAACATTTTTATCATTATAGTTAAAGCTGAAAGAGAATGTTCACTCCTATATTTGCCATGGGGCACTACCCCTTTCTTTGCCTTGTGATTGCAATATGGTAATAAATATGACATACAAACAGAGTTATGTGGACTTTAGTTTATTCATTTGTCATTTATAAATTTTTATCTTTCATTGATTTTAAACAGAAAATAGATAAAGACTTAGTATATCCATATTTTGACTTTGTTTGGTTTGGTTTTGCAAAGGGGCTTTAGGCCCTAAAGGGACCTTAGCTAAATGCAAACCTATTTGGTTTGATTTTTTGGAGGGCTTTGGCTAAATGTAATTACATCTCCAAAGGGCTCAAAAGGTATTTAATTTAAGGTAGGTTTGGAGCTCGTTTAGGAAGTTATATCTTCAAAATACAAGTTGATACTTTTTTTTTTTGGTATTGTTCATATTCTCCAATGAGCGAATGAAGAGGGCGATGACCGTGTTGGCCACCACGAGTCCCACTAGGATGCCAAAGAATCGCCATTTGACCCTAGCGACCATCGCCTAAGGTCGCGGGACCTGAAGTGTCGCTTGGGTTGTGCAACCCAGGCGTCACCTAAGGTCCGGTGACCTCAGGCGGTGGTTGCTTGAGCGACCTAGGCGATGATTGCTTGGGTTGCGAACCCAGACGATCGTCCGCTTAGGTTGCGTGAACCTAACCATCGGGCAACTTCAGGCGAGGCTATCTGGCGGCCAAATTTGGTAGCTGGAGGTTGATCAGCGGCTAGATTTGGCCACCGGTGAGTAGATTCAAAAAAAATAAATCTTTAACAATTTTTTACAATAAAAATTTTAGCAAAAGCCTTTTACAAAATGTAGTATTTACCAAAAGACATTTAGGCCAAAATTGTTTACAATGCAATGTAAAATTACAATTTACTAAACGCTATTTATATTTCGGAAAACCCCTTTAGTTCAAAGGTATTTGTTTTTTCTTAAGGGTATTTGCCCAAAGTTGAATCAAACGGGCTTTATCTCTTGCTAAGTTTAAACTTGAAACAATTGATAAATTAAAAGAGTCTTCATATACTATTGACTGATGTAGCTTATTTCGAATATAGTTTCTTAAATATGTTACTGTATATACGATACAATTTCAATTTTGTGATTCATAATTAAGAAAAATCTCTCTAACCAGGATAACAATGAGATACATTAGACCAAAAATTCTAAATTAAAAATCGAGAAAATGCAGAATATAAACTGACAGTGAAGAAACAATGATTAATTCAAACTAAAACTTATTCAATTCACATAATTCAATTTAATGCATGCATAATCACAACAAATGAACAAACCCATTTAATTTAATATTTCAAAATTATGGATTAGGACATCACGAGCATTACTGATATTTCAATTTTGTGAAACCCCCTTTTTTTATTTGTGACTTAATCAAAAGATGGAGCATTAATATATTATCGCTTGTATATTTTGCTTTTCGAATCAACTTAGTTTTTAGTATACCTTTCATTGTCGTACTCCTTTTTGGCCCAATTCCATTATTGTACCCCAAAGGCCCACCTTTTAAATTTTGTTTTAACTGCTTAGAAAACATAACATTGCAACGTCTTTTCCGCCTCAATCTTAAGCATCCTTAAATTTATGATATTCTTCCATAAAGCCCACTACTACTAATATCGAATGAGGTCGACGTCTCCTCTCTTACATCGCGTATGACATTATTTAGATATTTCCACGCCTTCGATGACTAATTAAAGCAGATAAAAACATAACCATCCCTACCTAATCACGCATCCCTTCAAAAAGCAGAATAAAAATAAGGTTTGGGGTGCCACGTGTCCTTAATCCTCGCATGTTAGGGCATGTTGTGCGAAAATTAAAGTATAGTGAAACTTAGTGGCTCAGTGTTACATTTTTATAAAGATTGTGGTATTAAAGAAATAATATTGTGGTTAGGTCAAGAAGCATCGAGCTGCATCTCTGTTTTGGCAGTGGATTGAAGCCGGTGGGGATGCGAAGAGTGGGAGGCGACTAAGGTCTGTCCCTGTCTTTGGCCCTGATTTTATTTTCCCAAATGAAGTGATAATAAAGAAAAAAAAATATATTAGGGAAGCTGCATAGACCAAGATCGGTCAATAAATATGGAGAGCAATTCCATGTCCCAGTTCTTGATTTATTAACATTTTCCTAAGCTGAAAACTCTGGCCTACACTCTAATTATGTGGTCGTATATAGATTTTACGGTGTCCATATGGGATCCTACAGGTGATGATTGTGATTGACCCGGTCTGTTTCTCTGTTTGTGAATTCGGCCGGCCTGAGGGTAATCGACATCAGTTGCTCACTTTGACAGCTAAAGGATGCGAGAAGCCGGTTAGGCTTTAGGTCGGTCGATCGGATTCCAATCCTGAAGTGGGGAGGTGAAGGTTTCGATTCTGAGCTCTCGTGATCCGCCCTGCAGGGTGATGCGGGCGAGCAACGGTGCTGCTACGATCTCACCTTTGAGTGCCGGGTCGGAGTCTACTTTGTGCATGCAATGATGGCGGGGTTTGCTTTGCAGTCATATAGAAAAGACTCTTGCTTATGGACAGACCACGCTCTGTTGATTATAGTGAACGCTGTGCTAAATGGATGACTAGCTTGAACCTGACTAAATAATGGATTTTCAACTTGTGATCACAACCATTTCTCTAGCTATAAATCGAGGTCTAATTTCATGATGTAACAGCCAATCACAGTTCATATGTAGGAGTTAGACAGCTCAGTGTTGGACTTGAACCATCTATTGCTTCATCAATATGTGATGCATGTACTTACAACAAGAAATGTTCAAGTTATTCTGAAGAACTCTGTAAACATTCTTATAATTCAATGATAAGGAACAGGTCTGGCAAAATCGCGACCTATCAAGTGCAATCTTCGTTGCACTAAAGGAAACCGACCGTAAATGGTTCTCTTCATCCTTTCTTGACAACATGTTTCCGCAAGAATAAGTTTCCAAATCTTTAGTTCAGGACCAAAAAGTACTGCATTCTCCCAACATCGTTGCCATATCCATACCATGCATTTTCCCGAGTGTACTTCCCGAAAAGAAGAAGCAAACAACTGGTGCTAAATATATGGATTAAAAGAGAACTAAATTCAAAAGCAGAATCACTGATTCAAGAAACTATAGAAGAAAATGTAGGAAGCCGAGCATACCCGGTTCCTTGTTTATGTCGTGATGTGAAGGAGCAATAAATTTTTCCCTCGTAAATCAATGTAGACCGAGAATATTGACATAATAAATTGTCTGACTTAACATGTAATGCTCCTAAGCAAGCAATTCATGTAGAGAACAATTTCTGCATCCCTTCTTGCTGATTGCTAGGGTTGCGGCTGTTGATGAAGCTCCCTATCACAGCATCATACAGAGAAATCAAGCACCAAGCAGAAAAGAGCAGCATATGATCAGCAATCAGCAACAAAAGAAGCTTGGAATCATGAGTTCATGCAAGCACGATCCAGAGAAAACAATTGAAAAACTGTGTGAGGCAGCAAGGATGGTGATCTGTCCTGTTGTAACATGAGCACAAATGGTGTGACAGTTTCAAGTACTAAGGATGCAAGATGCTTAAAATTCACTCTCTTTTTTAATCTGCATAATTATAAAACAGCAATAACACAAAGCATGTCAGTTTATTCAGCTATTCAAACCAAAGAAAACTGAGCCAACATGGAGAGTAATAGAACACTCGGATTTCATTGACAGTTGGAATTGCCGTAACAATCCGCTGTCCTGTTAAAACTATGTAGTCACACATCAATTGTTTAATTAGCTAATCACCTAAATTTTTAAGATTCAACGATAATTCTTTGAAAGCAAGTGAGATAGTACCTCTAGTGATAGCAAGGTTTTAATTACTCGGACTTTCTTTTCAGCACTCAATTTGTTAATTGAAAGTGGACTCTCTAAAGCCAGTACAGAATGGTAGAATGTCTCAGTAACAGGATCAGAACCTGGATAAAGTTTCGTCCAAGTTTGCAAAATGATTTGAGGGTTGAGTTTAACAGAAAAGAAAGGAAACATCACTTAAGCTATCTGAAGACCATCTGATCTTATCCATTGCACTCAACTCCTCAGGCCTTGTCAATGTTGCTACTCCAGCACACTATAGTGGCCAACCAATTGATGGTAATTTGACACGTCGGCCTATGAGTCTGGATGGGGATAAAAAGCTCATCACCTTTTCATAATTTAGCTGAGTGGGTTCTTATGACTTGGCAATGGATTAGCTTCAAAGCACTACATAGCAGCCCAACCCATAAGGAAAAGAACATTACAAGAGTGCCAACTAAGACACAATTTTGGGTTGTTAGAGGGTAAAGCAACCTGAATTTAGGTTGTGTCTCCCCTAGCATCACTAATGGGTATGCACCGCCAATCTAGGTCAAGCTACATTCAACTCCCATGTAAGTAGCTACCAGTGAATATGTACAATGCACCATGCCATCTCAGATTCTCAATAGACACCCCCGGGTTAATGTATTGAATTAAACAGAGAAAGTTGGACAAGTGTGTATTGTGGAGATGACTATACTAAAAGGACGACAGCTTGATAGAAACTATTTTCAGCTTTCCTTAATTGGCACTCTTGTTTGAAAACCCAACACTTTACGTCCCGAGATTTCAAAAGAACCTATAATTTAGACCTTGGAGTCTTAGACAAAAAAAAAATGTAAAGTAAACTAAAAGAACTACAGGGTCTATAGAATAGTTTTCTTGATATCACAAGGTGCAACATAGGGTCTTGAAAGTAGAAAATGCAGAGTGCAGGCTTTGGAATTAGAGGATGCAAAGAGTAGTTGAGGAGAAACTTGAGGATGATTTGTGTTAATTACCAACTCTTAGTGGATTTAAAAAGTGAATTCAAGGGATGAAAAAAGTTGAAGCCTGATAATCTAACTGTAAATAACCCAAAAATACATTGAGTCTTTGGAATTTACCCTGAAATCAAACAGTTGACGGTAGGCAGAAGCATGAGGTGAAAATCAACCTATCCCAACATTGTACACTCAAGTCTCCTTTGTGAGCACTTCTCATCACATACTTCTATGATCCTCCCAAACTACTGAGTTCAGATTCCATAATTTACTTTCTATCTTTTAAAAACATTTGCGGGCATTTAGAGGAAAAGCCTAAAGGAAGATGTCAAAATTCTTTGCTTGTGGCATTTCTGATATTTGAGCCAGGCCCAATACCAAAGGCAGGCATTTTCTATTCCTAGCTTTTACCAACAAAAATCAAATCTATCCAAGATACTTCATTCAACTGGTAAGACCTGGATCAAAACAAAGAACTCCTGCAACTAGCCGATCAAAACAGGTCTTTCTCTATCAATCGAATTTAATTTCAAAGGGTAAGAGTTGCCATGACTTAAAATAAGGCATGTCACCTGCATATATTTTAGCCATGTATTGCTTAATTACACTTAATTTTGTACCATCAGGCATCTGTCAATCACTTTCTTTAGATATGGATTGGTGCATAACATCTATGGTTCGTAGTGTAGCAAAGAGATTCCGCCATTTTAGTATCCAAGGTTGTGTTCTTCTAGTGTTGTAAAATCATCAATTAACAACACTGAAGCAAGAGGGCCACCAGACAGTGGCAATGGATATGTTGGGGAATAGGATGTTCAGGGGTTCAGAACCTCAAAAAAGCAACAACATGCATGTGTGTGCGTGCACACACACTCATACAGAGAGAGAGAGAGAGTATTAGTCCAAGAAAAGAGAAAAACACAGAACCATGAGGCTTTTTTGAGTCTGAAGACATGATATACTGAAGGAGCTGAAGGAGCAGCTAAATTACCTATATTGAACATCTTGTCATGAAAAACACACCTCTATGGTAACTCTAAAGCAAGAAACCTCTGCGAAAATCTTAATTAAGCATCTTTTCATATAGGATTAACCCTAATATCTAAACTCCTCAACAAAACCATATGAAGAGAACTTTCAAATCTTTGTAACATTCATCTCCAAAAAAGGGGAACACTATGATTCCTCAACAATATAGACATCTGTTGGCAAATTTTCCTCACAAGAAACAAGAACACCTAATAGTTTCATGTAAGCATGGATTCTAAAATATTTTATACTGAAGAATCTTCCCAAGGCAATAGATTCAGAAGGTGAGTTCTGGAACGTCATTTAGAGACGTATATAAAATATCATTATTTGCGAGCAATACATATGTCATGTATAAGTTTCAATCAAGTTCAATTATCCCAAACTGCATTGAAGAACACGATTTATAATCGACGACAACAAGAGGAAAGCGATCAAACACTCAAGGATACAAATTTATCCATAGAACAAATACAGCCTTAGCCAAAATTTTCTCTGGTAATAGTTTCAGTGCAAATTAACAGAAAATGTCGGCATATACAGACTTCAACTCTATGACTAATTGCATAGGAATACAATTACCGAAACAGAAACACATCCCGCCAAGCAAGGAATGCAGAGCAAATCTCAACTGGGTGTTTTGAAAGTGGAAGGCTGCGGGAGCGTCAAAGGCCCACGCTTGGAATCCTTGTCGTCCAATAGCCTCTTGAGTGTCTTGTTCCTACAGTACTGCCTATCAAAATGCTTCACCTATACATATCCACAAAACCAATGATACCAACATCAACACACAACCCACCAAAGGAAACAGGCCAAAACAAAACCACAACAACAATCCCAATTCGCACGTACCCAAGAAGCTCGGCATCGATTCTCGTACTCGGCCCTCAATTTCTTGCACTCGGCAGGGTACAACAACCCGACGGAGCCGATCTCCGTCGGCTTCTTGCTCGATTCCTTCTCCAGGCAAGCGTAGAAAGCGTCGCGAGCCTGCCCAGAAGAACGTAAATCACGTCGCGCCTCAGTATCCGAATTCTCCATTCAAGAGCAAACCACGCATTCCACAAAGGAGGGTCGTCTCCAAATGATCAAGAATCTACAGAGAGAGAGAGAGAGAGAGAGAGAGAGAAGAGAGCGACCTTGTAGCAAGATTCGCGAGCTTTGGAGAGGACGTCGGCGTGGACCGTGTCTGGGTTTCTTGCTGCGTAGGTTTCTGCAACGGCAGCCATGGCTGCACCACCGCCTGAAGCTCCCCCCGCGCCTGCTTCAATCGATTCACTTCGGCTGCAGGTTCCGATGGACTCTCAGAGAGAAAGAGAGACTGACTTGGATCTTGGGCTCGTGGTGATTGGTCCAGTCCATTAAGCACAGGCCCAATAATTCATCAGCCCATTCAGGGCCCAAAAGAAAAACTCTGCCACATCTCCATGGACGAATCAAGTTCGAATCTTGATTTGGTGAAAGTTCTAGCATTATCTCCACGCTCTAATGACAAGAATTGTTGACGAGTATCTTTAAGAGATAAGTGTACCAAAAGTTTTAAAACTTTCAAAAAGTGCATTAAAATTTATCACGGAAGTACAGTTGAGACATAAAATTTTCTAGAAGTATAATCAAGTCATAAAACTTGTTGTGAAAGTGCAATTGAGTCCTAAAACTTTCGAAAAGTGCAATTAACTCATTAACTTGTCATGAAAGTGTAATTAAGTCATAAAACTTGTCAAACTATTCTAATAAAGTCATTATGTTGATTGCAATTTGTTGACAAGTTTAGAACTTAATTATACTTTTTGAAAATTTTAAATCCAATTACACTTTCTAAATTAAAACTTGATTGCATTTTGTGATAATTTTTAAGATTTTCAATGCATTTATCACAATTTCAAAACATTGGACTAGTTTCCATCAGTTGTTCATATTGAAAGGAGCTCATCAGAAGATCATCATAGAAATCAAGCCCGAGATGCTGGCCCGGCAAGCCAAGAAGCCCAGTACTTCGACCTTAACCTTGCTCGAAAAACTCATGTTAGACCGTGTCTCGGCCCAGGCCCTTTCGTGAATTAAGGCCCTTTCAGCCTTCGGGGAAAGCTTCACGCAGATTCACAAAACGAGCTGAGAGATCGGGTTATTCTCTTCCATTTTTGAGAAGTAACTATCCAATAAATATCTTAACAAGATCAGTACAAGCTATAAGCGAGAGACATTCATTTCGATTGTTCTCAATGCGTACCACGATGAAACCCCATGCGATTAGCTTATTAGTTAAAAAAACTTATTGATGTGTAGAATAGGCGTATGACACAAGTTCGATTTTCTTCGTGATTCCACATTTATTTCACTTGATAGGGCTTGGGTTCGCATCTTACTTGGTCCATGATGTTCATAGGGTGCTTCCCCAGTGGGGAACTTACCCACATGAGGCGAGATTCCTCGTTGTTCAAGAATATAATATCCCAACCCTCTCCAAATCCTAAACTAAGCCAAACCATTCAAGGAGATCCTGATCCATCGCACAATAAGAGAGCGAAGATCGAACTGGACATTAAGTTGGACGGTCGATATCAAAACAGAGAGGCATCCATGTTTGTTCTTGATTTGAGGCTTCACCTACACAAAGCCGAGTTGCATAATAAGCCTTTTGGTTGAGATTAGACAACAATGCTCTTCCAGGCACGTCAATAAACCACTAGAAACGACAATGATCAAAAAGGTTGTGGTTTGAATGGCCCATGGTTTTGTCATCAATCTCACATTCCGGCATCAATGAGCAATCCCTTCTTCCTCCTCCGCAATGATTAATCAAAGCTGAATCTTAGTTAAAATAATAAACAACAACTTAGCAATCATAGAGAACAAAAAGAGGGACACCTGGTCTAATAGCATGAGCATTGCCCGGTGGTTGGGACTGATCAATCAATAATTATGGGGACAATTCATTTTCATTGGGCGTTGCCATGATTACCTTATTTAACTCGAAAATTTATAATAATGTGGTCCAATAGAAAGGTGCCAAACCGAAAAAGATAAAATTGATGTCCTGTAAAATAACCTGATGAACAATGACTCTGGAGCCCGCCTGAATCTTGACAACCTCCCCCACATAGATACCGGACGAGGTGCGTGTTCCCATCCTTTCGAATTAAAATCTTGAGCTTAGATACTAAACGAGGTAACCCTATCATGTCATGATGTGTATCGAATGCCGGAATTAGTATGGTCGGTGAACGAGGTTGCTTTCCAACCGCGATTTAGCTGGGGAATTCTTGGAGAATGCTCCTCCTGCTGCGCATGTTAGGTTTTATAAAAAAACCCTAATTTCAGTTTTAACATCAGGCGTAGCTCAGGTACTGTTGTTAGATCCCGATCGGCACACTCTTCATGTCACTGCTTGTCGTATCTTCGTGTGTGGTTCGCCCGTGGAATTCGAACTTGGGGAGGTCCTATGCGGCTGGCGTCCGTTTCTAATGCAGAATATCGGCCTCCATGCGTTTCTAGAATATTGCTGTAGAGAGGAAAAAGTACTTGTCTAGATTCATTTTGCTAGATCGGAGCTGTTTATGATGCTAAATTAATGGTATATCGCATCTTATTGGGTTATGTTGCGGCTTCCCAGCTCCCGTTAGGAGAGGCCTTGTTGAGGGGTTTAGAAGTTGGCACTCATTGACAAGTGATCACCAGACAAGTGATCACCACTTTGTGTAATTTTACATGTGTGTTCCTTCATCGAAAGGTGTTGACTCAGATGGTGAGAAGGCTTACTCCCATCCTTGCGGTCTTGGATTTAAGTTTTATTGAGAGCACTCTAGAACGTAAATCCTCAATGATTGTCCAAGAAGGTGGATTCATTAGATTGTGCCTGATAAGAGTAATATACTTTAGGTACTTGGTGAGTATGTTTCTTGTCTATCACCCTTGTTAGATAGGATTGATAAAATTATCCAAAAAGTTATAAACTTATTGTATTTTTGTCAATCCAATCCTAAATATTTTTATTTTTTGATCGCTAACATGAACCATCCTAACATGAACATTTCTAATAACATTTTAATATTTTTAATATTTTAATTTTCCTTTGATTTTTTTCTATGCTTTTTTTCCCTATGTCAACAAGGGTCCTGAAGCCCTTGCCTAGGGCCATTGTTACCTTGTCGGTCGTGGGCAAGGGTGTGAAAGCCTTCGCTAGATCTGGGCGATGGCCACCTCGCTCGTAGCCAATGGGGCTGTGAAGAATCTCACCCATGATTGGTGGAGTTACTTTGGCTTCCCCTAGTTTGGGTGAGGCCTTTGCACTTGGCAAGGGTCATCAATAACCCTCACCGACACATAAATAATGAAGTATAAAAAACCAAAGCAAAATAAATAAAAAATAATTAAAAAAATTGAGTAAAAATTAAAATATTATTGAAAATTGTTTACGTTAACGTTGATCATGTCGGTAGGATAGTCGATGTCTATGCTAGCGATTCTTAGCTAAAATTGGTTAAATGAACTCGATTGGCAAAAAATGGTAAAATTTAAGATTGAATTGACAAAAATGTAATAGATTTAGGGTTTTTGGACAATTTTCTGATATAGGAATAGTTGTGGTCTAAACCTCTAAAGTGTTTGATTCTAGCCATTCCATTCTTCTTATTGCTTGACTCGATAATCGCTTTACATGAAACAAGCTCTTAAAAACATGTCCAATTCGCTGCAATACAGCATACGAATAACGAATTTCATGAACCGATCATAGCACACTTCGAGATACTCAAACCGGATCTATCTCTTGAAATCTCTTGGAGATGCTCCTAATTCGATTCCATCTTAACCCTTACCCAGATGCACCTTAGTCCAACCTCAATCATCAGAAAGACACGTTATTCAAATGGACCTTACCAAATCACTGCTCAGAATAACGTGTCCAATCGCAACGACAGACACCTTCCCTAAAGATCTAAATTATTAAATTAATGTTGAGTGGATTATCATATTTCATTTAGCGGTAGGCCAGCGGACAAGAACCTAATTCAGAACAGTGACAAGTGATCTTTGAAGCATACTCGTGCTGGGTGATGTCACAGAAAAACTTGGGCAGCATTTTCCCGGGTCGCTATACGGGAATTAAATTAGATTATGCGGTGTCACATCTCTTCGTCCCTGTGCCCAGTGTATATCTGTGGTCGTGATTAAGCTTAAGTTTCTTAATATCTGATTAATTAGTGAAGTAATGCAGATAATATCTAGGGATGTTACAAGCATACGAGGACGCCATGGCTGAAAGATCTGGTTCGATAATCTAATCAATGTTTACTCTTTTGCACAAACTATTCCAGAGGAAAAATTAACCAAAAAGTCCTAAACTTATTGTATCGCAACTAATTCAATTATAAACATTTTGATAACTTATCAATTCAGTTTTAAATTTGGACAATAACTAGGGCACTTGAGTTGTTACCGAGGGACACGGCTTCCTTTCTATTGCTTATGAGTTTCTATAGACTCATCTATATATTTTTTACTCTCTTTCTTTCACTTAAAAATAACGTGACATTTCCAAAGTAATTTAACTTGATACAAGCCGATTTGCTTTTCTAAACCCTTTTTTTTAAGGCTCTACAAGAATTATTGCATAACCACAAAGAAATTAAGAACGAATCGATTGGTGGGTTGAACCGATTGATTTAGATCCAGATACAATTTCATCACTTGAATGAGTTACATGCTGTTATTTTACAAGGATGACCAATACGAAATATCTTCCATCCCTAAATTTGGCATGTGTGTATATATATATTTGTACAAAGATACTTTTAACATGGAAATGGAGGTGGACCAAACAACAGGCAAAGATATAAATGACTTGTGACACTGCAGGCTTTAGTGCAGCAGGAGTCAGAGAGAAAGAAAAGGACAATGATTGAGATGGCGAAACCCTAAAGAAGGAGACAAATCACTTTCCTGATCCTCAATTATTCACCAAAAATCTGCCCCCAACTCTCACTGAAAACCACACATACTCTGCTGCGTAGACGATAAATCTTTCGACGTACGGTGTGCTGATCCTGTGGGCATAGGATCCCATTGGATTCATCGTATGGAAGTCGTAGATGTCTGTTCCGTCCTACTCGTATTTGTCGTGCTGTATTTGGCGCATTCACATGTCACGAATGAATGACGCGTTGATTATTCCGTTTGATTCTCGGAATAGAGAGAAATTGAGTGATTACTCCTTAGCACACAACTACCGTGCCACTCCTCCCTCCTCTTCTATGTTAATCGGCTGTGTCACGATCGAAAACCCTTGTGGGCCGACCACCACTAAGCACTCCTTGTCTTCTTCCCTTGAGCTTAGTGCCCAAACACCATGATGCCCTCGAACGCCTATCCTCATCCTCCTTTGTTTCTCGATCAATGTTGCTCGCCATTACGGCTTCATATCGACCTTGACATGAGGCGGGCAAAACCCCAAATTGAGGAAACCTCTAGTTTAGGGATGGCAGGTCGTGCCTTGCCACGAATGGGGTAAATTATGCATCACGGGTCATTTGATGGGCTGCGGCACAGGGCAATTAACAAAGTGGGCCTAGGCTGGTATTAGCCTTGGTGCGCTCCGTTTAATCCTTGAATTTTGAAATAATAGATGTTCACACACATTAGTCACAAGTTTATGTATATTGAAGTTATAGATTGTTACATCATAGAGCTCATTATAATTTATTGCCCGCTTAATTTAAAGTTAAAGTAAAATAATATATATGTAAATATATTTTAGTAAGTGAATAAGACAAACAAATTATTAAAAATACGGCGGTTTGATCGTGATACGTTTGATAAATATTGAATATGATTAGATATGTTGTGATTCGGATTGATAATAGTTTTGTAATTGATATGTGACCATGGACTATTGTGGCAATCTTCAAATTAGTAGGTGATTCGACTGATGAGTAACTTGAGTAGTTATCACTTGAGCTATATTTTCCTCCTTCGTTGAATGTCAGAGAAAACCTCCTCCAACTATGCCTTCCATTATTGCATTCCAATTCATTGACATTACCTACATTAAAAATTTAGAAAACGTAGACAGATACGAGCAACAACGCCCATGTTCGTAACCCGTCAATCGAAAGGTTGACCTGATGATAAGTAATTCTTTTAGCAAAAGATGTATCTAGAGGCTCCCAACTAAAAGAAGCATGGAAGGAAATTATAATCAATTGGACACAAGAAGTCAACCAAATTAATAACCTATCTTAAAAATTTGAATTTTACCACCTTCAAATGCACAAGTTGCTCTGAAAAATTTAATGTTTCCTTCCATAATTGTTCGGTTATGAATATCCTCCCAACCAAATTCAAGACATATCCTATCGAGTTTTTCCATCAATACATTGGATCTCACCAATATCAATGATGCTCTCGTTTGGAAATACCTTGCTGGATTAGATGTAAATCTCGGACCCTTTTCTACACATTCGAATTCCTAAGAAGAACAACTGTGCAGTTAAAGATCTCGGGTTCGATTCTTCACATACCCGGATCGTCAAATCTCTTTTTTATGCCAAAAAAAGGGAGACCCGGTCGACAAAAACGTCGTCGGATTTGAGCTTTTAGAATTGAAGATTTTCACTAGCAACATATTCACAGCAAAAAAGCATGGAGAATACAACAGCAACCACTGAACTTAACCGCAAATCGCAGACCAATTCCTCTGCGATCCGCTGCTCCTCAGTCGACAAACTAATTCCCAAACATCATAATCCGATTAACATGTACAGCCCTGCTCCTCTCAAGCGGGCAACGAGTCGCCGCCGCTGGGGGACGTCCAGACGATGTCCTTGAGCGCCGGTCTCAGCTCCTTCCGGCAGAACTGGTTGTACTCCAGCGTGTCCCCGCGATCCTTCTTCACCTCCACCACCAGCACCGACGGCGCCACCGCGAATATCTCCGCCTCGATCGCCAGCTTCCCTTTCCTCCCGGCCTCCTCCCCCTGCAGCTTCACCCGCGACTCGCTCTTCTTGATGCTGAATTTCCCCGCCTTTGCGGCCTCCTCGATCCTCGATATGATGCTGCTCGCCGGCCTCGTGGTTGCGAACCGCATCTCCTCCTTCTCCTCCCTCTTCTTCTCCTCGAAGAGCGGCGACAGGTCGAACCCCTCGGAGAGGGAGATTATGTGGAACGCGTTCATCGTCTCCGATGGCTGCACCTTCGCCGCCTTCTCCTCGTCGAATTCCTGCTCCCCTTGGAGGCCAGGCTGCTGGGGACTGACTTCTTGAACCAGGAGCTGTCCATGACCTTGGAAATCTGGATCCGGGTGCTCGGATTCGGGTCCAGGAGCTTGGTCACGAGCCGCCGGGCCTCCGGCGAGAACCAGGGCGGGCACTTGAAATCGCCCCGGTAAATCTTCCGGTACATCACCATGATGTTGTCGTCCTGGAAGGGCAAGGAACCCGGCCAGGAGGACGTATAGGATCACGCCGCACGACCACAGGTCCGCCTTGGAGCCGTCGTACCCCTTCTTCCCGATCACCTCGGGGGCGACGTACGCTGGAGTCCCGCACGTGGTGTGCAGGAGGCCGTCCTGCCTCAGGTGCTCGCCGAAGGCGCTCAGCCCGAAGTCGGTCACCTTCAGATTACCGTCTTCGTCCACCAACAGATTCTCCGGCTTCAGATCCCGGTGGTACACCCCCCGGCTGTGGCAGAAATCCACCGCCGAGATCAGCTGCTGGAAATAGGCCCGGGCGACGTCCTCCCGGAGGCGCCCCTTGGAGATCTTGGCGAAGAGCTCGCCGCCGCGGACGAGCTCCATGGCGAAGTAGATCTTGGACTTGCTCGCCATGACCTCGTGGAGCTCCACGATGTGGGGGTGCTTCACCATCTTCATCACGGCGATCTCCCTCTTGATCTGCTCCGTCATCCCCACCTTCACCACCTTCTCCTTCCCGACGACCTTCATCGCCACGCCCCGGCCGCTCTGCAGCTCCCGCGCGTGGTACACCTTCGCGAACGTCCCGTGCCCGAGGAGCCGGCCCAGCTCGTACCTCCCGTGCAGGACCGACGAGCTCCCGTCCTCCCCCTTCTTCGTCATCATCGAGGCCTTCTTTTCTCCGACGTCACAGCAAAAACCAGAATTCGATTGCAGGAACTACAAAAGACCCACGAACGGTCCTCGAACGGCCGAGAGATTTCGAAAAGGAAGAGGCCGAGGTCAGAGGGCGAACCGTCGGATCACCCGTCCTCGACGTGCTTGCGGTGGCAGGTCCGGCCGCCGATGCGCGAGTTGGCTCGCCAACACGACTCAGGCCTCGTCGGGGAGGAAGAAGAAGAGAAGCGGCGGGCTACCGTCATCTCTATGCATTCCCTACGCGAAGAGAGAACTCCCCTTTACGAGATTCTTCCTGGGGATTCGTCCAGGCCCCCTCTCTCTCTCTCTCTCTTTCTCTCTCTCGGGATCGAAGAGCAGCGAGGTTTTCGAGAAGGAGGTGTGAATGAATGATGGAGTTTCGGTTCTTGTTTTTTTCTCTCTTCTTCGTCGTTCTGCTGCGCATGGCTCGTCCCATATATAGCGGAAGCCAGTAGCAGGGGCCCGAAATTACGCTTCTGCCCTCGGGGATTTATGGAGTTGCCACGAAATGGCGGATTGACAAATTTATTATGCTGTCAATTATTGGGGGGGTGGGGGCTGAATGCTAAATGCTGTAATCGGGCAAGTGAGGATTTCCGGAGAATTACCGGCTCCTTCTGGCAAAGGTAAAAAATTCAAGCTTGCCAAATCCATCCTAACCTTTTCATTTGGCTAAAAATTAAATACTCCCACCTAATTACCTCGTCTATAATACCCAAAAGAGAAAGAAAAGATTAAAAGTAGGTCGAAAAGATAATGAGGAAAAGGAGTTTTGTCTGCCAATTTCGTAAATCAAGGCAATCAAAGGAAAATTTGATGGGTCTATGACTAGACATATTATAGATAATTTACATCAAATCTTATGAATCTTTCGATTTTTAGGATAGATGTCTTATACGGTCGAGACTATATTTCGAACGGTTTAATGAAGTGACTTGCCCTCCCCCTGGCTCGATCCCGAAATGAGCGCCGCGGAGTGACCGGGTCAAGACTCAAGCAGTCGGCACAGATTCCGGACGCGTGCGAGACGGTCGAAGAAGGTCAAATACGAGAAAACCGGCGCGCCCGTTCGCCCCCCCGGAGCTCCGCTGTCGCTACGATTTCTCATCCGGTTTGTCCTGACTAGCAAAAAGGGAAGTGTTGTTGTCCTCGCTAGCAAATTCTCCGCATCGCCGGGGGGCCCTCCGGCAAACTCGTGGGGCCCCGTCTGAGGTGTACTTTCACGGAAATGGTGGCTTTTCTTTTTCTCGCGGTGGCGGTCAATTGAGACTTGATAGGGAGGAGAGCCGGGCTATGATGGCGTCATCAAAAGTGGGATTTTCACTTTTTACCGGTTAAGCGTAGGTGGAAAAAATAAAGGGAAAAGCCCCCCCACCCCCAAAAAAAATGCAAAAGAATCTTTAATAGGTACTTAGTTAAGGTTTCATAGCCGACAGACTTAAATTTTCATTTCCCTTTTAAATTTTGGGCTTTTGACTTTTTCCATCGCCACGAAAAAGGAAAAAAAATCCTTGGCCTTTTCTCCTGTTAATTCCCTCGAGTTAAAGTCACATTTGACAACGAGTATAAAATTCAAGATATAATAAAATTTATCTCATCATTCGTTTGGTACTTACTCAAAATTGAATATATAAAAGAGAAATATGTCAAATAAGACTATCCTATAAGGAAATGTGGGATAAAAGTAGATATGATTTCGATAATCATAAAAAAGAAAATTATTTTTGTTGAATAACAAACTTCTTATATTAACAAAATTAGGACTATATTTCAATATGAATAAATTTTGAATTCTAATATAAAAATTCAAAATAACAAAAAATAATTTTTTTGAATTTAAGATTATTTTTATTTATATATTCCAATATAATTAAATATGATAATATAAATTCAATATAAATACAAATATATATTTATATTTATAACGTATTTTAATAATTTTATAATTTTAGGTATATTAGTATAATTTACTATTTAATAAAATTTTATTAGACAATGATGGGAAGGGGAAGAAATAAAATAAAAAAGAAAAATTAAAAAAAAGAGAGGAAAATAAAAATGAAGTGGACAAAAGTGTTGCAAGAGATTTTTAGTATCTCGATTGTAAAATTTTTATTTATTTATATTGATATGTGGTTTATACTAAAAAAATGTATTTTATATAATATGAATATATCCGATTTTATTATTGTAATTACCAAATAGTGGACTTTAAAACCATCACTAATCTTGTTAGCTTAGAGCTTATAATTGATGATACTAGCCCTACTTTGCTCAAAGATATCAGAACACTAATGTGTTTACTCTTTGAGTTTAAAGTGCAACATAGCTTTCGAGAAGAAAATCGTTCTATCAATTGACTCACTAAACACTTGAATGTTAGATTATTTTCATTACCTTCTAGAGAGTTAATTCATGTTTTATTAGACGATGTTAAAATTTTGTGTTCAACTTTAGCTCATTTTCACACCCAAAACAAACAAAAAAAGCACCAAGTGAGTCCATTCAAAATATTTTCCACTTTTATATTTTAGTTTTTTTCTGATATTGTAGCTTAGATAAATCTCAAAAAAATTATTGATATATAGTTTTGTATGATATGTTTTCTAGTCTTTTCTCAGTATTTAGGTTAAAATTTTCTAGCTTTGAAAGGGCAACTGAATAGGAAACTTTCTGCCTAAAATATCTTAAATAAGTCGGGGCCCTTTAACTAAAACTACAAAACCATCCTCAACCTTTTCTTTCTTTGTTATATTATGGACCACCTAATTTCAAAACACGCCATTTCTACTCTCAAGTTCTTATGCTTTTAGCCATTGCTTTCTCATTTGATGAAAGAAAAGCATCGGTGACCCACTAATTAATTAATCCCTTAATCACAAGACTTGACCGGGGCAAAGGTCGAATGATTAGTTAGCAATACCATGGACATTAGACACCAAGGGTTTCGTGATTAGCGTGGCCAGAACCTTTCTTCGGAAGTGTAATTAAAAAACTTAAGACAATCACTAATCAAACGCTAATTGAGTCTTTAGGATGACAACGCGTGCGATCATTGTACTTAATTGTTGGGGGAAGGAAAACCAAACACTTCATCTTGTTCGTGTGTGTGCATGATTCTCACGAGTTCAATGCAATGGATAGCAGCTCATCAGCCAGCCAAATAGAGGAGGCACTAATGAAATATCTCGAAGGAGAGGTGGGGTCGCATGCTTCGTGATGCTAGCCGGTGGGTGGCTTGTTTAGGAATTTATGTGCCTATTTAGTGAATTTTAATTTTGATTTTGGACTTGTTTCTTTTGGTTTTGGCATTTTAAATTTGGATGTTTTTATAATGAAATGGGTTAATTACGATGTAGGCCTAGAACATATCATGAATGTCACAAGTTTTAGGACTTGCTATGATGTTGTGTCCACCAAAGTAATAAGAAAGAAATACACATACGATAGCATTTTGAGTTGTTTCAAATTGGTTTAGTTTCGGATTTTGAGTGAAGACCACCTTGAAAATTGGTTGATTCCAAGTTCTCATTGGCACTGGTTTAACTCCCGGTTCTAAGTGAAGAATCATTAGAGAATTGGATCGACCAAATAGAATTTTGAACTGGTTTTATAAAACCTTGAAAACCCTTGTTTTTTTCTAGATGTCTTCTTCTCTATCTTTATTTTTCTTTATTCTCTCTAACCTCACTTAGACATTTCACGACTCTCACTCTTTTGCTTGCAACTTGCCCTCCTCTTCTCCCGCTCATTCAAGCCTCGCAACCCTTTCTCGTTTTTGACTCGCCTTTGCTCACTCACCTCATCCATCTTTTACTTCGAATTGTTTTGTCGTAAAAAATGAAACAAAAAAATAAAGAATAAAAAAATGGGTTCTCAAGTAGACTTTGAAATCAAACCGAAAAATACAATCGATTTCAAGGTTAGTTCCAATGCAAAAACAGGGTAAGTTTTTAATTGTAAAAACTAAAAATCGATTTTAATATTTTGGCTCCAGGGTAAGTTTTCCCTAATTGGTAAAAAGCATAAAAAAATCAGAAAGACAATATCACACATCACATAAGTCACACAGAATATCTCTGATCGTAATTAAGTAGCTTTTTGAAGTTGTACCTGCACCGCACAACCTTGATGACTTTTGAAAAATCGCATTCAATGTCTAGATCGTCAAAAGCTCCTTATGAAGACTCCAAAAAGGCATCTCTGGCGAAGGGGAGAGCTGCCCATTTCGGAATCATTGCCAAAGATCTTAGAAGAGCCAAAAAAACGAACCCTAATGTCCCCCACGTTCATGTGACGAAACATCATCGTTAAAATGTCCTATGCAGAACACCTAACTTAGAATATCATGCGACACGAGGAGATAGACACGGAACCATCCTTCTCACTGGATCAGCTCAAAAGATCGTGCTAACGAAGGAGATAATCCCACGAGCAATCCGGGTCGACCACGCTTCTTCGTGCTTATCCACTCCACGTGATTAAAGATGGGGAATTTTAAACAATAGCGGCGGGACCGGGCGGCGGAGATTGCAGCTGGAAAGTGTTGAAGAAGCGGCTGGCCGTTGATCTGAAATTCTAGATGGGCATTGACTCCAGTCAAGACCCACTCCGCTCGGCTTCGGCGGCTAGCCTTTACTGTATTTGGCTCACGCGAATATATATTTTTTTTTTATTGGTTTATTTCTTTAACAAAACGTGCTCGATATTTCAATTTTTTTCCATGGAAATCAATTAATTTTTTTCTATTATGAAGATGGTGTTAAGTGGAATTAATGCCAGCACGTTTCATGATGGAGGCATTGAGATGAAGAAGACAAACTATGGAAAAAAAATGGGAGGATGTGAAATGAGATTTGGGGAAAGAAACGTACGAAAAGAGAATTTGAAATTCTTTTGTCGCATGAGGTGGAAGGAAACACACGATTTTCCTCCATCATATCTTCTAAACTCCACCCTCCCGAATATATTCGAAACAATACTGCAAAAGACCATGGATTTTTATTTTGTTTTGCCAAAACCCCCAAATTTGTAATTGCTTGGCATAATACACTTTGTTTACCACAAAAACGCCTACTTTGCTCGCTATAACACCAATACCTCAAGTTTCAAATTTGTGCCAATGTGAGAAAAAGTGCATTGGAACAAATTTAAAGGTTTTGATGACATAATTTTTTTCTGTTGAGATATTGGTATGGTAGTATGCATTACCAAAAAAGTCTCAAACCTATTGCAATCTTACAAATTTAGTTATTAACTTTTTGCATTTGTACCAGTTCAATTCATTCGGTCACATTAGCACCGTCAGCATCACGTTAGTGGCATATCAAAATTGATAGTGAACTGAACTCACATAAATACAAAAAATTTATGATTGAATTGGCCAAAAAATGTTTATGACTAAATTGACAAAATTGCGATAAATTTGGTACTTCTTTTGACAATTTTCCCCTTAAAATTTTTGTGACATGCAACAAATTTGGGGTATTAGTGACACAATAAACACAACTTAGGGTTTTCCGGCCGTATTATCTCTTAAAATATTCATGTTTGGGCGATTTCCCAAGAAAGTCCGGTAAAAATGGAGCACGGTTCTCTCACAGATTTAGACATTCGAAATTTTAACCGGTCCATCGAATGCTTTTAACTTGTTAAACTACTTGAAAAGCAAAACCAAATTACACGAACGTGGAAACCTTAGTACATGACAAACGCAATTAAAGGGAGGGAGGACCACCCATGTTGACATCTTTTGCATCTAGTCAAAGAAAGTCGATATCAAACGGTCACGTATGCTTCACTAAAACCCTAATTCTTGCCTAGATACCAAAGGAGTTGTTCACGTCTCCCTCTTGCAACGCTCCAATGAACAAGGAAAAAATTACGCAATTTTGTGATAATTTCCTTCACATAAGGTTCGACAATTAAGGCAAATTAAAAAATCAGACTATAACAGGATGAAATTGCAGAATTTTTTTTCCTAGATTAATAGGAAATTTCGCGAAATTGCAATGGCATACCAAAAAAAATGATCTCAAGTAATAGATAGGAGGACCATGTGAACATGACTATCATTTTCTTGATGTTTTGCTTTAAGTTGGCTCTGAACCGTTGCTTGCCCATATCATTGTTTGTTTATTATCATTAGGTTTGGTATGCCTTTGATTTTCCCAAATGTCCATTTGTCCTTTGATTCCTAGGACATTGGCCCCACAATACGATTTGAAATTGAATCTCGTGCGGGCCTACTTCAACATGACCTGATGAGAGCAGTAATAGACTTGAACTTGACTTGACTTATCTCGGTTTAAAATTTGAAAAGCAAATTTCATATGACAACAAGCACGAGTTAATCTCGAGCCTTTAAGCAATGTCAAATTTGTGAAATAATGTCTACCTTTTGTTTATCTAACATGGTCATCAGAGTACATAACTTCGATTCAATTAAACAAGCATAACCATGACTCAATTTACTTCGGGGACATGATGAATGAAATCCCCCAAAACTCACAAATCGTACCCACTTGAGTTCCACGTTCTAACGAGTTAGACGAATAACTTAGACCAAACAGTGCCGACGAAGTGATAAACCAAATCCTTAACTCGAAGGGCGTTGCATCGGTAATTCGGTGCTGTTCCCGTCGCAATCGACACAAACAAGGACGACATTGTATGAAACGACCAAAACCCCCGTAACTTCTCTATCAAAGGCACGATTCTTTTCACATGTTCTGTCCACGCCCTTCAAATTCCTCTCTACCTACCGCGAGCATTCTTTCACCAGCGCGCATGCCAATGAACGGGCGGTGGTGAGTACGTTAGATAAGGCACGGGCATTGATGCGCCGGGAAGGACGCTTGTCGAAGTTAGGCGTTTTGTCAGTTTGTCCTTGGTCCGGTGGTCCGAAGGAGAAACCAATAATGATATAATACAACGTACGGGTTGTGCCGTCGTTTAGAGCGACTCGTCGTCCATCAGCAATTCCTGTCGAAGGGACTGGTGAGAGCCGTCGAGATCTAAGCGTAGCCCACGGTTTAGGTTTTCCCCTCGCTCGCAGAAATACCAAATTTCTGCTGCTCTTCTTGGCACACGTTTCTGTGAAACGAAAGCTTTCTAGTCCTTTAGCCAGTTTGATTAGATAACTTGTTTGAGCTCTCTCTGTTTTTTTTTTTTTTTTTTTCTGTTGATAACTATCGTTTGAGCAATTTTGATCGAATAGGATAAAAAGCGAGAGATGCGAAAAAAGGGAAAATTATCAAGAAAATTATAAATTTATTATATTTATAGTAATTCAATTATAAATATTTCAATTTAATTAGTTTGATCCTCAATATTTTGATAATTTGATAATTTAACAATCCAATTGTATCAATTTAGTTCTTAAATCTTTTGATGATTGGTTAATTTAATTCTAAATTTTTGGACAATTTGCCAATTTAGTCTTTAGTTGAAAAACGTTGATATGACGCTCTAGTCAGTGTTGATCATTCTACATGGCGATATTGATATTGAAGTGGACGATTTTTGTGTGTGGTATTTTATACTTGTTATTGAATTTTTTTATTCTTTCCCTTTTTTTTTTTTGACTTTTGGCTAGTGAGGGAACAAACAAGCGCCCAACCTAAATCTAGCGAGAGCATCCTGACCCTCATTGACTATTGGTAAGGGCTGTGACGCCCTTACCTAGGTTGGGTGAGGACCACTCTATATCTCTATACATCGCTCTATATAGCAAGAACCAAAAGCTTACTTAAGTTCCCTCTCTCTATCTCTCTTTCACACTCACCCACTGCCATTGCCAAGATGAGCTGTGCCACTCGATTGCTCCATGATCGCGTTATCCCTGTCGACCTGTAGCGCCCTCCCTTCCACTCACACATGCACAAAATTCGAGACAAAAGTCCCTTTCTCACACATCATCACGACATGTGAGCATGTAAGTTATTTCTTAACGTCGGTTGTCACCTTAACAAAAATTCCATGTATATTCCACCGAAAGACTAGGAAAAAATTGAAGATAATGCGAGTTTATGTCGCTCATAGTACGACCCAAGAATATATAGCACCGTATATCGTCCGCAAATTTGTATAACATTCTACCGACATAGGGACAAATTAGAGACGACAGAAATTATGCTCGAATCTGCAGCCAGGGGCAAAAGAGGACGAATTATCGACCAAAAACAAAAGACAAAAGAGAACGAATCATTTGCATGTACAGCATGATCATTAGGGGGCTTAATGTCGTCCGACATGTTTTAGCAACTTATTTGCGCCCACATAAACTAACCAAAATCATTGTACCCGAGGGGGTCAGCGGTGCAGTCGACACTCCACCAGATCCAATCTTTCCGGACGTATTCAATACCCCCGATCCATTCCACGTTACAAAACTTGAAATGGGAGTGTCCTTGATTAGGGTTTCATATGGCTACATGTGCGTAGATCCCCATGATTCCTGCTCCTTCCTTCATCATATTTGTTTTCGGAAGAAAGAAATATTTTTCTATTTTCAAATTCCTTTTCATCCAATTCTGACCTTGCACAGTCCACATGGTTTCTAGCAAGAAAATTACCCAAAAAAATCATGACACTTATTCTAATTCAGTAATAAATATTTGGTTAATTGAGTTTTAACCCTTTTGAAAATGTGCTATTTTCACTAGAATTCTCTGACACGAACATCGATCGTTTTACAAGACACAACTAATGCTAACTTGAGCGACTTTTTAGTTTTTCTGATTTTTTTTATTTTTTTTATATTTTATTTCATTATTTTTCCTCCTATTGCCGAGCCTTAGCAACTGGCCAAAGGCCACGAATGGCAAGGCGATTCTAGCCAAGATTCGATGAGAGGCAACATTGCCAAAGGCTGTGATGGTTGATGTCGTTGGGATCTAGCAAGGGGTGACCTTGCCAACCTCGGGTGAGGTTCGCTTCGCCAGATTTGGTGAGATTGAGCCTCGCCCAAAGCTGGCTTGGTCGCCTTTGCTAGATTCTAGCAAGGGTCCGAGCCCTCCTTGATTGTTACCTATGGCCAATCACAAGCCATTGCCAAGATCCACCAAATCGTGGAGAAAAAAATAAAATAAAATAAAAAGGAAAATAAAAAATCTGTAAAAATTATTTATATCAACATCGATTATATCACATAGAACATTAACGTTTACGTCAGTGATTTCTAATTAAAATTGGCCTAATGAATTATATTTATAAATTTTCAAAATGTTTAATATTCAATTGGTCAAATTAAAATATTTATAATTGAATTAGCATGTGCAATAAATTTAAAATATATTTTGTAACTTTCTCGGTTTTAAGTCACAAACTATATAAATAACAGCGACCCTAGGAGTCAACCTTGCAAACCCTAGACAATGTCCTCAACTTTTGCGCATGATGATGGACAGGACAAGTTTGACTGAACAGGACACAGCGAATGGAAACGTGATGCATCTGCTTGTTAGAGAATACTCACGATTTTTTTTGGGTTAGTGCGCAATAATATTCACATGTGATGCTCCTTTTGAGGCTACTCGGCTTTGATTTCTTCTTTGAACTCTAGATCACATGATCTTATATAATTTTTTTGGCCATGTGAAACATTATTTACCGCTCTGTATAGATGGAGCTTGCTAAGTGCATGCCGGTCTCCTTCATAATAACTAAAAAGATGACACATTAGAGATATGGATTCCGATAACGAAAAGAACAAATTATTGCCATTCTTTTATATTATTAAATTTTTAGATGAGTTGGCACTACTGCCGTTAAATTAAAAATGAAAGTAATGCTCACGATAAAAATTAGTTGAAGTGGTTTAAAAGAATTTGATACTAAATGGGCAGAGAATTTGAGTGGCCGAAGAGGGAATTTCTACATTTAATTGAAACTCTCTTCTGGATTTTATGGAAGAAGGTACGAATTTTCACTTTGATTTTTTGGGCTAATACTTTGTTAAGTCGATTTAGATGCCTCTTATTAATAAATTCTCTCGACTTCTTCTCATTCTTTAGAAAAACCCCAGATTTTCTTTTAATTCGAAATGCTCAGCCGATCTTTGAGGAAGTTTAGATTTGGTGAAAATTGAAATATTAATTTGGTTATGCATTCCATTCTACATTGAATATAATTTTCATTATCAATAAGAGCTTATGTTTAAAAATATTTGTTGCGATACAAAATATCAACTTTTGAAAAAATAGTTTCAAAATCGCGAATTTTTCTCAAAAAAATAAAAAACAATCAAAGAGAATTAATGAATTAAAGGATTGAGCTCATGGACATCTTCGATTCGTTCTTGATAGGCTGTTCAGTCCACCATCCCATAAGTAATCACTTTTTCCACATATCCCTTCGATTCTTTTCTTATTTGACTTTGTTTTTGGCCATAATAAAATCATGCCCCAATGAAATCTTGATAAACATGTTCAAATTGGGCACCGAATTTGCAGCTAAGTGCAAGGTCTGGGGGAGGATTATACGCTGGTGGTGAACAACTCGTAATTGTACACTAGACCCACTTGCATTATAAAGAATTCATGGTAGGTCTACCAGTGCTCTTCGATATTCTCTTATGGATGAATTAATTGAAAAATTGATTGCACGTCCAAGAAAACGACGGCCTGTTCGTACACGTGCATCTTAATAGTACTAATTTGTTCATGCATATTGACTAATTATACTTGTGTTAATATATATTAATATATATTTATATTAATATGTTTATGTTGTTAGACTGCTTACTTGAAAAAAAAAAAGGGTGTTAATGTTCATAATGGTGACGTAAATGAATAGGTGGGACATCCGATGGCGACTTATACCTAAAATTAAGAATGGCTTCCTCTTGAATTTATCCTCTTAAAAGAAGCAAGTAAATTGACCTTTGAGAGGTAAATTGACTTACGATCGGCTACTTCACCTCTCTCGTTTAGGTGATTTAGCACCGTAATGTTGGAAAATTTGATTTTTGAATTGCTCAACGATCGAAAGTAGTCCTCATCTTGTGAAAGCACTAGCTCGAAAATGATAAAAAAATTAAGATTGATAATGTATCGTTGGTCTATATGGTGATTGGGGTTATCGTCCTGTCTTATCATGCCCTAAATCCAACAAGAATGGAGGAAAGACACGGCTATCATTCCTTTTGAAGGATGTAGTCTCAAACATAAACCACTAATTTGTTATCAAAAATATATATCTCAATCTATATATATTTCAGATAAACTAGCAAATTGATTACGACAATAGAGTTTCTATAATTCATCGAGAAGAATATATAGATCTCCAACCAATGACTAAACTCTTCGAACTCAACTCAAAAATTCAAAATCCAAACCCAAGATATAATAGATGTATTACATCAAATATGAGTTGTTTCATTTTAACAAATTTTTATACAAATAAAAAATAATCATTTAATCCACTATCATCATTAAATATCAATGATCAAGTCCATTAATTAATCTTTATAAAATCACACGTCAATGGTCCATTCCATCAACTAATCTTTATTCAACATTCTACCATACTCATGACACAACACTTGATGATAACATGACCATGATTGCTCTTGGCAAGCTTTCCACTTGTTATCAGCTAGTTGTTTGGCCTAGAATGATACCCTAATATTTAGTATGCATACCTAGAAACCCTTAATTGGGTTTACAATGATATTGAGCATTAAACAATCATCTGTCAATTTCTGAAACATAATTAGTTTTTATAAACCATAGTATATTCACAAACCAAATAGATAATCTTTTGCAACAAAGCTCATTGGCCAAAAATACTTTTCGTAAAGCATTTTTCAAATCATTTTAGAACAAATTTCATAAACCAGTTCGAAGCAAAATATATATATATACACACACGTTACTTTTCATAACACGTTTCTAAAACATCCATAATTAACCAATAAGTATGTTATACTCAGTTTAGATTTTACAAAATAAAAATGACAATTAATCCATATCACTTTTGGAATATGAGTTTATGTACTCGAAAAATAGATAGCACCGTTGATCTTGGAAAGCTTAAAACAAAAAACAAAGCTCACTTGAACCGATGGACTATCAATTAAGCAAGAATGTCATTGAAATCAAATAAAATACTACTTCAATTACAAATTGACTAAGCTAAACTTAATCACTGACAAAATGACTTCTACACGCCAACAAAACACTCCCTCAAAGAAGATATTAAAACTATCTATAACACAAAACTTGCACGTGAAACTTTAAAATTTCCCTCAGAGTAAAACATTATTTCAACTTGACTTCCGTCAAACCTCATGGCTTTACAATGCCCTAATCTATGATTTTCATGTAATTTCATAGTTTCACAATTACTGAATCGAATCTCGCAATTCAAATTTTACCTAACTTCAAATCTATGCCCTAACTCTGAAAATTACACCAATTAAATGAGCAATGGGCTTCAACCCACTTTTCTCTTTTCTTTGTTTCCTTTTACTGAATGAATGTGCTCCCTTTCTTTATAAAGAGAGCCCACTTTTGTTTTTCTGAGCTAAATTTCAACCCCACTTTTGACCAAGTCAAAAAAGATAAAATGGCAATATGACACACACACCACCAGACTGCAGCTCCACTGACGCACGCTCACCGTTCGACACGGAGAAAATTATTAAAAAAATTCTAAATTTATTATAATTACGTTAATTCAATCTCAATTTTTTTTCTCAATTTAATTTTAAATATTTTATAATTGTATCAATTTATTTTTTTTGGCGAAACTTAGCCAACCGGTGTTGGTGTGGCCATCAACCGACACCGATTGTTCGAGGAGCAATTTTTTAATAATTTTCAAATTTTCCTTTTCTTTTTCTTTTTTTTCCTCTTCTTCCTTTTTGGCTTCTTCTCCACACAATGGATAGCAAGGCTCCGGCGAGGGCCTCAAAGCCCTTGCCAGCCGCCGGCATGGGGTCCACCCTTGTCAATGGCTTCGCCTAGATCTGGGTGTGGCTTAAGGGCCGCAGGCAAGGTTGCCTTCGCCCACAGCCTGGCCATGGTGAGGTTGGCCTCACCCAGATTTGGGTGAGGCCGCTGACAAGGATAAGTGAGGGTTGGAACCCTTGTTGGAGCCTTGCGGGCCACTGCATGGAGAAGAAGCCAAGGAGGAAGAAGAGGAGGGAAAAAAAGGAAAAATAAAAGGAAAAAAAAAAAAATTTATTAAAAATTTTGACAAAATTAAAAAAATTGCTCATCAAACAGCTGATGGCTACGTTAGCATTGGTCTTAAATTTCACCAGATGGATTGAATTGGCAAAATTGCAAGAGATTTAGTACAATTGCAATAGATTTAGGACTTTTTGGGTAATTCTTTCCTTGAAATGCAAGTCGAGCTCGATTCAATATTTACATATTTTGCTCAAATCCAACTATAAAGGTAATTGATAAATCCAAACTTGACTCGACAGTTCTGCTTGAGTAGCTTGAACTTAGAACTTGACCTAGAATTAATCGAGTCAAACTCAAGTATTAATGAAGCCAAGCTCAAGTTTCTCACGAGTAGCTTAACTCACTTGCACTCCTAGTTAATCAAATTTTAGAATGAAATATCATTAATTGGCTTTGCAAAGCTTTAGGAGATGCTTCATGAAAAACTGATTTGTGTTAATTTTCACGCAGATGATTTCTTACGGCACTCATTTGGTTGCAGCAATGTTGTCATAATGTAATCTAATAGCTATCACGTGCAACATAGACGGAGAAGAAACTTCCACATCATCAAACGTAACAGTAAAAGAATAGAGAAACAGAGACAGAAAACCGAAAACGCCTTGTCACTCTCTATCGAAGTAATCATAATCATGCGACAACTGTCTAATTAATTTAAGTCGCTGTAGTTGTAGCTTGTGGGAGTTTACGTTCTTTGTAGGGTTCCAGGCATGGGCCTGAGGGACCCTTGGTACTCTTGTTCACATTGATTCGCTTAGGAGATTTCGACACGTTCATCCATCATGTCCGCCTCAAGTCCACATGCCCCCTTGCTGATGAAAGCGATACGGAAAAAGAAATTTCACCGTTTTTGCTCACGCGCGAGGAAATTCAATCAATCAGCAATGAATGTCGTTATCTATATCCCAAAAATGAAGAGAGCTCCTTCGTTATAAGTGTGAATATACGTATATACGTCCGTCTAGGGCTTTCGTGTAGAAAATACGTGGCAGAAGACAGTCCCCCAACGTGTCCTCAAAGGACAGGCGTCTTAACTAAATCAAATGCGTTATCATTCGAAATTCTTATCAACCGGTCAAGGCTCAACACTAGGAAGGTGACCGAGCAACAGCCATGTTAAAATTTGATGGCCAAAAAATAAAAAAATTAGAGCAACTCTATCTTATTGTTTTTTTTTTTTGGAATCAATGCCGTTGTTATTCATTATTCTTCACCTAAAACTACGGCCGGTCCAAGAAAAGAGGACAGGTGGAAAATTTCTTGAAACTTCTCTGCAGTGAGTATTGCAGCATATACTTGAATCTTCAGGGTCTTATTCAGATCAGCCATGAGGTCACTCGATCTCAATTCAGATTGATTCCCGTATGATTATTTTCTAGGATTTGTTAAAGCAAGGTTGGGTGAATACTAAATGGTACCTTGCACTCTAGAGTAGAACCAGAGTTCGAGATCGCTGTTCATATACCATAAATAGTTAAAAGTAAGCATCGTCAGCATCGCTCCACGAGTAAAATCTTAATGCACTCGGTTTGATGTAAGAGGATTTGCCCTTAAGATTGCCAGAAGAGGTTGATTAGTTGGGGCTTGAGAAAAGTAGCTCGAACATTACTACCTGACCGTTAAACCCTAAAAAAAATAAAAAATAATGAGTGCCTAGCAATACCGAGGAGAATAAGCTATCCAAATGGTGCGTTCGATGAGCACAGGAGGTGGGAACAGTACCATGAGGACAAGGATAGGCTCCCTCACTCAGATCACTCAACTGCAATATGTACTCGCTTGTTTGGTTTTCCATATTAAAGACCCAGTGGCCGACACGCACGTCAAGTATCGGGATCGGACGATCATCATGACAATTGATTGCCACTATACCTTCTTCTCCTCCCCAGAAACGGGTTGCCTAACCTTATGGATAATGCATAGACTTCTCATTCCCAAGAGCCGTCGATTCTCCGATACAGTAATCGCTAGACATGGGAACGACACGAAGATGCATCGTGCGTTCAAAGATCGAGATCGCACAAGGTTGCCCCCAGCGACCGGTCATAAAAAAGACGAGGGGAACAAAGGAAACATCATAGGCAAAAGGAGAGCAATGACCGCTGTCCTCTGCCCACTTCCATCATGATAAGCAGACCGAACACATGGCTTTCTTTGCCTTCATCCTGCAAACTTTCGCATCCTTGTCGCGCCGCCTAGCGTAAACAGCTGATGCCACTTCGACGCTGAACGTTCGCTTAAGCCAGTGTCGCCAAGGGTTAGGCCTGCGACCGGTCATTGCGAGGTGACACATCGCCAGCGATTGGCGTGATTACGAATTCATCCTCGACAGCGTTGCACCAAGGAACGGAGGTTTTCCATGTCACAGGTGGAATTAGGTCTGGGGTCGAGCACTTTTCTGTTCTCTTTTCCCGAATAATTGCGTTTTGTCATCATGTCTAGTTATATAAAAGACAAGCTATCTCCGCTTTGGCCACTCGGCTCGGGCTTTCAACTAACTAACAAACGCCTCCATGATGAGTCCTCAAGATAAGGTGGTGATAATAACTTCCACTAACCAGCAGCTGCACGTTCAAACCAGTAGGGTTTCTATCTTTTGCTCTATACGTATATAGTTCTTGGTCATTAGGGCAAAAGTTTTAAACCCCCGCTAGAGAGTGCACTTTGTAGAACGTCTCCTCGGAAGTGCTTTCCACGTCACCTAAAGAAAGATTTGGACACCTTTGGACTATTTCTTGTTCTGTTGTTTCAGCTACGTGTCGTTGTTTTCAACGCATAGGTCCCCCTCAGCAATCACTTTGTTTTATGACAAGGCGAAGGGAAAATCAAATCAAGGAAAAAGCGAAATGACATTGAATCGATGCCATCGAAACCAAACCAACCCGCCCTCCCTCGCCCCGGTTGGTACCAGGTGAAATCATTTTAGAAAATTATATAAATAGTCCGTGAATTTTACCTTAACTTATAATGTGATTCATGAACTTTTAATTTATTTTATGTAGTTTTTGAACTTTAACTTAATGTGCAATAAAATTCTTTAACTTTTAATTTATTTAATGTGATTCCTAAATTTTTTGGTATATGTTCAACCTAGTCCTTAAATTATTAAATCCCTAGTAAATTTTGTATAAGGACTAAACTAAATATTTATCAAAAATTTACAGATCATATTGAATAAATTAAAAATTCAATGTCACATTGCACATCAGGATAAAATTAAAAGTTTATGTGTGTTATTTTCCTAATTAAAAATGTGATTATCTATTTTCATGTAAAAGTAGAGAGATCTTGCATTCTATAGATGAAAGAGCAAAATTTTTTATCTTTTATAATATCATTTAAGAACATGGTTGGCTGTAAACAAATAGTCTCTTTAGTCACATCCCTACAATTGCCAGAAGAAAAAAGAAGAGGGATGAAAAGGGTATTGTTAAGAAGGTTCGTTTGAATCCGTAATAGTTCCGTACTTTAGAAAAGTATATGTTGATCTAAATTCATTTGGTTTCATTAGTTGCAACGTCATAACGCAATACATGTTATTATTATTGCTAACATCTTTTGTCATAGTCAGTTTAAAAGTAACAAATTTTGAGGCTAATTTCACAATCATACCCTCTTGTAATGATGTAATTTACAACAATGCACTTTAAAAAACATATTTTATATATATTTTTTCATCCTAGTGCAATCATCAAATTTACCTTAGGATAAACTATTTCTAATATTTATAAGGGTTAACACCACGAAAACCCCAAATGATTACACGTGATAAATTTATCTCAAACTAATTTTTTTATCACAAAAAACTGAAACCGGTATACATATAATAAATTTATTCCAAATGATCACAAAGAACCTTAAATTAGTACACTTGTGACAAATTTATCCCAAATTAATTTTTTTGATCATCAAAACCCTAAACTAGTATATTTGTGATGTACTTTCCGTTCAATTGGATTAACCACAAAAAAACCACAAAACTGATACAACTGTGACAAATAAAAAGTAAAATCTCAAATTGATACACTGGTCAATTATCACGTGTCATTCAATTCAAGAATATGATAGTATTTAGCGGAAATTAAACGATAATAAATTTGTCACAAGTGTACCAACTTTTGGTAAATTTGTCAAAGGCATACCGGTTTAGGAATTTTTATAATCAAAATATTAATTTGGGGTAAATTTGTTACATATATACCGGTTTAAATTTTTTTGTGGTATTAACCATATTTATAATTATATATTGTAGTTTAGTCTTTACAAAACTTAACAACAATATCAAGTTGTCCGGCTAATATTCACTAAACTTTGGCTATTGCATTTATATAGTTTTTATCGATCATATTTATTCATAAAATTAGGCAAAATATTTTGTCATTTGGGCATCCCTACATTATTCAACTCTTTAAACATTTCCTATCACTTCGCATTGTAGATCTCCAATTAGAAAAGTTAGAGGGCGAAACACATTATCGTAGAAATTTGAGGGCTCAAAAATAAAAATCTAAAATCCTAACAATCCTAAATGAAGAAGTTGGGCCCGAAATGGGCTTTGTTAGTTAGAAATGATAGATTATAATTAAATTTGTGTTTAGGATTCACAATTAAATTATATAACTAACCTAAAGTTTTAACAAAGTAAAATTTACTTCAGTAAATGACTTATCAAGTCAGATCTCCAATTACCTATTAAGTAGAATGTGCATGATAACCATTATGTTCATGTTCCAAAACTATTTTTCTATTTTAGACTTGTTTTTGGAAGAGAAATCTATTTAGTAAAACAATTTCATTTTTTATTTTTGAAACAAATTTTTAATCAAGAAATATGTTTGGAACAAAAATAAAATTCTCTATTTCTAGAATAGAAATGAGAAACCCATATGTCAGCAGTGGTGACTGCGGCTCTTAGGCGACTACCCTCCCTAGCAATTTAACTACTGTTTTTCATCTGTTTCATTCCTATAGTGTGCCAAACACTTGATGGGATTAGAAAGTGTCCAACTGTCTACATGTGCAATCTAGAGAATTTCCGATATTATCTTGTCCTATCCCATCAAAATACTTGTTCTGACCACGAAATGCAGCCATAGGACTTTGTGAATGAAATCCCAAATCCCTTTTGCAATCTGTTTTAAGTCCTATAAGGGTAGGAATGGGAAGGAATCCCCTCTGTATCTCACACTTCTGGTTCTAGAAACAAAGAGAGCACAAAGACAAACCCTAATAGCTAGCTATTAGAGCTATTAAGTTACGTGACCGGTCTTGATTTGCTCTTAGGTCTTAGTTTGCTAGCAAGCTCTGCTTCCACCATGCACCTCCAGCAAAACCCTTAATCCGGTTGGTCTACAAATTTACCGCATCGCGTCACAAATTGGGGTTCAGGCTAACCAAATAACTCGAGGTAGAGAATAAACAGCTTAAGGAACTGGTTTAATCAAACCAAAAATCAAGTCCTTAGAAACTTCCGGTCCCTCTCAACGTCTCCACCAGGAAGATTTGAAGCTATCGACATTCGACACGCAAAGAGAGATCCTCTCGACAAGTTATTGTGCGAATTCAACGGATCAGGAAAAAAACTAGGCACACAATACGGACCGATGTGAAGGACACCCGATCTTCACATCATCGTCCCCCATCTAATCAGCTGTATATGGAAGAATTAAAAGTTACGTGGATGTGTATCTAATTTCATGCGCTTCATGTGCTCCGAAACGAGGTGCACATGAAGTTTCTCTATTCCTCGATAGCTTCTTGAATCGTCAATTCCATCATAAGCATCCTTCACGCATGCAAAGGGGTTTGCAATCCATCTGCTTTCTATGTTATGTCCACGTTCATTAGGTAAAGGACTACTTGCCCGATAATGACACATCACATACCTTTGAGAGGTAATTGAATCAATCTATATTCTTACTCAAACCCACATGAGCGATGATCAATTAGGTAGAATCCTTGCATGGCATGTGATGAAGTGTTCCATCCAATTGCACTTGCTAATTTATACTTTTGTTTACTAAGATCATTTAGTCGTAGACTGGACATGTGGAGATACAGTCCTGAGCTCCATTACTAGATAATCAAGACAAACGAGAGAGAGAGAGAGAGAGAGAGAGAGAGAGAGAGAGAGAGAGAGAGAGAGAGAGAGAGAGAGAGAGAGGGGGGTTATGGGGTCTACGACGAGCAATGGCGGCGATGAGGTGCAACGAGTGTGAGGAGTGTTGGTCAATGCAACAACAGCAGCCTGGAATGGCGGCGTCTCTGGCACAGAGAAGGGGTCATCCTTGTGATTGGTGGATGATGTTCATGGAAATCACTAAATGCAACTATAAATGTTGGTAACGTTCACAATTTATAACCCATCAATCAGAAAGGTGGTCCAAAGATACAATTCAAAAAGAAAAGAAAATTCAAGATACTAAAGCTTTTTTTTGTTTGAAACACACTAGAGTTCAATGAACGCCAAAATACACACATATATATACAGGGATCCAGTCTTTGTGAGTATGAGTCCCATGTAAATGGCCATGTCTTTGTTGCATGTGGACTCTACTACGGAAAGTTTTGCATGGATATTTTGTAAACAAGCCTTAGGAATGCTTGAGCTTCGATTCCCCAAGAGGCTGATTGGATCGAATTCACTGCAAAATGATTGTTTCAGGACATTAACATTAGAGTTCTAAAACATATTGAAACGTTCGTGGAAACAGTAGCATTTGAACCCAACTGGCTAGGCAAGTATCTCAAGGTGCACGTTCGGATTGTCTCTTCATAGACATCTGATAAAATTGCATCAATTCATCAAACTTGTATTTTGTAAACCCATGTTATAAAGGGAGATTGGTCTCAGAAGATGCTACGAACGTTTGAGTCCGAAATTTTGTTAGTATCCTTAGTGATAACATATGTCACGTTCCTAGTGTGGGCTCCCCTTTTTTTTTTTGTTTCGAATGTAAGAAAACTACATTTTCATTTTGTGCTTTCTGCCTTTGGTAGGAACCCTAATTAAGTCAGAGAAGAAACTTTCTCCATTGCAGCTAATCTTTATAAAGCTAATATCTTTATATCTGCTTTAATATTTCGCTAATCACTTTAATGGACCGGGCATGCTGTGCCCAAGCCGGCACAGCCCGCTATAGTGACAGGCCAATCCATGTCTGCTCGGGCAAGGCGCATTGACCAGCCCTAACTAGGATGAACGATACGTGAAAAAGTTGATTTACGTGTTAACCTGGGTAGAAAGCCAAAATAGGAGATGTCTCGGAGAAACGTTGAAATGAACGAAACGTATAAATGGGCAATTTGGGAATTTTGTGAAAAAGGCAGAGCCAAATTTGGAAAATGAATTTAAGTACACCTGCTCTCCTGGTCCGCGGTTGGGGAAAGCACACTCATATGGACGGCCCATAAAGATCTCCAACGCCTTCAATTTCTGAACCTAAAGTTTTCCATCAGGCATTCCAGACAAAGTAAATGTCCAAATCCTGAGCCGTAAGTTCACCTTGAGCTCTTCTGCAACCGCAGGGGGCCAACAAACGAAACTACTAGACGTTGCATGCGCCAGGAATAAAACCAGCTATGGAATTTGTCAAGTCACTAGATAAATCTGACTAGAAGTGTCCTACTCATGTCCTCAAATCGAGCAATGCTAACTACTGGCCTTTTGTTCGACGGAGAAGCTCTCTTCAGGTTGCCTCTTCCAGAAATAGTAGGAAGCCTCGATCCACCGCGGATGGACCAGGGACTTCTTTTCCTTGACCGCCCAACGCGACTTCTCTGTCCCAGCATCCGTCGCAACCACGTGGGTCACTGCATCGTCGAGGTACACCGTGCACTTGGCTCCCAACTGCTCCGCCATCTTCCACAGCTGGTGGTGGCTGGCGGGGAACTGGGTCGGAAACACACGGCTGAAGATGATCTTACAGCCTTCAAGGACTTCCTTGCGAAGTGTCTTCAAAACCTGCTCCAACCAAATGCACAAAATGACATGTATGATGTGAAATGACGGGTTTCCTTAATCTAGCTGCTGGCTCGACCATCACTTCAGGAAGTTCTCAATTAGGGTAGTGCAGGAGTACAGTACAGTAGCGTTCTACAATCATTCCCTTGTTCCTAAGCATTTTTTGAACAGCCCATTTATTCTCATCACAATCACAGCTCCAAAAACCTTGTCCGAGAGAACTTAAGGCATCACTCTGAAAAACTCCCAACTTTTAAGTCAGAATTCCAAAATTCCTACCTAAAGCAGCATATTCATTTCAACAGTATAATTTCTTTGCTTCACTGGGAGTATTGGAGACTAGTAATACAAATTCAGTCATAAATGGTCAATAAACCCTTAGCAGGAAAAATACCTGTCTAACATCTCTGCCAGCAAGCTCGTCCTTGAGTTCCTGCAGTGCAAAAATCCACACATAAGTAAAGACAACAAACAGTAGTGACTCGGTTATTGCCTAAGTTGTACATAAAGAACACAAAGACAGCGTGTGCAAGCCATACAGTGCTCCTAGGACAAGGAATTTGTTGTCTTACAACAATAAAAACCATAGCCACTCTAAAAGGCTACAAAGTTCTGATGCGGTAAGAGAAGGGAGCATACATTAAAAAATTTGGTATGGATCTGTTTGAGAACTCCAAAAACAGTGGCAAGGGCTCCATCAGACTCGCTTTCATCCGTCTCCATCTCGGAAAGGGATCTACATGAGAATCCAAATTGTTGACAGCTCGACGCAAAGTAATGATATCTTTCCATCAGTATCAAATTGTCCTTGTGCTTCGTCCATGCCTAAAATAACAGGAGAATTTGAGAATTAAAATGATAACTCAAAATAATTATAAAAAGATTCCCTCAGAAGGAACAAATACTCCTCTACCTAGCTAAATTTTCTGCTTCCAAAACATGGCTTTTTACTCCAAATCCACAGGGTGTTTGAAGCCAAAAACTAACTGAGAACCCCACGTTTTATTCAGGATTTAAAATTAGCAATCAAATCAAAAACAGCCAATAAAGCATGAAACATGGGATTGTGACATGTTGTAGCTATGTTCTTCGATTCATTGCTCCATTTACAGAAAAGTTGTAGATCGGTGGAATCATTCTTCAAACAGCCAAATACAAGTATGCATACTACCCCCCCCAAAACAAAATAGAGGGAAGCAAAACAAAACCGAACAATAATTCTCATACGACCCAATCCAAAAAATGAAAACACAAGAAAACAAGGACTACTATCAAACTCCCATCTGAAAGAAAAGGAAAACATAAAAGCAAAACAAAACCAGACACTAATAGTGTGAAAACCCCATCCAAAATTTGACCTTGGGGATTTCAAAGACAAACTGTCATCGCCTTCAAAAGAAAAGAATTTCAACAGCAAAACATATAAGAATCTGTTTGAGAGTTATTTTGAAATCCATTTACCTGTTCTGTATCATCTAATATCAGTACATAACTTTCTTGGCCCAACACCACATCAAGGCCTTTTTGGTGTCTTTGGGTACCATCATCTCGGGAGATCACTCTTTCATGGAAGTACTCTCTTTTGGGGTCAAGCAGCTTAGCCATTTCCTGGGCATAGGATCGATCACCCATTGTGTATATATACATTTCGAACATTTCACTAGCTTCCTTCAAGAAGGTCCGCACAAAGGGTCTCAACTTGGTCATTGTATGCATATGCTCCAAGACGAAGAGGCTGCCTTTAGAGATGTCTGCCCATTATATTTATGATTAAATCCAACAATCAAAACAAGAACCAGGACTTAGAAATGGGCCCAGAATATAAATGAGAAAGTAAGACACAAGGAGGAAACTTGTAATATGGCTTGTGGCACCACATAAAACGAAAATTCACTGTCCACACAGAATCTAAACTGGCAGGAAAGAGTATACCTTCCCGAGAATCCACTTTGCCTCTCAGGTGTTCCTCCTCCGTTGAAATATGCGTAAGCGCAGTTGAATTGAGCAGCGTATGATCTAAGTCAAGGATCAAGTAAAGCTTTTTGTAACGTAGCAAATTTTTCATGTCTGTCTTCCGCAACCGAGCAATCTCGTCATTAGCAAGCCATAAACCCTGCATATACAAGTATTAATACATCATATCCATCTAAAATATAAATTGTAAAAGCTACACATATATGACAAACCAAAAGTCAAACATTTCCTTTTGCAGAGAGAAGAATGTAAGGGTCACCCCTAAGCTACTTCAGAGAAATGAACATCTTGATCCACAGTTCAAGATTATTTTACAACTCTAATTAATATATACTTTTCCATGTTAAATTATACTGTCTACTAATGGCAAAACAGAAACTTCTAGCGTATGAAACAGCTTCCAAGGTGCTGGACTTATGCTAGTCTCACACAATCTGCTTCTTTAATCCTCTGATGGAAAAGAATCGCCACTAGATGGCATCCGCATTAGCTAATATGGAAAATAAAGAAATTGCTGAATGCTAATTCTAAGCAGGGCTCATCCAGAATAGGACATGGCAATCAATAAAATGTAAATTTCGGAAATTTTTTTTTTTCAATAAAACAAAAACATAACTTCTTTCCATAAATTTACTTTCAAGTGCCAAGGAAGTTTATGGCCCAATCCCAAAGCTAGAAAGAGAAATATCCAATTCATCAGAGTTGATACCACAATAACATAATGCTATCAACCTTTTACACTTTTGAATATATTGAGGTACGCAATGAAGCTCCAGCTTTTATTAAACACTCAGGATGGGGATTAAAGTACTCCAACAGAGATAAGGTAGGACAAAGATTCAAAATATATCTCTTCAGTCAAGTCTTTTTAAACAGCATTTTGGCTTGGAGATAATTTCCTGAAAGAACTTCACTCAGACACTTCGTCAAAAGTCATACTTTTGTTTGAGAAGCATTACAGAAAAGTTATTAAGTATAATAACCAGGAGAGAAGGGCAAGCCACCAAAAATACAGACCTTAGATGCCTAGAAAGGAGGCTGAAACTGCCAATAAAGTTAATGCACAGCTAGATCAATGATCGGCATCATTTAATAGCTAAACACTCATTCACTTATACTAACAAAAGCGTTGGAAGGCTGGTAAAAGAACAAGAAATAACTCGATATGAGAAAGCAATAAGATGACAAACACAGATATCACGACAGCAGTAACAGAATGTCAAGTATGAGTTGTTTGGGCAACATAATAAATGATGACCAACATAAAACTCTTTGCATTAAATGGAGAATTTATAAGTTTGCCAATTGAATGCTTTTATCAGTTCGCAATAGAAACAGACTTCTAACAGGGTTCGCCTCCTGTATCCAGAGAGTTCTTGAATAAAGATCAATCTTGTAAAAAAGAAAAGAAATTACACATGATATTTGCACAATTCAATTAGGAGGCTATTTCATGTGAATGATACCACTTTTTCTCAGCTAACCTTTTTTTTTCCAAGTTTTTAACTAAATTTACAAAGCAAACAAGGCATGTGTAAGAAATTATTGAGCTTCCTTCCTATTTTGGAATCAAAACCGAGTGAAATTAAGCCACAGCCAATCATTGTTCATTCATTTCCTAAAAGGGGAAGAAAGAACTATTACAAGCAAAACACTGCTCAATATAACTGGTACCAAACAGTTCAGGAACCTCCTTTCTTCACCCCATTTCGACCTCTCTCTAAACTTATAAACCATATAAGATACATCAAAACAGGAAGCTTTCAACTTTGGGATATGATGTCATACCTTATGTATATAGCCAAATGTTACACCTGATTTCTCTTCAAGGGATTTCCCACAACGCATGCACATTCCCCCAAAAGAACCAGGATGTGAACAGGAATCCTGATTAACGGTTGTTTCTGCACATTAGCAAATGCCCGATATTATCTGATCATCCTAGAGGAAAATAAAAGTAAAGCAGTGAAAGTGGATCAGTGACTAAAAACCAAGATAACTCATAATTAAGATCGTTCTGTCATTTTATGACAGGAACTGAACTTGTGGGTTTTGAATCAGCAGTAAAAAACTGGATAACTAAAATCAAAACTTCCCCTGCCACCACTCCACCATTGTGGCATTGAGTATGTCAAAGATTCTGTCACCACATCAAAATAAAAGCATAGGCTATCATGCTAAAGGTTAAGCCAAATAAACCACTCAAGCTCATGCCATTCATTCTCTAACTTATTTAATCACCAATTGGGTTGTCTATCTACAATTAAGAACCTCTATGTCTGAATAAGAAGGATTGCAAAACTTAGTATATGGCCATTCTTAAAGCAAAAAATTGAACTTATAGGGGTAACGCAAGCTTCCTATTTAAGCCACGATGAAGAATCTTCCACTTTTCTTTCCCGTAGTTACTTTTAATGCATCCTAAAGTTAACAGGAATATGATGTTGACAGGTCATTCGGATGCAAGTTCAGCAACGATGTTCTATTCATCTATTTGTATGTGGCTACCATAATTGTGCGTGGGCTGGAGAGCATCTGAGCATATCTCCACAATCATTATAGTTTGAATTCAGGCAAACTTTAAACTTAACACTTCAGGCCCATACATGAAATTGCCAAGCCAAATTTCTTATAAGTAAATGAAAGCGTCAAACCATTTGAGTTAATAATAAGCTAGCATATAAGAGGTCATTGTTAATATATTACATCATTAAATCTCTAGCTCTTCATTTCCTCCTTAAAAATACCTAAGCTAAGAACGGCATCAGACTCATCTCATTCAAAATTAGAAGCAAATGACTAGCATCAATCCGTGTAGAATGTCAATCATGACTAGTTTTTAAGATCTTGGCAAAAAAATACCTGAACATCTATATGAATGAGAGAGATTGATGCGATAAAGGTTGTTCGTGCAAGAGCTGCATGCAGTGTCCATCTTTTGCCAGCGTTCTACTTTCCTAGATGGAGTTTCCTAATGTTTTCATATATTTAACCAAGTAAAAGCATCTTTCTATTGAATAACATTGTGCATGATTAAAGTTGATAATAAGAAAGAGCTGTGCTTGATACAGTACACACGTTATCCACATAGTTAAGCCAATACACCTATGTCACAGGCTGAAAAAGGTGACACCTGTATGTAAATTAAAATGAACCAAGCAGTCCTACACTTGAGACAAAGCTAGGTAAGAGACATTTCTTCCTCCGGAACCAACCAAAACTTAGCATTCAAGGCAGAAGCTCATTCACAAAATTCTTGAGCTAGAAATCAACTAATGATTGTGTGATGTAGCTTAAATAGATTGGATCGAGAATTTCCAACCCTCTAGAGACCATTTTCACAGGAATAGAAGAAACTGAAAGCTGGATACGCATTCAGTCTGGACTCTTTACCTACAATTTGTTCTGAATCTACAATTTGTTCTGAATATTCACGTGAAGTTGACCCCTCGGGTTCCTCTGGAATTTCCAGGTTCTCCGCCTTGTGCCTCTTTATCCTGGCAATGAACTCATTAGTTAAAACTTGATGGAAACCAAGGCATATGACATGCCGATAAAACATAGGTATAATGAAAAGAAAAAAAAGATCCAATATCATTGAACTCTGACACGGTTGTGCATTCAGATTAAAAGAGCTGACTTCGTGTAGACATAAAATCCAAAAGTTACAGATAGAAGACCAGAAAAACATAGATACCAGAATTGGACCATGCAACATAACCATTCTTAAATTGGGATAAACTGTTCACTGCGGACATAAGCACCATCATCGGACAATACCTTTCGCTTTCATGATCGCTCTCATCGTCAGTTTCATCATCGGCCGATGAACCAGAAGAACCAGTAGAACCAGAAGCTAAGTGAGCATCAAGGTAGGATGCGAGATCATCACTGCTAGATGAATGCACTGGTGAATCCGTCACAAGACTCATCTGAAGCAGGATACAATCAATATACAAACCTTGTCAAATTTTGAATACTGACTGCCCATTTTACAGAAGATGAATATGAAAGCAACATAATAAGGTGGAAACAACTGTTATCAAATCAAAAATGGAAGTCGCCAGGTCAGGACCATTGTTAGACACCTTTTTTGCAAGCTAAGGATGGGAAGGGGGAAGCTAAGAACGGAATACAAGACCCTTCAGACCTCAATAGAATACATTGCCATTAGGTCAAAGCCTTGATCTATATACACCAATCAGTTGAAATGGCGAACACAGTCAGCACTTTCCACCCACATGATAATAAATGCAAATAAATGTGTCGGGGTGAAGGTTCGCCCTGCCACCGTCCCTATGACACATGCAGTGCAGGGCAATCTGCTCCGCCCCCTTCCCCACACACCGCCCTCGCAGGGTAAGGAAATGTTCCCTCACAAGAGATACAGACAATTCCCCAAATCCTATTTAAATCCATTTGTATTTTTGACTAAAATTAAATATCAAGCAACAAAAACTAGTAAAAGCACCATATATGAGAAGCTATCATAGAATTGACCTGAAATGGAATATTGCACGCCCCTCTATCAAATCCTAAAAGACAACATTTTCCCATACCTCTGCTTTATACGAGGAAAATCTAGCAATAACTCCTCCAGATATTCAATCCCCTATCAATCGCAGCTTCCACCCCAAACATTCGACAAGAATCACGAAGTCGGATCAACAAGGCAACGACCATGTCCGAGTTTTCGCTCGACACTGTTCGTGCTTCAACGGAGTCCACAGAGAGACAGAGACGAGCGAGCGAGCGAGAGAGAGAGAGAGAGAGAGAGAGAGAGAGAGAGAGCGAGCGGGAGGGAGAGAGAGGCACCTTCAGAAGTCGGCGGTGCGACGGAGAGGAGTCGGCGCCGAGGCGGCGGCGAGCGGCGGGCCGTCGAGGTCCGGCGTCGGTTCTGCGAGCAAAAGAGGGGTTAACTCGTGGCGGGTGAGAGAATTAGGGCTTCAATTGGGGATGGGGATTTGGAAATTAACCGACAAGGATACCGGCTTGACCCGATAAGGTAAAAGTCCCCGGGTTCCAGAAATTACCACGCACTTCTTAAGGGAATATGGAACATATTAAATTTCGCTAATATACTTAGATTTGGTATAAGGGGTAATAGATTCTCCATCTCGAATTTTCATTTTCATCCCGACACCTTCCAATCAACTAAAACATGTCGGGGAAATGTAATGGAGTGAATGAATATCAAAGAAATCAAGTAAAATCATGAAAAACTAAAGTCCGAATCAAATTCTTAATCTCTAATCTAGAATGTTAATTCAACCAAGACTATGAACTTCTCTAATTAATCTATCTACATGCATAAGCGAATTGGGGTAAAGATTGGATTTTCACTTAAAGATCCGTTCTTAACGTATAATAAAAATCGAGTCTTGCGTAAAAATGCAATCTTGCATTACAAAAGGTGATATTAATGAAGGGTAAAGGCTAACCTATTGGGACTAAAAGTTAAACCTTCGATCGAAGGACGCCTGAAGAATTAGACAAAGACGGTGGCGAGGACGTCGGAGGGCCGGAGACGGTGGCCGGGAATGAGGTTCGCGAATCGGTATCCTTCAGCGATGGGGATACCGCCGGTGCCCTCGTGCCGAGAACCGCCGACGGTGGGCGCCGAGGAGCGGGGAAAGGAGGCGCCGGTACGAGATGGAGCGCCGGTGATGGGGAGCTCCGTCTGGTCTGGTCGCCGGAAGACTCGGCGGTAATAATCTGACGACGCCTTGGTTTTGCGACGGAGGAACCCCAGACGAAGGAAGGACGACACCGCGACGGAGCTCGGTCGCGATCTCGACTGGGTAGGGCCCAGTCGCCCCCGCCGCCGCGGACCAAGGGAGGAAACCGCCGCCGGCGGGATGAGGATGGCCGGCTTGGGACGGAAGGCGGCGCAGTGAGGACGAGAGAGAGAGAGAGAGAGAGAGAGAGAGAGAGAGACTTCGAGCGTAAGAGAGTGATGCGGATGGCTTGTGAGGAGTGTGTAAAGAGGATATAAGTGAGAGAGAGAGAGAGAGAGAAAGAGAGATTGTCGTTTCTATCCGGTTTCCTTTTTTATTTATTTTTCGTAACCTGTCGTTCTCAAGATCTCTAAGTAAATACTGCCCTCCACCAGGTTTTGTTGAAGATCCACTTGCCCAATTTAGAATTTGGGTCCGACCCCAAAAAAAAAGTAAAAGAAAAAAATTTAGAACTCAGGGGCATTCGGCCAGAGCAATGAAAGCAATGCGCTCGGCCAAGATTTAAATGTGCTTGATTTTGAAGGATCTGATAAGTTTATGGCATTACTTCTTTCTCTTAAGTCTGAGTCCATTTAGCATATTTGGCCAAATTTCCATATAACTCATGAAGTTTACTTAATGTGTGGACATGTCATTGCTAGATGAAAATTGTTCCCAATGCCTTGAATGCAATGTGAATGCCGAATTACGATAATGTTGATATTTTGGTTTGGAGGTAAAATTTGATTCTTGATTTTCTAATATAATGGATGATAAAATTAAAAAATTGAAGAAATTCTATGTGTCGACACAAGAAATAAAGAGCTAAAAGATCAGAAAGCAAAGCAATGCTTTTTAAATGGAAAAGATCGAACTGACTTTTTGATAAGGTTATTGGTTTGTCATTGGTTAATCAAAAAGTGATAGTGACTTGAATTTCGAACAATTTGAGATTTAAAGAATAATTCAATTGCTTTAATGAGATAACGATTATCATAAGTTCTCAACCATCACTTAAATACTTTGGAATAATGCTTTTGCTAAAGAGCTCTTTTACCACTAATTTATACTAATGATGCGTTTGGCAATATTTTTATTTTTAAGAATAATTAACCCTAACTTTTTGAGGAATAGTTTTTATGTTTTTTTTCTATATTCTATTGAGGTATTCCATGGTGTTTGATGATAAGTGTAGAATAATTTATAAATTTTCATTTTAAAATAATTTTGTTTGGTAACTATAAAAATTTATTATTCTTTGAATAGGAAAATAAGAGAAATGCGTTTGGTACGGATAAAAAAAAATTATTTCTTTTATCCTCAATGGTTGTCATTCGGGTGGTGATCGATAATAAAATGACTTATTCATTTTTATCGATTGTTTATTTTTGCGTTGTTTAACTAAAAATGCCACCATTGTCCGTCGAGCCGAACCGATCACCAAGCGAATGGGGTAAGTTAGCATTTGATGGCCGCCGATGGATGGCCCGGTGTCCAAAATGGAAAGCTTGTTAGTAGTGGCAACCGATAAAGGAATCATTCAATGGATGGTGGTTAGACATGAATAATGACCAAAGAAATAGTTTTTACAAATTGTTCTTGGAAACAATAAGCTAGTTTTTTTACTTCTTATTTTCACTTCAAATCTATTCCCGAGAACAACTTTTATTATGGGAATATAAAAATTAATTGGTGTTATCAAATGGATTTATGTTTTTTTCAATTTTAGGGAATAAAAGAATAGAAAATTTGAGAAAGAGAGACGTTACCATACACGCCTAAATATCGCATTTGTGGCATGTCTGCCACAACTTAGCCTCTCCTATCACATTCGAGACACAAGCTTACCATGAACTTAGACCCCTTTATTCATTAGTGAATGAGTTTTGGTGCTATGAAGAAAACAATAATCATGTTTGATACAAAATTAATCATCAACATGCCACCTGAGGTTGAAGTGGAGCCCAATGCTCCCGTCGATGAACACCTAAACCACCGACACGATTGTCGACACGTTAAAATAAATTATGTAAATATTTTGGCCCGAGTCATTCCACGGCCCATGACCAATCTCATATTTTGGCCCATTAATCTGGAAGGCAGTTAGCCCAGCAAGAAATGGCCCATTAATCGATATTTTTGACCGTACTGTCCGACAATGGCAAAACGGAAACTTCTACCATATCAAATGGCTTCCGAGGTGTTGGACTTATATGCTATGGCGACAAAAATCCGTTTCTTTAAATTCCTCTGATAGAAAAGAATCACTGCTAAATGGCATCCGCATCAGCTAGTACGGAAAATAAAGAAATTATTGAATGCTAATTCTAAGCAAGCTCATCCACAATAAGAAATGGCGGTCGGTAGAATGTAAATTTCAACTAAAAATAATTTGGTAAAATGGAAACAAACTTCTTTCCTTATGCAAAGGAAGTTCGTGGCACAAACGCAAAGCTACAAAAAAAATTCAAAGTATAGTTCCTCGGTCCAAGTCCTTTTAAAGAGCATTTTGGCTTGGAGATAATTTTTTTGAAAGAAAAAACCTTATTTAGACACTTCAACAAAGTCATATTTTATGTTATAAGAAGCATTACAGGAAAGTTATGAATTATAATAATCAACGGAGAAGGGCAAGACACCAAAAATACCGACGTTAGATGCCTAGAAGTGAGGCTGAAACTGCCATTGGAGTTAATGCACGGCTAGATCAATGATTGACTTCATTTTATTTCTAAGCACGCATTCACTAGTGCTAACAAAAAGTTGGAAGGTTTGTATAAGTACTAGAAGTAACCTTGAGGTCACAAGAAATCAATAATATGACAAGCACAAATATCAAGATATATTATCAATCATGAAGTGCTTGGACAACAAAATAAATGATGATCGACGTAACTCTTTGCACTAAATGGAGAATTCATAAGTTTGCTAATTGAATTCTTTGATCAGTATAATGTAACCTTTTTGGAAAACCCTTTTCGCTCCGCTTAGCCCTATCCCCTTCTAGGGGTATTTTAGTGATAGGTTCTATAGGAACTGGACGATCCTATTTGGTCAAATACCTAGCGACAAACTCCTATGTTCCTTTCATTACAGTATTTCTGAACAAGTTCCTGGATAACAAGCCTAAAGGTTTTCTTATTGATGATATCGATATTGAGGATAGTGACGATATTGAGGATAGTGACGATATTGATCGTGACCTTGATACGGAGCTGGAGCTTCTAACTAGGATGAATGCGCTAACTATGGATATGATGCCGGAAATAGACCGATTTTATATTACCCTTCAATTCGAATTAGCAAAAGCAATGTCTCCTTGCATAATATGGATTCCAAACATTCATGATCTGGATGTGAATGAGTCGAATTACTTATCCCTCGGTCTATTAGTGAACTATCTCTCCAGGGATTGTGAAAGATGTTCCACTCAAAATATTCTTGTTATTGCTTCAACTCATATTCCCCAAAAAGTGGATCCCGCTCTAATAGCTCCGAATAAATTAAATACATGCAAATACATGCATTAAGATACGAAGGCTTCTTATTCCACAACAACGAAAGCACTTTTTCACCCTTTCATATACTAGGGGATTTCACTTGGAAAAGAAAATGTTCCATACTAATGGATTCGGGTCCATAACCATGGAATTGTTGCTATAGAGACAAGCTTCTAATGGGGATAGCCTCCTGTACCCAGAGAGTTCTTGAATAGAGAATTAGATAGAGATATTTGCACATTATCAATTAGGAGGCTATTTCATGTGAATGATGCTACTTTTTCTCAATTAACCTTTTTTTTCCATGTTTTAATCTAATTTACAAAGCAAACGAGACATGTGTAAGAGATTAACGAGCTTTACTTTTCATTTTAGAGCCGGAACCAATTGAAAAGCTTCATTCATTTCCTTGAAGGGGAGAAATAACTATTACCAGCTCAAAATCTCTATTGCTCTCCAAGTTTTATTGAAAATCCACCTTCCTAATATGGAACTCCGGTCTGTCCCAAACAGAAAGAGAGAGAAAGAAAAATTTGGAATTCGGGCATCCGGCTGAAGCAAGGGAAGCAATGGGCTCGGCGGAGATTAAATAGGCTTGATCTTGAAGGTTTCAATAAGTTTAGGGCCTTGCTTTTTTCTCTTAAGTCCAAGTCCATTTAGCATATCGGTCCAATTTCAATATAACCATGAAATTTACTTAATGTGGACATGTTGTTGCCAATGAAGATTGTTCCTTGTGCCTAGATGTAATGTGAATGTTGAATTATCAAATATCAATATTTTGGTTTAGAGGTAAAATCCAATCACTAATTTTCTAATATAATGGATGATAAAATTAAAAATAGAAATTTTTTTGAGCATCGACACAATAAATAAAGAGCTACAAAGTAAAAGAGCAAAGTAGCAAATGGACTAAGATTATACTGACTTGTTGGTAGGTTATTTGTCCATCACTAGTTGGTCAGAAAGTGGCGGTGACTCAACTTTCAAATTGGTTTGGGATTTGAAGAATAATTCAATTGCTCCAATGAAATACTAACTATCATGAGCCATCGACGATCACCTAAATACTATGAAATAATGCTTTTGGCATAATAGTTTTTCTACCGCTAATCATATACTAAAGATCCCATTTGAGACATGTCCAACATAAATTAGCCTCCCCTATCACATTTGAAACACAAGTTTACCACGAACAGAGAGTCCTTAGCCATTGGTGAACAAGATTCGGTGTCATGAAGAAAAGAATAATCAAGTTTAATTCAAATTCATCATCGACGCACCACCTTGAGGCTGAAGTGGGGCTTGGAGAAGGCATAGATGAAGACGGTGACCAATAGGGGTGCCGACACCGATGAATACCCGAATCACAGAAAAATGATTGTCGGCACCCGAATTTTACTAGACACCTTATAATAAAATGATTAAAAAAAAAAAACTGGTCCAATTCGTTTTCAGTCCGAGTCATTCCTCGGGGCCCCATGCCCAATCTCAATATTTTGGCCCATTAAGCTTGAAGGAAATCAGCCCAAGTGAGCCTAGCATGAATGAAAAGCCCAAAGCCCAAAGCCCAATCAGAGGAAGGCCCATGTTTCCACGTCCACGAAGGGAACACCCACGACGTCCATGGCGCTCGAAAGATTCGTTCTGGAAGTTGCTGAGCCGGGGATGCGCGTAACTGAACACGAAATTCTCTCTCGTCGGACCAGGCGCGAGCGGCCGTCGAGAGCACTGACTGAGGCCGTAATCCACCATTCACGGTCATAGGCATTCGCCGGCGACTGCCTTCCACCACTCGCCGCCCCCAGAGTTTGCAGATTTAGAGGAAGACGGTCGCACACATCCGTCACAGAAGTGAGAGCCGAAAATCTTCTAGATCGGAAATTCCCCTCAGTGCTGTCCGAGGCGTAGATCATCGCCGTTTTCAGTTTTCTCAGATGCAGTTATAATGCTCTGTTCGGCTTCGCAGCCAAAAAAGCCTTGAAATAATTGGACTTTGCTCGATCCTAAGCGTCAACCACTGGCAACGACGACCTCTGGGAAGTTCTGGTTCTCGGTACAATCGGTGTTCCCGGTCACTGCATCAACCGGGTACGAATATTCTTAACCTTACATGGCTAATCGAGTCTGAGAAATATGGTTGAGGCTCATGTGAAACTCATCTCTGGTTAGAGCTTTATCAATGTTTCAAATGTGTATTGATGCTGTAGCGATGACCTGATGATGATCGTTTGCCCTTATATGTGAGTAGAAGTTCATTAATAAAGTGCATGCCACTTATTCGAGAAAATGCTTGAGTGAAATCAGAATGCATGCTCTTCGAAGGAAACAAGTTCAATAGCCATTTCGTTCAGTGCTTTATTGATTGTCGCTATGCATATGTCCTTTTTCCTGATTAAACGGAGAGCCATATCTTGTCAACCCAACAATAACTTGATTCGTCAAAACCATGTTACTTTCATCAATTCATGTTGTTTTATTTGCCGATTTATTGACTGATACCTCAAATTACCCTGGACAAGTAGGACCCAATTTTTTTTTTTTATCACGGTCCAACCAAACACATTACTTGCAAATACATTGGGTTAAATTAGCGTCGTAACATTATTTGACCCCAAACATATTAAATTCTTAACATTGTTTGATCCAAACAAATTCAGCTGTTTGGGAAACTTCTGTTTTGAGCCGACTATCGAGAGACTTAAATATCACACTAGATTAATTTGTAGCCAGTGGAAGAGTGATGGAATTGAGAATTATTTGTGAACTTTAAAAGGAGGAGAAACTCACCTCTAAAGCTCATCGTATTAAAGCTCCTCGTTTTCCTTCTCCGACAAAAACCGAACAAAATGAAGGCGATCCCCACCATCAATCTCTTTATTTATGGGAGAGGCGGGTTCAATAGTCTAATCAGCCTTCTAGAAGTTGGCAACCCAGGTGGTTCTTTGTGGGACGGGAAGCATCTTTCAACTTGATCATCATTATTATCTCGGCATTTGGTGACCAATTGATTATGTTACCATCCTACCTTGCGAGCAAAATGTTCAAAAAAAAAAACATAATTAATCACACCATTTGAATTCCTAAGTCTTGTGCAAAGATTATTCATTTTCATATCAAACAAGCCTAATAAAAAATGCTTGAGATATCCATCACTACATCCTAACAGAAAATGTTCATAATAATAATAATAATAATAATAATAATAATAATAAATAATAATAATAATAATAATAATCAAAAGACATAATAACAAAGTTTATTTAATATAATAAGTGAAGTATAATTCATAGACGTATGATATGACATATCAAAAGAAGAAACATAATCATGAGCCGAATGATTACGAAGGCTAGAAGATATCCATTCTCAAGATTATTTTAGGCCAACGGGGAATATACTAGAATTCGAGTCGTGTATGTCATTGAAGCCAACAAAATTGAAGTAACGATTATTGCTGCTTTCGTAATAACTAGCCACCTTCTTGTAACCCCGCTTACCATAATAATAATTATGGGAAATGGTGCCACAAGGGATTATGCATTACACTTAATGAAGTAATTATATTCAATTGGATTCTGGACAAGCATAAAAAAAGGCTTGCCTTCGATAAAACCTCCTGGATGATGACTAGCCATTAGAAAGACGACCAATACTAAAACTAAAGCTGCCCTCATGATTATAAACTCCTCCATGGAGAATTGCCTCCTCAGAGAATTGCATCCTCTTTTCTTTAATATCCTACCTCACGAGCTAAATGTTTAAAAAGAAAGTAAATAGAATTAATTGCGTTATTGGAATTCCTGAGTCTTGTGCTAAGATTATTCATTTTCATGTCAAAAGAGCCTAATAGGAAATTCTGCTCGAGACATCCATCGGTACAACTTGAATGGACCACGCAATGGGTCATTCCATCGGTACATCCTAATAGAAAATGCTCGTGCTATGTAATAATGACAATAATCAAAAGATATAATAATCAAGTTTATTTAATATAATAAGTAAAGTAGAATTCATGGATGTATGATATGACACATCAAAAGAAGAAACATAATCATGAGCGAAATGGTTAGGAAGCTCCAAGATATCTATACTCGAGATCATTTTTGGCCAACGGGGAATATACTAGAATTCGAGTTGAGCATATTGTTAAAGCCAATAAAATTGTAATCCAAGTAACGATTATCGTTGTAATAATAATCAGCCACCTTCTTGTAACCTTGCTTGTTATACCTTGCTTATCATAACAATAATTATGGTAAATAACGCCACAAGGGAATGTGTATTATGCTTAATGAAGTAATTGTATTCAATTGGATTCTGGATAAGCATAATAGGTCTACCTTTGATAAAACCTCTTAGAGGGTGACTAGCCATCAAAAAGGCGACCAATATTAAAACGAAAGCTGTTCCCATGATCATAAACTCCTTCATGAAAAATTGCCTCCTCAGAGAATTGTCTCCTCTTTTTTGCGAGAGAGAGAGCTCAAAGAGCAAACCACTATATTTATATATATTTACCTCATTTTGCCATATTCTACTAAGTTTAATAATATTGAAAAAGCATTGTTGCAATAAAGAATAATTGCATGACCCAATAAATGACCTTCTAGTGAAAGTTTAATCCCTCCAAAAGATTAAAAAGGATGCAACATCTATCCCACTAGGAATTTGACAAAATGTAGAGTCCAGGGATAAAAGAGGATGGTGTTAATAAAGTACTAAAGGGATTCATGTGATATAATTGTCTCATGAAATGAGCGCTTTTATTAATTCAAAATGTATCATCATATGATTTGCTCCTCCTCCTTCCTTCCAAAGATGATCATCAAAGTTATTTATTGAATACATTGTTACTTAAGTTATTGCTTTACTTCATATCTTGAAGTAACATTGTTCAACCTCAAACACATTGGGTTCTCAACATTATTTGATCTAGACACATTACAAACACATTGGGTTGGGTTAGGGTCATAGCATTGTTTGACCCCAAACACATTGAGTTTTTTACATTGTTTGATATAAACACATTTAGTCATTCGGGAAATTTTTGTTCTAAGCCGACTAGTGTGAAACCTAAATATCACAATAATTTCATATGTAGCTGACTAGCGAGACTTAAATATCACACTAAATTCATATGTAACCAATGAAAGAGAGATAAAATTAAGAACAATTTATAAAAAGGGGGAGAAACTCACCTCTGAAACTCTCCTTATTAAGGCTCCTTGTCTTTTCCTATGACAGAAGACTACATAGATTAAAACCCTAGCCAAAACAAGGGCGATCCCTATTATCAATCTCCTGTTCAAGGTAGAGGCTGGTTTGATGGCACAATCGGCCTTATTTGCTAAAGTTGTTTTCAAAAGATAAGTTACTTATCGATAAAATGAGGGCGGGGAATTACACAAAAACTCCTCTCCACATCATAGTCAAGCTCAAATACTTAGAATTCACGGAAGAAGTCTTAACTTGGAAGACCGAACTGACAAGAGCAAGATTTCTAGAGTTCAGAGCCTCTTCATCTCGCGGTAGCAAGATAATTCCTTAACATAATAGCAAGCTTGTTAAGAGTAGGTCTTGAAATATGTTTCATCCATAATAAATAAGATAAAAAACTCTCTTCACATCACGGCCATGAAAGGGCATGTAAGTGTGTTGAAACTATTGGTTTGAGCGATATCTAATGCATACGGTAGTGTCATTGAATATGGCCAAACAATCCTCCATTTATGTGTGAAGCACAATAGACTAAAAGCTTTGAAACTTTTGATAAACATTTAGGGTGATGATTAGTTCATCAACAAGATTTTACATTTGGCTACTATAGATAGACAAATACGACTAAGCTTATGAACTAGTCACATTTAGTGAGCTTATCAACCAAAAAAGCGATCTAAGAAACATAAAGCTAAAAGATATTCATTTGAAAATAAGCACAAGTTATGATATTTAGAAAATACGTCATTAGTTGATATAAATTAACAACTTTACACTCTATATTAATTTTATAGTTTAGAAGGAACTTAAAGATAGATATGACAAAATAGATTCCACAATTGACGCGTTTCCCTTTTGAGAACATCAACTAATTTTCACAAACATAATAGAATTGAAAAACACATACATCAAAGTTGATCCTGAAAAAGTATATAATATGGGCTTGTCTAGTTCAAACTTGACCCCTATTAGTACATTTTGATGTTACTTCTTTGCAACTTATACTCTTCCTAGCAAAAAAAAAAGTAACCCAAACATTACAAACTCACCCAATTAACACAGGGTGAAAGAGATTAGGATTATTTTTCTCAAACTTTAGAGAATTATGAATAGTCTAAATGAAAAGTCTATGCAAATAACAATGTCACCATCTTCCATCCACCTATAAGAGAAGAAAACAAAAGGAAAAGAAAGAGAAAGTGGCAAAATGGTATAATATAAAGAATAATATTATCGAAAATCAAAATTGAGACAAGTTAGGAATAAATTAAAAACTCATTTACATCATACCAACATTACAAGAGATCGCCAGCGCTCAGGTTGATCATAATTTAACGCCTTTCTTCTTATCACCAACTTAACTAGAACCTCCTTGACTCAATAGACATTGGTTTTTTCTATTAGATTGCCACTCAAGCATAGAGTTATGCAAAATGGACCACCCAAACTAGACCACCTAGAGTATATCGAACTGGCCAATTTGGTTTGGTTCCCGAGAGTTTCAGTCCGATTCTTGGTTCTAAGGGCTAACGATATCGGATTGACTACATATACATTTTTTAAAATTATTTCTTCAAATTTTTTTGTAAAATGTGAACAAAACATTTTAAGTAGCGGGAAAAAAATTAATTGGAAAAATATAGTGAAAAAAATTGATCGATTCCATTAGAAACTGGACCAAGAATTGATCATCCCCAGTCAATGGAGAATATAAAACATGAAATGGCATGCTTTCTTTGCTTGAGTTTCTCACAAAAGATAAGTTGCTTCTCGATAGAATTAAGACCAAAAATCACACTGAGATTTCTCTTCACAATGGAGCCATGCTTGAACACTTGGAATGGAGGCTAGGACCGCACAAATTGCGGCATATTCGCAGTGAACAATATTTCGTAGAATCACTTTTTCCATGGAATCTGAATTGTTGTAATAGTGAAAAACGTAGAGCAAGGAAAGAAAATAAATAGAATGATTGCTCAAGGCCTCTCTCTCTCTCTCTCTCTCTCTCTCTCTCTCTCTCTCTCTCTCTCTAAAGGGTCGAGGGTTAGGAGAGATCGGTTTTTGCAGCTCAAGATTCCATTTGGAGCTAGCTAAAAGTTACGTGTTCCACTTGCCATCACAGTCAATTTAGAAAGGAACACTTTGTCAGAATATATGGATCTCGATCTGTTTCATTCGAGGGCAATTGTGCCTGATCAAGAAATCGCGTCGCTAGGAGAATAGAGACACACCGAGAGCTTTCTAGTCACTTGTTATATGATGACCATGTCAATCTATTCATGTTTCCCAATGAAAGGCATAACATTCTAAAACATACATTCTCAAATTAAAATGGTTTGAAAGTACCCTACTAGTGAACTTAACCACAGGCACATTCCCTAGCTTTGTGCTCAACATGCCAAAATTGACCAACACTATGGTTGTCACCACTATCACCACCTGTAGCCTCAACTTATAAGAGCATAACCATTAGGGGTGGCCCTAACGACTCCATGGTAGAGGTTAGTGTGGATGCCCCCGCCACCTATCATGGACTTGGTAGGTTTTCCCTCCCATTCTAATCCTTAGCTCCTTTGGCTCACTCCCATTCTCTCTTTGAATTTGGACCACTTTAATATCATATTGGGAGTAGATCGATATGAACTCGCCAATGGCCTTTGTGTAGGCCTCCATAATCAACCTCATTGCCTTGGATATTGCTATAGTTCTCACATACTTGTTGATGGCATTGACGCCCATCATGAGCGATACTGTTGCAGCCAAGTCTTCATTTGCATTGAGCATGGTGACGCGAAGCCACTAAGCTTGCTTCAATAGGTTGATGAGCTTAGTCTTGAAAGAAAAAGTGGCAATGGTTGGGTTAATGGTTCAACCTTTTGCTCAAGAGACTGAAGCAATGGTTGAGTTAGGTTGTCAATCTGTCCAAGCTTTCTAAAGAAAAGTATAGCATTATCAAACATACATTCTCAAATCAAAATGGTTTGGGAGTGCCCTACTAGTAGATTTAAACACAGGCGCATCCTTGGACTTAATTACATAGCCATCTTCAAGAGTGACTTTGATCGGTTGCGTAGTGGACTAAAGGGGAAGAAATGATAGAAAGGGATATAAATTTGCATAATTTCCTGATGGTCATCGCGAATCTACTCTCTACCATGGCCTTTTTGGTGACCGTAAATCCACTTGAAAGAATATATTAGGAAGACTCAACGGCTAGAAATTACATAGTGGGTATGGCCATTATGTTGCACAAGTAGTCGGGTGAGTACAGACTTTTTATTAACTACAATGCATTTTGTTTCCTCATATCCATTATGGTAATTATAATTCTCATTAGTGGAATATTGCCAACGTGGAGGATATGGACCAAGATACCAAGTTTATTATATGGATCGCAATTATTTTGACAACAATAACTTTCTCATTAGTGGAATATTGCCAACGTGGAGGATATGGACCAAGATACCAAGTTTATTATATGGATTGCAATTATTTTGACAACAATAACTTTCTCATTATTAATATTAGTGTTGAGCGTGAATGAAAAATGTAATTTAACGTATGAGATAGCTAGGATTACAATCATAGCATGTATTCCATTCATGATTATTGTTTGCGGCTGACAAATGTAGCAATTGATCAAGAAATTGCGTTGTTGGGAGAATGTGGTCACACCTAGAGCTTTCTGGTCACTTTGTTGTATGTCGACAATGTCTATCTGTCCAAACTTACTAAAGAAACATATATAATTATCAAACATACATTCTCAAATTAAAATGGTTTGAGAGCACCCTAATAGAGGATTTAACCACGGGTGCATTCCATAGCCTTGTGCTCAGCATGCCAAAATCAACTAACACTATGATTACTGCTACCATAACCATTTGTAGCCTCAACTTGTAATCTTTGATGAATGTAGCCACTAGGGGTGGCCTCGGCGACCCCATGACAGAGGCTAGTGTGGATGCTCTCGCTATCTACCATGGGCTTGGTAGATTCTCCCTTGCATTCCTCTCAATAGCTATTTTGGCTCTACTCCTATCCTTTATATGAATTTAGGTCACCTTAATATCGTATCGGAGGTAAATCTATATGAGCTCGCCCCTGACTCTTGTGCGGGCCTTCGCAATTAGTCTTGCTGCTTTGGATATTGCCATGGTTCTCACATCCTTGTTGATGGAACTAACGTTCATCATGAGCAACATTGTTGCGACTAGGCTTTCATTTGCACTAGGCATGGAGATGCAGAGCCACTGAGCTCACTTTGACAAGTTGAAGAACTTAGCCTTGGAAGGAAAAGGTGGCAATGCTTGAGTTGGTGATTTAATCTCTTGCTTGAGGAATTAAAGAAATGGGTGAGTTGGGATGTCAATTTATCTAAGTTTTCTAAAGAAAGACATAGCATTACTAAAGATTCATTCTAAATTAAAATGATTTGAAAGTGCCCTAATAGTGAACTTAACTAGGGGCACATTTTCCAGTGTTGCACACGGCATGCCAAAACCAAATCCCACTACAATTGCCGCCACCATCACTACCTACAATCTTAAATCGTAATCCTTGATGAATGTAGCCATTAGGAGCAACCCTAGTGACTCCATGGTAAAGGCTAGTGCATTGCCTACTATAGGTTTGGTAGATTATTCTTCACATCATTTTCCTCAGCTCCTTTGACTCTACTTTCATTCTCCCTTTGAATTTGGGCTATGTCAATATCGTATAGGAGTAGACCGATATGAGCTCACTAATGGCCCTTGTATAGGCCTCCATAATCACCTTTGCCACAACGAATATTGTTAAAGTTCTCACATCCTTATTGATAGTGTCAATGACTATTATAAGCGATGCCATTGCAACTAGGCCTTCATTTGAACCAAGCATGGTGACGTGAAGCCACTAAGCTTGTTTCGACCAGTTGAAGAGTTAAGCTCAGGAAGGAAGAGGAGCTAATGGTTGAGTTAATGATTTAATCTCTTGCTTGAGGGACTGAAGCAATGGTTGAGTTGGGTTGTTAATCTATCTAAGTTTCCTAAAGAGAGACGGCATTATCAAATATACATTCTCAAATGAAAATGGTTTGAAAGTATTCCACTAGTAGACTTAACTATAGATGCATCCCTGAACTTAATTACATGGCCACCTTCAAAAGTGACTCTAGTTGGCTACTTAGAGGATCAAATGCAAAGGGAGAAGAAATGACAGGAGGGGATACAAATATATAAAATTTTCATGATGGTCATCATGAATATACTTGCGACAATGGCTTCCAGTTGGCCAAAAATTCACCTATAGGAATCTATTAGGAAGACTCCATGGTTAGAAATTACACGGTGAGTATGACCATTATATTGCACAAGTGTCCGAGCAAATACAAACTTTTTATGAATTGCAATGCATTTTATTTTCTCATGTCCATTACAATAATTATAATTATTATTAGTGGTATATCACATATGCGGAGAATATAGACCAAGATCGGTTGGCTTATCATATGGATCGTAGTTATTTTGCAACAACGACTTTCTAATTGTCAATATTGGTGTTAAGCATGAATGGAAAAAGTAATTTTACACATAAGATAGCTGTGATTGCAATCATCGCATGGATTCATTTCATGATTATTTTTTGGGGGTGGCAAATTCATTACTTGATCAAGAAATCGCATTGAGAATGGGGACACTAAAACTTCCTAGTTACTTGTTGTATGTTAACCATGTCATTCTGTCTAAGCTTCTTAAAGAAAGATAAATCATTATCAAATATATATTCTCAAATTAAAATGGCTTGAAAGTGTTTTACTAGCGGATATAACCATGGGTACATCTCGAACTTAATTACATGGCCATCATCAAAAGTGACCCGATTGGTTGCATAGAGGACCAAATATAAGGGGGAAGAAATGACAGAAGATGATACAAGTATACAAAATTTCTTAAAAGTCATCATGATCCTACTCATGACCATGGCTTTCCTAGTGGCCATAAATCCACCTTAAGGAGTCTATCAAGAAGACTTGACGACTAGAAATTACACAACATGTATGGTCGTTATGTCGCACAAGTACTCGGGCAAGTGCAAACTTTTTATGAATTGTTATGCATTTTTTTTCCTAATGTCCATTACAGTTTTTATAATTCTCACAAGTGACATATCACAAATGCAAAAGATATAGACCAAGATCACTAGGCTTTACGTAAGGATCATAATTATTTTCGTAGTGACGACTTTTTCATTGTCAATATTGGGGTTGAACGCGAATAGAAAAGGTAATTTGATACATGAGATATTTGTGATTGTAATAATTGCATGGATTTCATTCATGATTATTCTTTGGGGGTGACACATTTTTTGCTTGATTTAGAAATCAAGTTTCTAAGAGAATGGTGACACACCTAGAGCATTCTGGTTGCTTGTTGTATGTCGGCCATGTAAATCTGTTCAAGTTTCATAGCATTATCAAACATACATTCTCAAATTAAAATGGTTTGAAAGCACCCTAATAGTAGACTTAACAATAAGTGCATCCTCAACCTTGCGCTTAGCATGCCAAAACTAATTAACACTATAGTTGTTGCCACCATCACTACTTACAATCTTAACTTGTAATCCTCGATGAACGTATCCACTAGGGGTGACCTGAGCAACCCAATGACAAAGGCTAGTGCGATGCCTCTGCTGTATACCATGGGCTTAGGAGATTCTCCTGTGCATCCCTTTCTTCAGCACTTTCGGCTCTAATCCCATTCTCTATTTGAATTTGGGCCACCTCAATATCGTATTGGGAGTTAATGGCCCTTGTGTGGGCCTTCGTAATTAGCCCCGTCGCCTTGGATGTTGCCATAGTTCTTACATCCTTGATGATGGTTGTGATGCCCATCATTAGCGATGTCGTTGCGACTAGGCCTTCATTTGCACCGAGCATGGTGACTCGGAGCCACTAAGCTCACTTGGACAGGTTGAGGAGCTCAACCACGAAAAGAAGAGGTGGCAATAGTTGAGTTGATTGTTCAACCTCTTGCTCGAGGGACTGAAGCAATGGTAGAGTTTGAGTTATCAATCCGTCCAAAATTTCTAAAGGAAGGCATAACATTATCAAACATACATTCTCAAATAAAAATGATTGAAGAACACCTTACTAGTAGACTTAACTAAGGGTGCATCCTCGGACTTAATTACATGGCTACCTTTAAGAGCAACTCCAGTTAGTTGTGTTAAGGACCAAATGTAAGGGAGGAAAAAATGACATAATGGGATATAAATATGAAGAATTTCATAATGGTCATCACGATCTACACATGACCATGGCCTTCTCGGTGACCATAAATCCATCTGGAGGAGTTTATTAGGAAGATTCCATCATCAAAAATCACACAACGGGTATGGGCTTTATGTCGCACAAGTACTCGAGCGAGTGCAAACTTTTCACGAATTGCAATGTATTTGTTTCCACATGACCATTACGGTAATTATGATTCGTAGAGGTGCTATATTGCAACAGTGGAGGATATGGACCTAGATCACTAGGCTTTGAATATGGCTCACAATTACTTTTGCTGCAATGACTTTCTCTTTGTCAATATTGGTGTGGAGTGTGAATAGAAAAGGTAATTTAATGCATGAGATAGCTGGAATTGCAATCATCACATTGATTCCATTCATGATTATTCTTTAGGGTGGCAACTTTATTGCTTGATTAAAAAATTGCATCGCTAGGAGAATGAAACACACCTAGAGCTTTTTGGTCACTTGTTGTATGCTGACATTGTCAATCTGTCCAAGCTTCCTAAAGAAAGATATAGCATTATCAAACATTCATTTTCAAATTAATTAGGTTTACAAGTGCCCACTAGTGAACATAACCATGATAGCATTCCCGGATTTAATTAAATGCCCAACTTCAAGAACAATTTCGATTCGCTGCGTTTAGAGGCCGGTGTCATAACCTCTAGTAAAAAGCTCTTTTGGACCATTCTAATCGACTTAATAAATATGGTATGCACTATAGGGGCCACTTTGCTCCTAGACCAGCTTGGGCGACGGCAACTGCAACTGATGATTATTGGGGGTACGATAAGATCGCTTATCACCCTTAGTAATGAGGTCTTTCAGATGAGTTCATTTTCGATTTGTCTAATTTAGTACCACCAGTGGTTTTTGTCGAGTATCATCAATCGTTTGTCTAATGTAGGTACATTAACCCTCGGTATTCCTTGGTATTTATAATTATTACTTGAATAATATTAAAATCAGATCCCAAAATATCCTATTTTTGTGTTTGGGTCAGGTCGAATCTAGTTTTATTAACATCTCTTATTGGCTACACATGAATTTCATGTGATATTTAGGCCTCTTGCTAGTTGGTTCACACAATTTTCCCTGAGTTCCAACTATGATGTTCCATTATTATTAACTGAGTTGAACGAGGCCCAACATCTAAATCTTTCTATCTTTAGGCATATCCTTAAGTCTTTCGTATAAGATCTTCATGTAAGAAGAGCTAGGAATATCAAGAGATGATTTCTTTGATTTAAATCTAGGAGGTATTGTCTTTGTTCATAAAGGAGTACCCCTGAAAGGGGATTAGTTGCCATCAAGCAACTAAGTGTTGGAAATCGGCAAGGGGAGAGCTAGTTTTAAGCGAAGGATAATGTAGTCGCATCCAACCCTTGTCAACTCGTCCCTCTAGTTGGATACTGCATTTTCAACACTCTGAGAAATCTAGTAAATGACTTCGTTCCAAATGGTGTGCTAGACTCTCATTTGTAAGGTGAGTATTAATCCCATAATGATTGACTAACTTAATTTCTATTGTAATTAGCATGCAAAGGTAATGCAACATGCACAGTTATTTTTGAGATCAAAATTTGATTGATCATAAGTGCCCCAAATGTCATTGCAGGTACTGATCACCCTAGCATGACGAAGGTGGCTTTAGGTTCCACATGAGACTTGGCGTATCTATATGAGGAGTGTGAGTAGTTTTTTTTTTATAGAAAACCTATATCATTGTTATAATAATTTTCGAGTTTCATTTTTTTGGTTTAACCTCTTAAGCAATCCTAGAGGAAGTTTTATCTATCTTTGTTTCACTCACTAAGCGAATTTATAATAGGGCACCGCACGATCTTCCTTTGCTGGTTTATAAGTTTTTATATCTTCTGTTAAGAATTTTTTTGTTTTTTGTCATGGTTTTCTTTCTAGATTTTCTAGAATTCCCTTCTTCTTTTTTTTCTTAAGAGGTTGTTTAATCGTTAAGTCTCCTCAATCTTGTACTAATAGATAGATGGCGCTAAGGGATGCTATAAGGTTAGGTGTATTACACCGGGTGAAGAATTTATAGAGCACGGGGGACTATTCGGCCAATCCTCCAATAGTAGCTGGATCCATACCCACCTCGTATGCGGTAGTTGGATTAAAATTGCCATCACCAGTTGACCGGTCCTTTTATAGTCATCTTCATCTCACAATGGACGAAAATCCGTATCCATAATAAGCGGAAGGGTTTAAAGATATAGCTTTTGTCGATTGAGGCAATAAAGAGGGAAGTTTTGTCTGTCTTTATTTTGATCACATAGTGAATTTATAATAAGGTACTGCAGGATTTTTATTTGTTGGTTCCTTAAATTTTACTTTTTTTTGTTAAAAAGTTTCTTATTATCATGGATTTCTATCTCAATTTTCTAGATTTTCCTTTTTAACTTGCTCAAGATTAGCTCCTTGGCTTATCCTATGAAATAGATGGCGTTGAGTGATGTCATAGGGTTAAGCATGTTACACTTGGCAAAGAAATTATAGAGCATGGGGGACTTTTCGGCCAATCCTCTAACTATAGCTAGATCCATGACCACTTGGAATGCGGTATTGACAAGCAAAATTGCCACTACTCGTGGACCATTCCCTTTATGGTCATATTCCATTTGTGGTGGACGGATGTCCGTGTAAAAAATGAATGGAGGGTTTTAAAGATATCGCTTTTGTTGGCCAAGGCAATAAAGAGGAAGCTCTTGCTTGAGGAGTGAATTTATAACTGGGCACCGTGGGATCTTCCCTTACTTGTTTGTAAATTTCTATTTTTCTATTACGAAGTTTCTTATTTTCTGTCATGGGTTTCTGTCTAAATTTTCTAGATTTTGTTAAGAGCTTGCTCAACCACTAAGTCTTCCTGATTTTATCTTAGAAACTAGATGGCGTTGAGGGATGCTATGAGATTGAGAGGAATATAAATATCAAGGCACCGAATTTTCAGTGGGAGAACTATTAGTTAAAGAATAAAGTTTACTTCTTGCCTGACTGATGCTTAATCCCATGCATGGAATATAATATGGAGTTAATGGATAATGATTGTCAATACATTGATGGATGGATTTCACTTTACCTAACGAGCTTTTCACTTTGGATCTAATAACTACACAATCGTTGACGCAATATCACTAAGGTTAGCTTACATTCCATGATTTAAATTAATTACGTGGCTGACCTTCTGGCTATAATTTCAAGACTGTCGATGACTTCTCACTCGCAGCAATTAAATCCCATGTACCCTGAGAGGTCAATACAACTTGAAGTGGGAAAGGAATGTTAATCCAATTAGACCAGAGGCTAAAGGGGGATATAATTCTAAAATAATTAAATGGAAGAACTCTGTTCTAAAGATTCAAATAGTTTGGATTGAAATTGATTAAAAAAAGACGTGCATGATGGTGTAAGTTGAATTCAAATTTGTTTTTAACTTTATACATTTTTTTTGCTTGTTTTTCACTTAAAATTTCTTTAAACTCAAAACCCGAGAGATTATGATAATATGTCAATATAATTAATTTGAGGCCAAACAATCCTTTTTGTGGCGATACCAATGAACTATGTACATCATAGTATGACACAATAAAAAAAGAAGAAGAACTATGTAAATCATAGAATTAAGTGGAAAACGGCGATCTAGCGCCTATTGTCAACACTCTAACCGTTGGTGAAGCTTGCTCAAAATGTGGGAGCATCTTCATTGTTCTTAGGGGCTGTTTATTAAGCATGGGAGATAATTCAAACACATAGTAGTAATGAGCTTTTGCCTGCCATCCTGCGGCCTCCAAGCCAATCGGGGAAGTGTATTGGAACTCTTAAATATAATGTATGGAATGTGATTTGATGGAGTTAATTAAGCCATAGAATCTTTACCTAAAATTGTCCGAGTGTCACCTAAAAATCAATACTACTTTACGTCCTTTTAAATGTGCTTTTTCCAACATAAATTTTAGGATGTAATCACTAATCAGCATAGAATAAAGAATAACTCTCTTTGTAAGCAAGAGGTTATCGTCAGCATTAGGAAGATTTCTAATTTTATTGGCCTCTTGGCTAGATCTAGTGAGGACATCGTGGCCGTCGCCATTTCTGGGTGAGGGCTCACATGTCTTCACTTTCACTGACAAGGGCATTGCGGCCCTCACCCAGAGTTAGCGAGGGTTGTTGGCTAGATCCAAAATAGAAGGTGAAGAATTTATGGAGCATAAAAACTTTTCGGCCAATCCTCCAGTTATATTTAGATCCATACCCATTATCACGTCTGATTTTATTGACACCCCTTATTGGCTACATATAAATTTATTGTGATATTTAGGCCTTTTGCCAGTCGGGTCATACATTTTTCCCTCAGTTCCAACTATGCTATTTCATTATTATTAATCGAGCAGAACGAGGTCCCAACGTATGAATCCATCTATCTCTATGTATTTACTTAAACCTTTTGCATAAGATCTTTATGTAAGAATAGTTAAGAATAGCAAGAGATGATTTCATTGATTAAATGTCATTACAGGTACTAATTGCCCTAGCATGCCTTAGCCTAAGAGGACGAAGGTGACTTTAGGTTCCGCATGAGACTTGGCATATCTATATGAGGAGTGTGCGTAATTTTTTTATAGAGAAAACCTATATCATTATTATAATAATTTTTCGAGTTTCAATTTTTTGGTTTAGCCTCTCAAGTAATCCTAGATGAAGTTTTATCTTTCTTTGTTTTTCTCGCTAAGCAAATTTATAATAGGTCACCGCACGATGTCCGCGTGGTGGACATATGTCTGATATCTAAAGTCACCTACCAGCATTTATGCTGAGAAAATTCTAAAGCACGGCACAATTAAGGGATCACCTATCCCTAAGAATGTTCCGAAAGCATTTGGATCCTCCCATGGGCGTTTTGGTCATTCTTCTTCGATCATGATGCTTCATTGATCACGGAAACCTCGGCTCCGTGACATATGCCTTTGAGCATGAATTGTTTATGGATTGTAATACATTATGTTATCTTGTCTCAATTACCGTTATCCTTATTCTAATAAGTAGGGTTTTGTCAACATGGCTAATATTCACGAAGGTAACTGTGCTTCTTACATGGCTCGCAATCATATTAATGACAGCGACTTTTGCAATGCTGGTAGTTGTGTTGAGCGGAGACGAAAAAATGAATCTTACACACCAAACGGTCGGGATCGCTATTATAATTTGGATGGTATTTTTGGTTGTCCTTTTGTTGCTGGCTTCATTCAACTGCATCCAGAAATTGCGACGAGGGCGTTGCTAAATCCCGAAGGCAAGAGAATGGCACACCAAGCTAACTTTACAGGATCTTGAGTTTGGGATGTGTGCTTTTTTTGATCCATCTACAGAAGCTCGGTTGGCCGCTTGTTCGCCTCTGTTTTGAGGATAATAATCAGATGATCGGATTGATGGTCTTTGTTTTTCCTGGTCGCCTCTTTTTTGAGGATAATAATGAGACCATTCTCTTTATGGTCATATTCAACTCGTGGTGGACGGATGTCCGCGTCAATAATGAATGGAGGGTTTTAAAGATACGGCTTTTGTTGGCCAAGGCAATAAAGAGGAAGCTTTTCCTCACATAGTGAATTTGTAATCAAGCACCGTGAGATCTTCCCTTACTTGTTTGTAAATTTTTATTTTTCTATTAAGAATTTTCTTATTTTCTATCATGGGTTTTTGTCTAGATTTTCTAGATTTTGTTAAGAGCTTGTTCAACCACTAAGTTTTCCTGATTTTATCCTAAGAACTAGATGGCGTTGAGGGATGCTATGAGATTGAGTGTGTTACATCGGGTGAAGAATTTATGGAGCATAGAAACTTTTCGGCCAATCCTCCAGCTACAGCTTGATCCATACCCATTATCATGTCTAATTTTATTGACACCCCTTATTGGCTACATATGAATTTACTGTGATATTTAGGCCTTTTGCCAGTCTGGTCATACATTTTTCCCTTAGTTGCAACTATGCTATTTCATTATTATTAATCAAGTAGAATGAGGTCCCAATGTATGAATCCATTTGTCTCTAGGCATTTACTTAAATCTTTTGCATAAGATCTTTATGAAGAAGAGTTAAGAATAGCAAGAGATGATTTCATTGATTAAAATCTAGGCGGTATTGTCCTTGTTCATAAGGGAGAATCCTTGAAAGGGGATTAGGTTCCAATAAGCAACCAAGTGCTAGAAATCGGCAAGAGGAGAGCAAGTTTTGAATGAAGGTCGATGTAGTCACATGCACCCCTTATCAACTCGTCCCTCTAGTTGGATATTGCATTTCTGACGCTCTGAGAATTCTACTATACTACTTCGATCCAAACGGCATGCTGGACTCTTATTTGCATGGTGAGTTTCAATCCCATAATAATCGGCTAACTTAATTTCTATTATAATAAATGTGCAAAGGTAATGTAATGTGCATGATGATTTCAGATATCAAAATCCAATTGTTCAAAAGTGCCATAAATGTCATTATAGGTACTAATCGCCCTAGCATGCCTTGGCCTAAGAGGACGAAGGTGGCTTTAGGTTCCGCATGAGACTTGGCATACCTATATGAGGAGTGTGAGTAATTTATTTTAGAGAAAACCTATATCATTGTTATAATAATTTTCAAGTTTCATTTTTCTGGTTTAACCTCTCAAGCAATCCTAGAGGAAGTTTTATTTTTCTTTGTTTTGCTCGCTAAGGAAATTTATAACAGGGCACCGCACGATGTCCGTGTGGTGGACGGATGTTCGATATCTGATGTCACCTACTAGCATTTATGCTGAGAAAATTCTAGAGCACGGCACAATTATGGGATCGCCCGTCCCTAAGAATTTTCCGGAAGCATTTGGATCCTCCCATGGGCATTTTGATCATGAATGCTCCTTTGATCATGGAAACCTCGGCTCTATGACATATGCCTTGGAGGACGAATTGTTTATGGATTGTAACACATTTGTTATCTTGTGTCAATTACCGTTACTAATAAGTAGGGTTTCATTAACGTGGCTGATATTCACGAAGGTAACTGTGCTTCTTACATGGCTCGTAGTCATATTAATGACAGTGATTTTTGCAATGCTGGTAGTTGTGTTGAGCGGAGACGAAAAAAGTAATTTTACTCACCAAACGGTCGAGATTGCTATTATTATTTGGATGGTATTTTCGGTTGTCCTTTTGTTGCTGGCTTCATACAGCTGCATCCAGTAATTGGGACGAGGGCGTCGCTAAATTCCGAAGGCAGGAGAATGGCACACCAAGCTAACTTTACAGGATCTTGAGTTTGGGGTGTGTGCTTGTTTTGATCCATCTGCAGAAGCTTGATTGACCGCCTATTCGCCTCTATTTTGAGGATAATAATTAGATAATCGGATTGATGGTCTTTGCTTTTCCTGGTCGCCTCTTTTTTGAGGATAATAATGAGACCATTCTCTTTATGGTCATATTCAACTCGTGGTGGACGGATGTCCGTGTCAATAATGAATGGAGGGTTTTAAAGATATGGCTTTTGTTGGCCAAGGCAATAAAGAGAATGCTTTTCCTCGCAAAGTGAATTTATAATTGGGCACCGTGGGATCTTCCCTTACTTGTTTGTAAATTTTTATTATTTTATTAGGAATTTTCTTATTTTTTGTTATGGGTTTTTGTCTAGATTTTCTAGATTTTGTTAAGAGCTTGTTCAAGCACCAAGTCTTCTTGATTTTATCCTAAAAACTAGATGGCAATGATAGACGCTATGAGATTGAGTGTGTTACACCAGGTGAAGAATTTATGAAGCATTGAAACTTTTGGACCAATCCTCCATCTAAAGCTTGATCCATACCCATTATCACGTCTAATTTTCTTAACACCCTTTATTGGCTACATATGAATTTACTGTGATATTTAGGCCTTTTGCCAGTCAGGTCATACATTTTTCCCTTAGTTCCAACTATACTATTTCATTATTATTAATCAAGTAGAACGAGGTCCCAACGTATGAAATCATCTATCTCTAGGCATTTACTTAAATCTTTTGCATAAGATCTTTATGTAATAAGAGTTAAGAATAGCAAGAGATGATTTCAATGATTAAAATCTAGGTGGTATCGTCCTTGTTCATAAGGGAGAATCCTTGAAATGGGATTAGTTGCCAACAAGCAACTAAGTGCTAGAAATCGGCAAGAGGAGAGTGAGTTTTGAGCGGAGGTCGATGTAGTTGCATGCACCCCTTATCAACTCATCCCTCTAGTTGGATATTGCATTTCCGAGGCTATGAGAATTCTAGTCTACGACTTCGATCCAAACGGCATGCTGGACTCTTATTTGCATGGTGAGTTTCAATCCCGTAATAATCGGCTTACTTAATTTCTATTATAATAAACGTGCAAAGGTAATGTAATGTGCGTGGTGATTTTAGATATCAAAATCCAATTGTTCAAAAGTGCCCTAAATGTCATTGCAGGTACTAATCGCCCTAGCGGCCTAAGAGGATAAAGGTGGCTTTAGGTTCCGCATGAGACTTGGCATAACTATATGAGGAGTGTGAGTAATTTATTTTAGAGAAAACCTATATCATTATTATAATAATTTTTGAGTTTCAATTTTTTGGTTTAACCTCTCAAGCAATCCTAGAGGAAGTTTTATTTTTCTTTGTTTCGCTCGCTAAGCAAATTTATAACAGGGCACCCCACGATGTCCGCGTGGTGGACGGATGCCCGATATCTGATGTCACCTATTAGCATTTATGCTGAGAAAATTCTAGAGCACGGCACAATTACGGGATCGCCCGTCCTTAAGAATGTTCCGGAAGCATTTAGATCCTTCCATGGGCATTTTGGTCATTCTTCTTCGATCATGAACACTCCATTGATCATGAAAACCTCAGCTCCGTGACATATGCCTTTGAGTATGAATTGTTTATGGATTGTAACATATTCTGTTATCTTGTGTTAATTATCATTATCATTATCCTAATAAGTAGGGTTTTGTCAACGTGGCTAATATTCACGAACGTAACTGTGCTTCTTACATGGCTCGTAGTCATATTAATGACATTGACTTTTGCAATTTTGGTAGTTGTGTTGAGTGGAGATGAAAAAAGTAATCTTACTCATCAAATGGTCGGGATTGCTATTATAATTTGGATGGTATTTTCGGTTTTCCTTTTGTTGCTGGCTTCATACAACTACATCCAGAAATTGCAACAAGGGTGTCGCTAAGTCTCGAAGGCAGGAGAATGGCACACCAAGTTAACTTTACAGGATCTTGAGTTCAAGGTGTCTGCTTGTTTTGATCTATCTGCAGAAGCTTGGTTGGCTGCCTATTTGCCTCTATTTTGAGGATAATAATTAGATAATCGAATTGATGGTCTTTATTTTTCCTAGTTGCCTCTTTTTTTAGGATAATAATTAGACCATTTCCTTTATGGTCATATTCAATTCATGGTGGATGGATGTCTATGTCAATAATGAATGGAGGGTTTTAAAGATATGGCTTTTGTTGGCCAATGCAATAAAGAGGAATTTTTTGTTCAGGGAGTGAATTTATAATCGGGCACCGTGGGATCTTCCCTTACTTGTTTGCAAATTTTTATTTTTCTATTAAGAAGTTTCTTATTTTCTATCATGAGTTTTTGTCTAGATTTTCTAGGATGAAGGTGGCTTTAGGTTTGACACGAGGCTTGGCATATCTACATGAGGAGTGTTGGTAATTTAAAAAAAAATTATCACTAATATAATAATTTTCAAGTTTTGTTTTTAAAGGTTTAAACACTCTAACATCTCTAGAGTTTTTTACCATGACATCAAGTCTTTCATTTTCCTTATTTTTGATATATTTATATATGTTTTAGTTGTTTAGGTGCTTATGAACATTGGTATCATTATTGGTTATTATTGCAACTACATATTCTCTAAGATCAAATTCAACGGGTGGCGTCTCTTATTGAGTGAGGGAGCAATATCCTTGATTTTGCTCACCACCATGGTTCAGTCATGCTGGAATTACCCCGATGGCTAATAATAAAAGGATACCTAAATGATGCAAGGAGCATTCACATCAGGACCACCAATTCCAATTAGGAATCCAAAGTCCAAATTGCCAACATTTTCAATCTTGCTAACATCCCGAAAGCTAATTTAACAAGGATGTTATTATCATGCAGTGCACTAAGAACAATGCATGGCGGGATCTCTTACGACTAATACCTTATGCTCTACATTCCTTGAATTCTTGAGGAGGCCAGTGTCACAACATCTATTGAGAAGCTCTTTTGCACCATTTTAATCAATTTAGTGAATATGGTATGCACCATTGGTGCCATTTTGCTCCTTGATTGGTTTGGGTGATGGTGACTACTACTCAGGAGTATCTAAGGTATGATTAGATAGCTTATAACCTTAGTAATAAAGATTTTCGGGTGAATTCATTTTCGATTTGTCTAATTTAGTACTACCAACGGTTTTTGTCTAGTACCACCGATCATTTGTCTAATGTAGGTACATGGATCCTTGATATTCCTCAGTATTTATAATCATTACCCAAATAATATTAAAACCCGACCCCAAAATATCCTATTTTCGTGTGTGGGTTGGGTCAAATTGGGTTTTATTGACACCCTTAGTTGGTTACATTTGAAATTTAGTGTTCTTGTAGGTCTCTCACTAGTCAAGTCACACAATTTTCCCTTAGTTCCAACTATGCTTTTCCATTATTCTTAACATAGTAGAACGAGGTCCCAACGCCTCAATCCTTTCATCTCTAGGAATTACCTTAGGTCTTTCGAATAAGGCCTCTAGTTAAGAAGAGCTACGAATAGCAACGAACGACTCTCTGATTTTAATTTAGGCAGTATCGACCTCGTTCATAAGAAGTACTCCCAAAAAGAGATTAGTTGCCATCAAGAACTAAGAGGTGGATTTCGACAATAGGATAGAGACTTTTGAGTGGAGGTTGATCTAGTCGCATCCAACACTTGCCAATTCGTCTTTGTGGTTTAATTAGTTGCCATCAAATGGCACGTTCGACTCTCATTTGTGTGGTGAGTATCAATCCCCTAATGATCGGCTAACTTAATCTTTACTGTAATAAGCATGCATAAGTAATGCAAAATGCTTGATTATTTCAAAGCTCAAAATTTGATTGATTATAACTACCCCAAATGTCATTACAGGTATTGATTGCCTTACCATTTCTTGGTCTAAGAGGATAAAGGTGGGTTTAGGTTCCACACGAGGCTTAGCATATATACAAGAGGAGTGGGAGTAATTTAAAAAAAAAAAAAAAAAAAACTTTAGCATCATGATAATAATTTTTTGTTTTAGTTTTAGTGATTTAACCTCTCAGGTAATGCTAGAGTTATTCACTGTGACATCAAGTCTTTCATTTTCCTATTTTTTATATATTTGTATATGTTTTGGTGGTTTAGATGCTTATAAGCACTGGTATCATTTTTTATTTATTATGGTTGCAACTACATATTCTCCAAGATTATATTCAACGGGTGGCGTCTCATACTATGTGAATGAGCACTATTCTTGATTTTGCTCACTACCATGGTCAAAATCATGCTAGAATCACTACAATGGCTAATAATGAAGGGACTCCTGAATGATGCGAGGAGCATCCTCGCTAGGACTTCCAATTCCAATTAGGAAGTTGAAGTCCAATTTGCCAACGTTTTCAATCTTGCTAACATCCTAAAAACCAATTCAACGAGGATGTTATTATTATGCAGAGCACTAAGAACAACATGCAACAAAATCTTTTACGGTACCCAAGCCCTTTTGTTTTAAAAATGACTATCTTAGCATTGATGATCCAATTATTTCTAAAGGCCTTAAAATTTGATATCATTATGCTCTACATCCCTCAAATTCTTGAGGAGGCAAGCGTCACAACGTCTGGTGAGAAACTCTTTTGGACCATTCTAATCAACTTAATGAATATGATATGCACCATCGGGGCCACTTTGCTCCTTGATTAGCTTGGGTGACGACAGTTGCTGCTGAGGAGCATTGAGGCTATGATAGGATCGCTTGTCACCCTTAGTAATAGGGACTTTCGAATAAGTTCATTTTCGGCTTGCCTAATTTAGTACCACCTATGGTTTTTGTCTATTAGCACTGATCGTTTTTTTAATGCAAGTACATGGATCCTCAATAATCCTTAGTATTTATAATTGTTACTCGAATAATATTAAAACTTGACCCCAAAATATTCTATTTTCATGTTTAGGTTGGATATAATAGGGTTTTATTGACACCTCTAGTTAGCTACATATGAACTTAGTGTCATATTTAACATTTTCATTAGTCAGGTCACTCAATTTTCCCTTAGTTCCAACTAGCTTTTCCATTATTATTAACCAAGTAGAATGAGGTCCCAATGTCTGAATCCTTCTATCTCCAAGCATTTCCTTAGGTCTTTCCCATAAAACATTCACATAAGAAGAGCTAAGAATAGCAATGGATGATTTCTCTAATTCTAATCTAGGCAATACCGGCCTCGTTTATAAGATAGTACTCGAAAAGGGGATTAGTTGTCATCAAGCAATCAAGAGCTGGAAGTCAATAGGGGGAGGGAGTTTTGAGCGAAGGTCGATATCATCAGTCGTATTCACCACTTATCATTTTGTCTCTCTAGTCAAATACTACATTTCCGATGCTTTCAGAATTCTAGTAGATGACTTTGTCTCAAATAGAACATTGGACTCATTTGTACGGCGAATACCGATCCTGTAATGATCGACTAACTTCATCTTTATTATGATAGACATGCATAAGTAACGCAATATACTTGATTATTTTGAAGCTTAAAATCCTATTGATTATAGTTGCCCCAAATGACATTGCAAGTATTGATCACCCTATCATGCCCTGGCCTAAGAGGATAAAGGTGGCTTCAGGTTCCCATGAGATTTGGCATATTTACATGAGAAGTGTGAGAATTTTTTTTTTTAACTTTATCATTACTATAATAATTTTTGGGTTTCATTTTCATTGGTTTAACCTCTTAGATAATCCTAGAGTTACTCACCATAACATCAAGTTTTTTAATATCCTTATTGACTTCGATTTTGACACTAAGGTATTGATGTGCAGTTGTTTTCTAATCATAGAATAACATCAACCGGTTGTTTATTGAATTCAAGTTATTGATTAGGAAAGTTAAGATTTTGATTTCATGAAGTAAACTTTGACTAATTAATATTTTCTTATGTTTTTATTTTGGATAGTGGATAGACATTGGAGTATTAAGTGAGATGATGGCTACCATAAGAAGAACTAGGAGCCAAGTGACAAGCATATTGAGTTCATCACTATGATCCTCCACATATATGTGCTCCTTAGCTGAATAGTTGTTGGGTAGATTATTGACTTGCTCGGCCGCCGGTTTATAATCTTCTCAATAGAATCATGTTCTTTTTAGTACTCTTCTTAATGGGATTATCTTTGAGCTACTTTTTCATCTCTTTGGACTAGGTTGTTGCTCGAATTGGTGTAGGCGTTGCTATTGCAGTCGCACCAAATATATGTTACAAAAATTTCCCCAACCTTTCATCATAGGCTCTTCACCTCCTTCCCTGTGGTGAGTAGTCTTTTGTTTCTTTTTTCGTAACATCTTTTCCTCTTTTTTATATGTTATTGTTAAAAAATATGAGGTGTGTGGAAGCATGATTTTTGGTTTCAATAATATTTTTTCATTTGATGATGTGTGCAAGTGTATATGTGTATGTCATAGTTTGTAGAGGATGGATAAGGACAAGGTAGGATAGTTGAAGGGGCAAGGTCATGGGATATAGTTTATTTAGCTTATGGAAATGGGTTGTACAAGAAGTTTTGGTGATGGAGGAGTATTTCATAGGATATAAGCTATCTTAGTTCTACTCCCTCACACACTATTGCATGAAGGAATATGGTTTCCTTGAGAAAACTTGTGGTGGGGGCAACATCGTTACTCTCCAAAGAGTAATGGTGCTATCTCCCTCTCATTTTTCATGTTTTTCATACATCCATAAATGCTTTGGTGGTTTAGGTGCTTATGAACACTAGTATCGTTATTAGTTATGGTTGCAACTACATATTTACCAAGATCAAATTCAACAAATGGCATCTCATACTATGTAAGGAAGTAATATTACTAGCCACCATGGTCAGCGTCATAGCGGATTCACCCTGATGGCTAATAATGAAGGGACTCCCAAATGAAGTGAGAAGTGTCATCACCAGGACCTCTAATTCCAATAGGAAGCTAAAATCCAATTTGCTAACATCTTCAATGTTGTTGACATCCTTGAAAACCCATTCAACCTTATTGTGCAAAGCACTATGAACAACATCTTCAATGTTGTTGACATCCCTGAAAACCCAAGCCCTTTGTCTTGCAAATGATTGTCCCAATGATAATCCAATTATTTCAAAATGCCTCAAGATTTGATACCATTGTGCTTTACATCCCTCGAATTCTTGAGGAGGCCGGTATCACAACTTCTAGTTAGAAGCTCTTTTAAACCATTCTAATTGACTTAGTGAATATAGGATGCACCATTGAGGCCACTTTGCTCATTGACTGAGCAACAACATCTGCTACTAGGATCGCTTATCACCTTTGGTATTTGCCTTAAGAAGTTACCCCAAATTAATATGAAGTGGATTGACCCAAATGACAAGAGGCAAATGTGGGTGGCCATAATATGCATCACCTCTATGTTTATATATAGGGATAATGTTGCAAAATACCCTAAATTGGTATATCTCCGACAAATTTACCCAAAACTAATTTTTTGACCATGAAAAACCTTAAAACTAATACATTTGTGGCCAAAGTTGATATGAAAGGGAGTCCACGTGACATACCAAATCATATTTCCTAGAATGTCCCCACAGTGAAGGTGGATGCCATGTTGTATAACCTCCCGTATGTGTGATGTACACTTTTAATATGAAGTTCTTGTAGAAGAGATTGTTGATTTGAAGTGGACAACCATTTCTCTAGAATTATCTAAAATTTCCCTAAGTATGAACACTACAAGGTTTAAATATGAGATGCACAAGGACTAGGTCTTCAATTTCCTATCATGAATAAAATATCGGACATTTGGTTTGGGAATCTGTTCCTGTAAAATTTGATTCTTTAAAGAATTAAGGGCCCATTTTGTTGTAGAGCAAACCAAGCCTTAGTTGATGATCATGCGTGGGTCTACATGACAGATACAACAACATAGGGGAGCTATCACCATCCATGCCTACTACCATGATTGAGCATCTTCTTTACTCTAAATAAGGACTTTTTGCAAGAGTATTGCTGTAAAGGCATAGCTGAATCTCGAAAGGTCATTCTAGAAACTAACGAAGCTTTTCTCTACATTGTAATAGTCTTTACATGCTAATAAAAAATTTCCTAAGGAATTTGTTGAGGAGTTACAAAAACAAAAGAAGAGGAACAAGGAAGTTAGCTTAGGGAATATTTGCTATGGGAGGACAATAGTTCTTGTGATATGGAAGCATGCACTTTTTGTGTTTGGAACAATATGATTTTTGCCTTTTATTTACATCGTGGGCAATAGAAGCTGCTAGTGAGCTTTATTTGAAAATAGTGGAAGTAAGGGAGGGTGAGCACAAAATTCAGCGAGGTTAAATGCTTGTAACCACTTTTAGCTGCCACTACCTTTTGGATGAAGACTTCATCAAGTCCAAAGAGGATTTGTAGTGCACGAGGTAACTTAGGTATGTTACTACTGAAGAGTTTTCGAGCTAGCACAACATAGTTATCAAATGCACTATCACCATGTTGCAATTAACATTTGATGCTTTTCATATGATGTGAATGCAAGAACATTTTTCAATTCCTATGTTTCCTATGATGGTTCATCTAGTCATGTAGTCACAAAGAAGGTAATACTAGACATTGTGTATTTTAACGAAACCGTCTATGACATGGATGATTGTCACAATTGATGTTGAATACTAGCCTTTTAATTTCTCACCGTTCCATTTAACTTCATTATTGAATGCATTTTATTGAAGTTGATATAAAAGGAAGTCCACGTGACATTCACCATATCATATTTCTTAGATTGTCCCCATAGCAAAGGTCGACACCATATTATAGAACCTCAGTTTGCTTTTCTAAAAAAATATCTTTTTCCTGTATAGCAGTAAAACACCATTGCACCACTTCATTTGATTTCACCTTTGTCTTTTAGTTAAAATAGGGTAACATTAGATCACATTTATTATGAAATTCCGTGTCGACATAATTAGAATGATCCCTAATTTGCTAGTCAAACTTGTAATAAAGCTAATCCTAATCTAATTCAACACTGCAAAATCAACACTCTAGTTTAATCTAATTCAACACTGCAATATTATAGAGGTATGTTTATAATTTCAAGAAGATATTTTTTTACTTCTAAGATATGATAGCCTATGTATTGACAGTATGATAAGAATTACTAATTGTCAATTGACTTTGTAGGTATTAATAGCCATGGAAAGAGATTCTAGTGTTAATAACAACACTCAAGTGGAGTTGATTGAGCACTCTAGTCATCCAACAAGGCCACCATTAAACCAATATGTCTTAAGATGCACAATGATGGCCTTGATATGCCCAATTGTGCTTGGTTTTGGTCACACTTTAGTTAATTTCGGATAAAATTTCTCATAATTCTTATCTTATAAAGAAAATAGAGCACTTAATTTTTCAATTATTTTTTCAATTTATTGTATATAGTTACAATTTAAGTTCGATGATAATTAAGCTTTTTTTTAATGTAGATAGAGATTGGAGTATTAAGCATGATGATGGCTACCATAAAGAAGGACTAGGAGCTAAGCTAGTATGTTGAGTTCATCACTATGATCCTCCACATATTTGTGCTCTTAAGCTCAGTAGCTGTAGGGCAGGTTGCTGATTCACTTGGCCATTGGTTGATGATCTTCTTAATAGGAATCATGTTCTTTTTAGTACTCTTCTTTAATGGGAATATTCTTTGAGTTACTTTTTCATCTCTTTGGGCCAAGTCGTCGCTCTTGTAGTCACGCCGATATATGTTGCGAAAATTTCCCTAGCCTTTTATCGTGGGTTCTTCACCTCCTTTCCTAAGGTAAGAAGTCTTTCATTTCTTTTTTCGTAACATCTTGTCCACTTCTTTATATGTTATTGTTAAAAAATATGAGATGTGCGTGGAAGCATGATTTTTGGTTTCGATAATAGTTTGATGATGTGTGCAAGTATATGTGTATGGCATAGTTTGTAGCAGATGGACAAGGACAAGGCATGATGGTTCAACGGACAAAGGTCATGGGATGTAGTTTATCTAGTTGATAGAAATGGGTAGTATAAGAATTCTTGGTAATGGAGGAATATTTCATAGGACATAAGCTATCTTAATTCTATTATCTCACATACTTTTGCATGAAGGAATGTGATTTTCTTGAGAAAACTTGAGTTAGGGGTAGGACCATTACTCTCCACGGAGTGATGGTGCTATCACCCTCTCATTTTCATGTTTTTGATGCATATGTATATGTTTCAATGGTTTAGGTACTTATGAATGAGTGAGCAATATCCTTGATTTTGCTCACCACCACGGTCGCAGTCATGCCAGAATCACCATGATGGCTAATAATGACGGGATGCCTGAACTTTGTTAGGAGCATCCTCGCCAGGATCTCCAATTCCAATTGAGAAGCTGAAGTCCAATTTGCCAACATCATCAATTTTGTTGACATCCTTGAAAATCAATTTAACGAGGATGTTGTTATTGTGTAAAGTACTAAGAACAATGAGTGGTGTGATCTTTTACGGCACCCGAACCCTTTTGTCTTGCAAATGATTGTCCTTGCAATGATCATCCAATTAATTTTAAAGGAATTAGGATTTGATACCATTATGCTCTACATCCTTCGAATTCTTGAGGAGACCGGTGTCATAACCTCTGGTGAGAAACTCTTTTGGACGATGCTAATCGACTTTTAGTGAATATGGTATGCACCATCTAGGCCACTTTGCTCTTTGACCAACTTGGGTAATGACGGTCACTAGTGGGCAATATTAGGGGCATGATAGGATCACTTATCACTCTTGTTATTTGCCTCAAGAAGTTAGACCAAATTAACATGAAGCAAACCGACCCAAAAACAAGAGGCAAATGTGGGTAGCCAAAATATGCATTAGCTCCATGTTTTTATATAAGGTTAATATTGTGAAATACCCTCTCGTTTTCCTGTTTTTGATGCATCTGTATATGTTTCAAAGATTTAGGTACTTATGAATGAGTGAGCAATATTCTTGATTTTGCTTGCCATTGCGGTCGCAGTCATACAAGAATCATCATGATGGCTAATAATTATGAGATACTTGAACTTTGTGAAGAGCATCCTTGCCAGGATCTCCAATTCCAATTGAGAAGCTGAAGTCCAATTTGCCAACATCTTCTTTTTTGTTGACATCCTTGAAATCAATTCAACGAGGATGTTGTTATTGTGTAAAGTACTAAAAACAATGAGTGGTGGGAACTTTTACGAGACCCAAGCCCTTTTGTCTTGTAAATGATTGTCCTTACAATGATCATCCAATTAATTTTAAAGGCATTAGGATTTGATACCATTATGCTATACATCCCTCGAATTCTTGAGGAGACTGGTGTCATAGTCTTTTGGACGATGCTAATCGACTTTTAGTGAATATGGTATGCACCATCTAGGCCACTTTGCTCTTTGACCAACTTGGGAAATGACGGTCACTAGTGGGCAATATTAGGGGCATGATAGGATCACTTATCACCCTTGTTATTTGCCTCAAGAAGTTAGACCAAATTAACATGAAGCAAACTGACCCAAATGACAAAAGACAAATGTGGGTGGCCAAAACATGCATCAACTCCATGTTTTTATATAAGTTTAATATTGTGAAATACTCTCTCATTTTCCTTTTTTGATGCATCTGTATATGTTTCAATGGTTTAGTTACTTATGAATGAGTGAGCAATATCCTTGATTTTGCTCGCCATCGCGATTGCAGTCATACTAGAATCACCACGATAGCTTATAATGACAAAATGCTTGAACTTTGTGAGAAGCATCCTCGCCAGGATCTCCAATTCCAATTGAGAAGTTGAAGTCCAATTTGCCAACATCTTCTTTTTTGTTGACATCCTTGAAAATCAATTCAACGAGGATGTTGTTATTGTGTAAAGTATTAAGAACAATGAGTGGTGAGATCTTTTACGGCACCCAAACCCTTTTGTCTTGCAAATGATTGTCCTTGCAATGATCATCCAATTGATTTTAAAGGCATTAGGATTTGATACCATTATGCTCTATATCTCTCGAATTCTTGAGGAGATCGGTATCATAACCTCTGGTGAGAAACTCTTTTGGACGATGCTAATCGACTTTTAGTGAATATGGTATGCACCATCTAGGCCACTTTGCTCTTTGACCAACTTGGGCGATGACGGTCGCTAATGGGCAATATCAGGGGTATGATAGGATCACTTATCACCCTTGGTATTTCCTCAAGAAGTTAGACCAAATTCACATGAAGCAAACCGACCCAAACGACAAGAGGCAAATGTGGGTGGCCAAAATATGCATTAGCTCCATGTTTTTATATAAGGTTAATATTGTCAAATACCCTCTCATTTTCATGTTTTTGATGCATCTGTATATATTTTAATGGTTTAGGTACTTATGAATGAGTGAGCAATATCCTTGATTTTGCTCGCCACCATAGTCACAGTCATGCCAGAATCACCATGATGGCTAATAACGACGGGATGCCTGAACTTTGTGAGGAGCATCCTCGCCAGGATCTCCAATTCCAATTGAGAAGCTGAAGTCCCACTTGCCAACATTATCAATTTTGTTGACATCCTTGAAAATCAATTCAACGAGGATGTTGTTATTGTGTAAAGTACGAAGAACAATGAGTGGTGTGATCTTTTATGGCACCCGAACCCTTTTGTCTTGCAAATGATTGTCCTTGCAATGATCATCCAATTAATTTTAAAGGAATTAGGATTTGATACCATTATGCTCTACATCCTTCGAATTCTTGAGGAGACCGGTGTCATAACCTCTGGTGAGAAACTCTTTTGAACGATGTTAATCGACTTTTAGTGAATACGGTATGCACCATCTAGGCCACTTTGCTCTTTGACCAACTTGGGTAATGACGGTTGCTAGTGGGCAACATTAGGGGCATGATAGGATCACTTATCACCCTTGTTATTTACCTCAAGAAGTTAAACCAAATTAACATGAAGCAAACCGACCCAAATGACAAGAGGCAAATGTGGGTAGCCAAAATATGCATTAGCTCCATGTTTTTATATAAGGTTAATATTGTGAAATATCCTCTCGTTTTCTTGTTTTTGATGCATCTGTATATGTTTCAATGATTTAGGTACTTATGAATGAGTGAGCAATATCCTTGATTTTGCTCGCCATTGTGGTCGCAGTCATACCAGAATCACCATGATGGCTAATAATTACGAGATACTTGAACTTTGTGAAGAGCATCCTCGCCAGGATCTCCAATTCCAATTGAGAAGCTGAAGTCCAATTTGCCAACATCTTCTTTTTTGTTGACATCCTTGAAATCAATTCAACGAGGATGTTGTTATTGTATAAAGTACTAAAAACAATGAGTGGTGCGACCTTTTATGAGACCCAAGCCCTTTTGTCTTGCAAGTGATTGTCTTTACAATGATCATCCAATTAGTTTTAAAGGCATTAGGATTTGATACCATTATGTTCTACATCCCTCGAATTCTTGAGGAGACTGGTGTCATAAACTTTTGGACGATGCTAATCGACTTTTAGTGAATATGGTATGCACCATCTAGGTCACTTTGCTCTTTGACCAACTTGGGCGATGACGGTCGCTAATGGGCAATATCAAGGGTATGATAGGATCACTTATCACCTTCGGTATTTGCCTCAAGAAGTTAGACCAAATTAACATGAAGCAAACTGACCCAAACGACAAAAGACAAATGTGGGTGGCCAAAACATGCATCGGCTCCATGTTTTTATATAAGGTTAATATTGTGAAATACCCTCTCATTTTCCTTTTTTGATGCATCTGAATATGTTTCATTGGTTTAGTTACTTATGAATGAGTGAGCAATATCCTTGATTTTGCTCGCCACTGCGGTCGCACTCACGCCCGAATCACTATGATGGCTAATAATGACGGGATGCCTGAACTTTGGGTGGAGCATCCTCGCCAGGATCTCCAATTCCAATTGAGAAGCTGAAGTCCAATTTGCCAACATTATCAATTTTGTTGACATCCTTGAAATTCAATTCAACGAGGATGTTGTTATTGTGTAAAGTACGAAGAACAATGAGTGGTGTGATCTTTTACGGCACCCGAACCTTTTTTTCTTGCAAATGATTGTCCTTGCAATGATCATCCAATTAATTTTAAAGGAATTAGGATTTGATACTATTATGCTTTACATCCCTCGAATTCTTGAGGAGACCGGTGTCATAACCTCTGGTGAGAAAGTCTTTCGAACGATGTTAATCGACTTTTAGTGAATATGATATGCACCATCTAGGCCACTTTGCTCTTTGACCAACTTGGGTAATGATGGTCGCTAGTGGGCAATATTAAGGGCATGATAGGATCACTTATCACCCTTGTTATTTGCCTCAAGATGTTAGACCAAATTAACATGAAGCAAACCGACCCAAACGACAAGAGGCAAATGTGGGTAGCCAAAATATGCATTAGCTCCATGTTTTTATATAAGGTTAATATTGTGAAATACCCTCTCGTTTTCCTGTTTTTGATGCATCTGTATATGTTTCAATGATTTAGGTACTTATGAATAAGTGAGCAATATCCTTGATTTTGCTCGTCATTGCGATCGCAATCATACCAGAATCACCATGATGGCTAATAATTACGAGATACTTGAACTTTGTGAAGAGCATCATCGCTAGGATCTCCAATTCCAATTGAGAAGCTGAAGTCCAATTTGCCAACATCTTCTTTTTTGTTGACATCCTTGAAAATCAATTCAACGAGGATGTTGTTATTTTGTAAAGTACTAAAAGCAATGAGTGGTGGGACCTTTTACGAGACCTAAGCCCTTTTGTCTTGCAAATGATTGTCCTTACAATGATCATCCAATTAATTTTAAAGGCATTAGGATTTGATACCATTATGCTCTACATCCCTCGAATTCTTGAGGAGACCGGTGTCATAACCTCTGGTGAGAAACTCTTTTGGACGATGCTAATCGACTTTTAGTGAATATGGTATGCACCATCTAGGCCATTTTTCTCTTTGACCAACTTGGGCGATGATGGTCGCTAATGGGCAATATCAAGGGTATGATAGGATCACTTATCACCCTTGGTATTTTCCTCAAGAAGTTAGACCAAATTAACATGAAGCAAACCGACCCAAACGACAAGAGGCAAATGTGGGTGGCCAAAATATGTATTAGCTCCATGTTTTTATATAAGGTTAATATTGTGAAATACCCTCTCATTTTCCTGTTTTTGATGCATCTATATATGTTTCAATGGTTTAGGTACCTATGAATGTGTAAGCAATATCCTTGATTTTGCTCGCCATCGCAGTTGTAGCCATACCAGAATCACCACGATGGCTAATAATGACGAGATGCTTGAACTTTGTGAAGAGCATCCTCGCCAGGATCTCCAATTCCAATTGAGAAACTGAAGTCCAATTTGCCAACATCATCAATTTTGTTGACATCCTTGAAAATCAATTTAACGAGGATGTTGTTATTGTGTAAAGTACTAAGAACAATGAGTGGTGTGATCTTTTACGGCACCCGAACCCTTTTGTCTTGCAAATGATTGTCCTTGCAATGATCATCCAATTAATTTTAAAGGCATCAGGATTTGATACCATTATGCTCTACATCTCTCGAATTCTTGAGGAGACCGGTGTCATAACCTTTGGTGAGAAACTCTTTTGGACGATGCTAATAGATTTTTAGTGAATATAGTATGCACCATCTAGACCACTTTGCTCTTTCACCAACTTGGGCGATGACGGTCGCTAGTGGGCAATATCCAGGGTATGATAAGATCACTTATCACCCTTGGTATTTGCCTCAAGAAGTTAGACCAAATTAACATGAAACAAACCAACCCAAACGAGAAGAGGCAAATGTGGGTGGCCAAAATATGCATCATCTCTATGTTTTTATATAAGTTTAATATTGTGAAATACCATAAATTAATACACTTATGATATATTTATGCCAAACTAATGTTTTGACCATAAAAAACCTCAAATTGATATACCTCTAACTGAATGCATTTTATGGAGGTTGATATGATAGGAAGTCTACCAAATTATATTTCTTAGAATGTCCCCACAGTGAAAGTGGACACCATATTGTAGAACCTCCCGTAGGTGCGATGTATGCTTTTAATAGGAAGTTCTTACGAAAGAGATTGTTGATTTAAAATGGGCAGCCACTTCTCTAGAATCATCTACAATTTCCCTAAGTATGAATATTACAAGGTTTAAATATGAGATGCAAAAAGACTATGTTTTCAATTTTCTATAATGAAGAAAATATTGGACATTTGATTTAGGAACTTGCTTTAGTAAAATTTGACCCCTTGAAGAATTGAGGGCCCTTTTTGTTGTAGAATAATCGCAGCTTTAGCTAATGATCATGCATGGGTCTACATGACAAATACAATAGGACAGGGAGCCGTCATTGTCTATACCCTCTAGCATGATTGAGCATCTTCTTTTGCAAGAGTGCTACTGTAAAGGCATGGCTGTATCTGGAAATGTCATTCCAAAAGTTAACTAAGCTTTTCTCTACATTGTAATAGTTGTTACATGCTAATAAAAATCTCCCAAAAATTTGCGAAGGATTTGCGAAAACAAAATAAAAGGAAAAAGGAAGTTAGCTTAGGGCATATTTGCTATGAGAGGATAATAGTTCTTGTGATATGGAAGCATGCACTTTTTGTGTTTGGAATAATATGATTATTGCCTTTTATTTACATCGCGGGTAATACAAGCTGCTAATGAGCTTTATTTGAAAACAATAGTAGCAAGGGCTTAGGCTGAGTACAAAATTTAGCAAGGTTATTGCCGCGACCTAACTTTTGGGCTCGTCGTCGACTGGGGGAGCTTTTAATTAGGTTTAGGGCTATTGTAAACTTCAGGCTAGCGGCCTTCCATTAACTAGAACTCTCCCAAGTCTATAACCCACGCAACATTGGGCATTCAAAATTTCTGTCATTTAGCCTATACAAATTTAAACAAATAAGTCGACACTAACCTTTTGGGGAATGGTTAGGAACCCAGTAAGATATGGGAGAATATTATATTATATATGTAACCAGAGATTCTAGACTCATGGACTTAGTTACGTTACTTATATGACTAATGCCATTTCAGTACCTAATTCAATTGTGTGTTAACTAATGACATAGTAGCCTATCTAAAAAGTCTGAGGTTTGTCCTAACCATTCTAGCGTAGAAAAATAACATCCAATGTATTATAATGCACAATCAATTATAATCACAAAATAAAGCAAGCAAGTATTCTAATATTATTCCTAAAAAGAAAAATGTAACACAAAACAAAGAACCCTATTGCAAAGCCCTAAAGTCTTGTCCAATTTGGGTTTTTTTTTATACATTTTAAGGGTTTTTTTTTTTCAAATTTTCAAAATTTTTTGAGTTTTATGGAATTTTTCTGAATTTAAAAAACCTTTTATTAATACTTTTGGAAATTTCTAATTTTTCCTAATTTTCTTGAATTTTTTAATATTTCAGAATTTTTGTCTTTTTAGTGAATTTTGAAAATGTTCGATTTTTAATTATTTTCACAATTTTAATGAATTAAAGAAATTATTAATTGTTTAATGATTTTTTCGAATTTTTAAAACATTTTTAGGATTTTTTAAAGAATTTTTAAATATCTTTTTAAGATCTGAATTGTTCGGCTTGGACTAAAAACTGGGCCAACCTTGAGGCCACTCGACATAAACCAACTTGGCCCTTGAAAATTTTTTGGACCACTCGCATCCTTCAGCCCCATCTGCCTTCTATTCTTGGCCCAACCCTCTCTAGCCTACAAAAGTGTCAGCCCAGTACTTAAATAAAGCCAGCCCCATCTTCCTTATTTTCTATTTTTTATTATTTTGTTCTTTTTTCTTTTTCTGCACGTTTCTTCTTCTTCTTCCCAGGTCATCTTCAATCTCTCGACGTCTCCTTCATTGAGACTAAACGCCTGCAACTTTTTTTCATCCCAAATCAGAAATTCCTCAACGTATCATTTGAACATGTTATCACCGACGCCTACACTACCGCCGGACCAAACCTAACTGCCAATCGTCTACCCCAACCAACGTCGACAGTTTCAACTGGCTCCCCGGCAACCATTGGACAGCTCACTGAACTTGAATTTCTAACACTAGCAAACTCAGTAAACAGACAAGAAAAAGTGCATTAAAATACAGAGAAAAGCTGACTCGAATAACCTTGAACCATGGACGAGGCTCACCAGCAAAGGGCTCTAGGGAAGGAGCATAGGCACACCGACTCGAACGGTGGGGGGAATACATCGTAAAGTCACAGGAAACACAGCAAAAACATGAATAAGCAGACGTGCTTTGACTGATATAACAACAGATATGCATCGATCGGATCTAAACGCAAGCTACTACTTTGGTGTTCTTTTAGACATTTCATCAAACGTTTGACGTGCATTTTAGAAAATGAACTTCGGATTTGTATTCATGGCGAAACGATTCTCGATATCGACATATCAAAGCTATAATAAACATGTATGATCACATATCGGTATTATCCTTATGCAAGGTCCCTATAATCTTTCAAAGAAAATAAAGTTTCAGATCTCGTACTCAATGAAACAAGGCAAAAACGGAGCATAAGAAGAAGCATTACCTATTTCAAAAATAGAGTTTTTTCCATCGTATGGTCACTAGCGAAGCTTCGACGGACGATGAACAGCGTTCCTTCTCGCCTAGGGATCACCTGTCTAATAAATGAAGGCTCCGTACAACCACGAACAGAGATGGTGGCTGGCAGGTGTGTAACATGCTTTCCAGTATCCCTCCAATAGATAAACCCCGCTCTCATGCTCTCCTCCTCCCTTCGGTCAGGTTCTCAACAGCTCCCTCTCCGGTTCCAATGCTAAATGGCCATAGCTCCCCCTTGATGGAAAACTTCCTCTCGTTTTTCTATTTTCTCTCTCTTTGCGCTCGATCTGCAACCAGTGAGCTCCCTTACAATCTTGGTTTTCTGCTCCCTAAAAACCATAAAAACCCAAAAACGAGAAGATGAAACCTGCCACTTCCCTCTCCAAAACCAGAAGAACCCACGCCTCTCAATTTTCTCTCTAAAAACACGGAATGGTCCCCTCAACTATTTTTTCTCTCATGGCTGAGATTCGTCAAGCACAGCACACATGGAATTTTTTTCTGTTAATTTTCTTCCTTTCCATATGCCAGCTCACACCATTCTAGAAGATCCAATTTGCTTGTGTTGCTTGCTGTCTCCTTTCCCTCACGGCGCTCCCTTTGCCACGTTCATTTTTTTTTTTTTTTTTTTTCATGCTGGTTATGCAAAGAGAGAGCATGTGGAGCCAGGCCTTGTTCTCCTTCTTCTTGGGCTCATTAAGGACAAAGAAATGGGCTAGATTAAGGACAAAGAAATGGGCTAGAAAAAGGAAATCAAAGATGGGCCATTAAAGCACAAACGAAATGGCCAAAAAGAAATAAAAAGAAAATGGGCTAAAAGATTAAATAATGGATGGATCACACTAGTCCACTTGACTCGATTTTATTTTTTTAAAAATTTCATCAATTTTTAATTTTTTTGCTTCTATCTTTTTATAAATTATATATATTTTGCAAGATATAAATAGATATTTAAAAATATCAACAAAAAATTTGGGTGTCAACTATATCCCGATAACCACTTTTAGCTGCCATTAACTTTTGGATGAAGACTTCAACAACACCATAGAGGATTTGTTGTGTGCGAGGCAACTCAAGTATATTACTACCAAAGAGTTTTCAAGCTAGCACAACTCGATTATCAATTGCACTATTATCGTGTTGCGGTTAACATTTGATCCTTCTCGTATATTGTGGATGCAAGAACCTTTTTCAACTACTATGTTTCATGTGATGGTTCAACTAGTAATGTCGTCACAAAGAATGTAGTACTAGACATTATGTACTTAACTAAACCGTTTGTGACATAGATGATTGTCATAGTTAATGCCGGACACTTGCCTTTTCAATTTCTCATTGTTCCTTTGAACTTCATTATTGAATGCATTTTATCAAAGTTGATATGAAAGGAAGTCCACATGACATTCACCTTATTGTATTTCTTAGGATGTCCATGTAGTGAAGGTGGACACCATGTTGTAGAGCCTTGGTTTGCTCTTCTAGGAAAAAATATCTTTTTCCCTCAACATTGTTGTGCCACTTCATTTGATTTCACCTTTGTCTTTTAGTTAAAATAGAGTAACATTAGACTCCCCGTGATATAAAATCTCATGTCGGCATACTAAGAACATTCCCTTATCTGTAGATCGAACTTGTGATAAAGCTAATCCTAATCTAATTCAACATTGTAGGATCAATGCTCCAGTTTAATGGCATCAAATTATGTTAATTCGCCTCATGAAGATTCCGAACGTTATATCCTAAGCAATATTGTAGACATATGTTTATAGTTTTAGGAAAACATTTTTCTACTTTCAAGATATGACAACCTATGTATTGATAATATGGTAAGAATTACTAATTGTCAATTGACTTTGTAGGTATCAACAACCATGGAAAGCGATTTTAGTATCAACAACAATGCTTTGTTGAGGTTGATTGAGCGCTTTGGTCCTCCTTGTCCTCATGCTGTTGAAAAATAATGAAGAATGCTCAATGAGCGACAAATAAAGAGGAATGCCCAACCATCGACAAATAAGGAGTCTCACCCTTGCTAGGGAAATGAAAGTGTTATTGACATGTGAATAACGGTGCCTTGTGGACCACGAATTGTCATTTAATGAGAATGGACAACTGGAATCATGTTGAAATAAATTTGGAAAATAAAAATTGATAGAAAATAAAAAAAAATTGGACAATTGTTCTTTCATAAAGAAAATGAAACCATTAAGAAGGGCTATTGTTTTGTTCAATTCATCATATGCATAAATCAGTATTTATCTTTTCCTTTTTTCTTGTCAAGATCAAAAAGTCATATATAGGCAAAATGATTGCTGACAATATTATAAACCCAAGTATTTTTAGTCAACATCAAAACAACATCAAACTTTGTCAAAATACATGAAGACAACACTGAACATTAACAAACACAAATACAAATCAAAATACAAATCACTCTATCCTTCTTTTCTTGAAAGATGGAGGTGTCATTGAGGGTTCAAGATTAGCCTTACGTGCATCATAGCCCTTCATGGAATGGAGAGTATGTTCAATTCTGTCCAAGTAATTCCCAAAATCAATCTGCATGGTTTAGAGAAAATCCGTCAGCTTGGTCATATACTCCCTAAGGATTCGAACATTATTTTTCAGCTCACTCAATTCAGAAGATTCTTTGTGCTTTTATCTTCCTCTAGAAGAGTCCCTCCAAGTCTTATCCTTCTTTCTCTTTTCTTCTCTGTCTATAAACTTTTTCCGTTCTCATTAAGTTCTTCATCTTGAGTTCTAGGAACATCAGTCTCCTTTCCTGGAGTAGATGAAGGTTCTCTTGTCTTCTCTGTGTCAGCTACTCTCTTCGTAAGCAACCTCCTTCCTTTTAGCAGTATTATAAGTAGGCACGACAGACTTTTCTTCCCTTTTAGACCTTTCCTTGCTGGTTCTTCCCTTCTTCAGAGTTTCCTGCAGAACTTTCTAGCCAGTTTATTATCCCCATTTCAAATCTCTACAACTTTGTTTTCAGCATTTATCCAAGTGGCCCCTAAATGCATCTTTCCCATGGTCTCTATCCCTATCTCCAAATTGACCAGTTTTTCTAGTATGAACATTTCTAGAATTTCAATACCCTTGTCCTTTAGGATAAGGGTAATCAGACCACCATAAGGTAGCTTTCCAAACCTTTTCATGAAGCACAAGGAAGAGGGAGAGCTTAATGAGAAAGAGGAAGAGTTTAAGGAGAAATAAGGAAATGAGGAGGAGGATAAGTCTAGGGGGAATCTTCCAAAGGAGGAAAAAAGTACAAACAACTTCATGAATTGAATGAGCTGAAAAATGATGTCAAAAGCCTTATGGGGCGTATGACTGAGCTAATAGATTTTCATATTGGTTTTGGGAATTACCTAAAGAGAATAAAAAATACTCTACATCCATGAAGTGCTATGATGCACTTAAGACTAATCTTAAACCCTCAATGACACCACTATCTCCAAGAAAAGGAGAAGAGAGTGATTTGTATTTGATATGTGTTCATGTTTGTTAATGTTGTTCTAAGTTGACTTCATGTTTTTGACAAACTTTAAAATACTTGGGTTTGTTATATTTTTAGCAATCATTTGCATATATTTGACTTTTTTATAATGACAAAAAGGGGGAGAAGGATATATATGTGATTTATGCAGCAGATGAATTGAACAAAATATATTTCCTTCTTGATAGTTTCATTTTCATTATGGAAAAAAAGAACTATAGTCCAATATTTGAGAATTTCCGATCAATATTTATTTTTCAAATTTGTTCCACGACATGATTCTAGTTCCTATTGAATGGCAATTTATGGTCCACGAGGCATTGTTATTCACAAGGAATAATGGTGTCATTCCCTTAACAAAGGTGAGGCTCTCCTTATTTGTCAATCATTGGGCATCCCTCCTCATTTTTCAACGGCATGAGATCCAATCCCCCAATTTTCATTGAGGAGAATATTTTTTTTGAAGGGGGAGGGGGGATGGCTATAAAGTCAAGGATACGATGATGGCGACAAGCAAACGCCAACATGGGACTACACGTTCGTCCTAAATATCATCCGTATACTTTAGAGCATTCCTCTTGATTTGTCGACTCCTTATTTGTTGGCCACTGCGTTGCAACCCTTTCAGCGACATAGTCATTGGGGAAAATGACGAGTTTAGAAGTAACGCCAAGTTAAGGACCAACAGTCTTTAATCGGCATGGGTTCTTGCAAACCCTTGCCTCATGCAACATTGAGATTTTCATTTTAATATGATTAATCCTACAAAAATTCTAAATGGGAGTCGCCGCTAGTTTATTAAGATTAGTTAGAACCAAATGAGGTATGGGAGTTTTCTAGGTTTGGAGACTTAATTACACTAATTATCTAAGTAGTGCCATTTTGGTATCTAAACTTGATTGTTTATCAACTAAGGTATCCATGCAGTTTTTTTATTCAATGATGAGTCCTATTCAACGAACATAAATTGAACATGAGACTAAAAAAACAATATAAAAGGATCACAATCAATTAATCAAAAATTGTGACGAAAGAATGAGTAAAGTGCAATAAAGTAAACCGACATGAGTTGGGTAAAGAATATAACATGACCTCGTTATTAAGCCTCAAATAGCAATTCCCATGAGCTTAGTTCAATTTGAATCCAATTTCCTAAGAAAACGAATTTTCTTATATTTAAACTGGAGAAAATCATGAATTTTCCCAAACCATGTGTATTATCTAAATGAAACTAAACTAATTATAATACTAAGATCAAGACTATTTTTCTAACCAACTTACCACCTTTTTTATTTTCAGAATTTTTATTCTTATTTCCCGATTTTATCCATTTTTTTGCTTTCCTGACTTTTCTTTCATTCCTGTCGTCTTCCTCAAGTGAACAAGCCTAAGCCCTTGAATCTTTTGGAACCTCCATCAACAATCTCTAAAGATGAACTAAACCCAAAATCTATTACCACAAATGTTATTTCCTACTACCGTCGCAAAACTCTAATCACCATCATACCCAACAATCTCTAAAGATGAACTAAACCCAAAATCTATTACCACAAATGTTATTTCCTACTACCGTCGCAAAACTCTAATCACCATCATACCCAACATTGTTGTCGAACTATCAGTCACTACCCCTAGTCACTTACCTCTATTAGCTGCCACCTTCGGCCAACGGGCAAGAATATAGATTTGATCAAAGAATACAAATTATAAGCGTGGTCCATGGATTGCAACGGAGAAGCCAACTCAAACTTGGGCAGAGATGAAAAACGATCATTTACTATGTCATTTCCTCATTGGTAGCCGCCATAGGGACATCGCAGGGTCATATGCAAAACAAAGACCGAGAACAGCAGAAAAAAATGACATGCAGATTTGAATATCATGAAATATGACTGGAATCGGGTCTAATTTCTTTAAAAAATTGATTGAAATCAAGCAACCTGCATGGACATGCTTTTGGATCCAAAATATCATGGATGATTTTTCAGTCGCGTCTTTGAGACATTTCATCAAACATCACATGCATCTGAAACAAAGGCATAATAAGCTCGGGCAGGGATCAAATCTATATGAAATCCTCTGAAAACATCTGCAATAACTGATGTACACTTGAATAGGACCGATTTGATTCTTCGTAAAGTCAGGGTGTTACCAAGCAGATTCAATCAACAAACAGATGGACACGAGGATTCACATTACTCTACTCGAATTTGGAAAACTTATTTCAATATCAGTTCAGTTTCAGATATGACCCGACTACATCTGGCAATCAGCAAGTAAAGGGCGCGCTCGAGAATGAACTAAATGATTCTAATTTGACGTGAGTTTATGTTCAACATACCTTGAGCTTTAGCTTCGAAGGATGTGCAGCTTGAAGAATAGAGTTAGCAGATCGAGCGAGAATGAGGCTCCTCGAGGTCTCTGATCAGCATACAGAGCAAAACAGAGGGCGAAACTGCACGGCTCGAGAATAGTGGACGGCGTCGGTCGGAGATAGCCACGACGGGTCGAAATCAATAAAGAAAGCCGTCGCTGGTGGTTGACGCCAGCGGACAAGCCTCGAACGAATTCCGAGTTCTTCACCCTTTCTTCGCCGGAAACCAAAGCAGAGCCGGTGAGCACCGAGCGCAAAGCACGCAGCCCGACGAGCGGCGGCGTCGGGTCGCGTTGGATGGCAACCGAGAGGGGTTCGCTACGGCGGCAGAGCACAGCAACGCGAGATGGGTCGCCGCCATGGAAGAAAGAAGGGAGCTCGGGATGAGGAGTAGCGAGTCTCCGAGAAAAGAAAAGACCCCAGAGGATTATCCCTCTCCTTCCTGGCGGTTATCCAGGCGAGATTTTCTGCTTACGTCCGTGACGTGGACGGCATGTGTTTTCTTCACGATCGAACACACATGCAACCCCGATCCAAAATACGAAAAACACAATAAACCCCATCCACAATTTGGATGGATCTTGGGGAATTTCAAAGACAAAACCATCATCGCCTCCATTATTTAATGTCGGTATACGACGTTCTTGGCCCTAAAACACATCAAAGCCTTTTTTTTGGGCGAATTCTCAGGATCTCTATTGCTCTCCCAAGTTTTTTGAAAATCCATTTTTCTAATTTATAACTCCAGTCCGACCAAAAAAAGAAAATTAGAATTCCGGTTTCGACCCAAAGAAAATTTAGAACTTTGGTCCGACTAGAAAAATGAAGATTTAGAACTTGGGTCCAACCCAAGATAAGAAAAATTAGAACTTGGGCATTCGGCCGAAGCAAAGGAAGCAAGGGGCTCGGCCGAGATTGAAGGTTCCAACAAGTTTAGGGCCTTGCCTCCCTCTTAAGTTCATTTAGCATGTCAGGTTAATTTCGATATAACTCATGAAATTTACTTAATGTGGACATGTTATTGCTAAATGAAAAATTCCTAATGCTTAGATGCAATGTGAATGCCAAATTATACTATATTGATATTTTTATTCAGGGGTTAAATTCCAAAAATAATTTCTTATACAATGGATGACAAGATTGAAAACCAAAAAATTTAGGTGTTACCATACTAAAATAAGAAGCTGGAACAAAGAAAGAGCAAAGCAATGTGGAGTAACAAGTTGATAGGTTATGGGTCTGTCATTGTTTGACCAAGTGGTGATCTCTCTCTCAAACTGGCGTGGGATTCAAAAACAGTTCAATCGCTCCAATAAGATAATGGCTATGGGATTAAAAACAGTTCAATCGCTCCAATAAGATAATGGCTATTTAAGTATCATAAAAGCATACCCAACCCAACACATACCCGACCCATACCCGACCCGACCCATATTGTTAAAAATATTTCTCTATCTAACTAAACTTAGGAAAACTTATTCTTATAATCTTTTTTAAAGATTTTAAACTTATTCAAGTTCATCAACAATCATGTATTTTAGTCTTTTTAATTTTTAAACCAATTATAGATACACCTATCAAATGAGTGTATAACACATTTATGACCCATTTAAATATTAAATGAAATGTTTTTCTTAAATGGGTCATAAATGGGTTATCTTAAAAGAAAACCTCCGACTCATTTATGACCCATTTAATATTAAATGAGTCATAAACGGGTTATTATACACCCATTTTTCAAGTATCATAAGTTCACTACTATCACCTAGATACTGAGGAATAATGCTTTCATTACAAGATCATTTTTACCACAAATCATATACTAAAGATCGCATTTGTGGAATGTCTGGCACAAATTAGCGTCCCTATCACATTCAAGACATAAATTTACCATGAACTGGGACTCCTTATTCATTGGCGAACAAGAGAGTGGTGAATAGGTAACAAGCAGATAAGAATAGAAAAGAGAAAGGAAGGCTGCTCTTGTGAAGCTGACTTATCAAAATCATAGCTTTAGCACAACACGCACAACACCTTTTCTTTTTCCCCTTTTGACTTTATTTTATAAAAGCTGAGCATGAACACATCACGTGAATACACACAGGAGATCAGACGCTTTGTAATTGGGCCTATAAAAAGTAAATGCAATTCTCAGGACGCTTTCTTTCCCTTTGATGATTCTACTATATTGGGCCCACAACTGTTCTTGGTCCCCTCTGCTTGTCCCTGACACTTGTCGTCTATGCACTCGTCGTCCTCGGCCCAATCCTCTTTCACTAGGTTCTGTTGATAATATCTAAAGGCCACAAACAGCATGAACACTGAAAACCAAAAAAGAATCAGAAAAGAAGGTAAATAAACCATCGAAATAATAATAAGGAACCTTTGCGAAATTTATAAAAAAAAAAATTGATAATTCCGTTCTTCATAACATTGTGTTTACCTGCCCAAATTCTCGCGACAACCGAACATAAGTTCCACACGAGAGTGAATATGCCTACCGCCACAGCCTTCTTGTGAGAACATGAGTTCCAAGCATCTCGGAAGCGTCGTATATAAAATTTGCCTTCACACCAAGAAAAAAGGAACCACCACATATTACTAGATTTACTTTAAATTCATGAACTTCAGATTAAATTTTCATCAACCCATTTGTCAGTATATCAACTTGATTGAGCTCGATTAAATAACTCGCATAAAATTAGATATAATGGCAAGGAAAATTGCTTTGGCAGGAGAGAGCCATAATGACCCTCTAATTCTTGGGCCTAACCAATTCCCAACGAGATCAGCTGACACATAAACCTGTCGAATGGGCCTAATAGAAAGACCCAAAGGAAAAAGGACTGAAGATGGTCCAAGCAAGCAGTACTAGAAACTGTTAAATGGGCCATAATAGAAAGACCCAATGGAAAAAGGACTCAAGATGGTCCAAGCAAGCAGTAATAGAAACTGTCACATGGGCCCTAATAGAAAGACCAATGAGATCCTCCGACACATGACCTGTCAAATGGGCCCTACAAAAAAAATTGGACTCAAGATGGTCCTAGCAAGCACTACTAGAAACCGTACCTGTCCTGTTCAATGTTTACGGTTCCAAAACTTTGCTTTAAGAAAGCATCTCGTGAGAGGTACACAGACACAGGGAAAGAACATCACATTAGGTTAGAGGTAATTATGTAGTTTTTGATGGTGTTGTTTTGGGATCCTAAGACTACCCATGGGACCCAACAAAACCCATTCCCACAAGCAAAGCATCGTCCAACAAAAAAGAGCCGTTGGATAACAGAGACAACATAGAACCAACCGTTCAATTCTTCCACCAAAAGGTCCAAAACATGGAGGGCCCATGTCCCGTTAACGGCCACTAGTACGAATCACACTTTCACTCCTTGTCCTAATCCATTAATTGATGTTTAAGCTGAGGCAGAAGGAGTAATACCAACTCCGGTTTTAACCTGGTATTCTGAGGAGTCTCTAGCATATTGTTTACATAGAAAAGCATGTTGGTTTGAGAAGGTAATGCATGCACAAGCACCACATTTTCATGGTATGACCGCACGATGGGATGATGCTGCAATGATAGAAAGAAGAAGCTAAGTGGAATTCAAGGCGAAGGCTTTTTACCGTATGCAGTGATCTGGCCGGAATACGAAGAGCAGACTTTTGGTACGGTGAATGCTCCGAAAAAGCCTGTTTTGCCCAGTGTGTATGTGTGTGTGTGTGTGTGAGAAACACCCATACGTCAGTCGACAGAAAATAAAATGAAAAGGAAATTTTAGACAGAATATTCAGAATTCAACAGTTCCTTGCTGTTTGTCTGCAGGCTGCAGTTTGCCACTGCACAACCCCGTAATAGAAAAAGTAAAAAGAGAAAAGAGACAAATTCCACCACCCCAAAATGACTATGCTTAATTGAGAGAAGAGTTTTTTGTGGGGTGTCTGTTTACTAAAGCCAAAAATAGATCTTTTTCTCACTTTCTGGATAAAATCTAAAATATAATCTAAGTGTCAAAGAATTATGAAAAAATTATATGTGAATTTGTATACCACCACTTGTAAATTGTGAAAATTTCAGGTATTTTTTGGATTAAGGAAAAATCAAAGTGAGTGCATGATATGATTTAACTTTAAATAAAAAAAAGTAATAGTAAAAGTTCACAATAAATTAACTGTTCCAGAAAAACGGAAAATTGTTAGCGGACTTACCAAATTTTGCCATCTTCCAGATGGTGATGGAGCTCCCACACCTGGCCGAAACAAAGAGCAGCACTGCCAACTGCCATCATCAAACAGCATCCATCAGAATCACTGCGATTTCCCCATTTTCTGGAATTTTTTTCTTGAAAAAAGAAGAATAACTTGCATAAATTTAATCGAATTAACCTTCATTGTGGTTCCTGGATCTCCAGAAAACAGAGCCTTGAGCTTCAACAAGAACTCGTTCAAGTAAGGGAGCACCACTTTTAGCAACCAGATCGCCTCTTCCTCTCCCAAAACACAGCTGCTGTCATCTATATCTACATAACCTCTGAAAATAAATTTGTACAAATTCAATGAGGAGAAAGAAAGAATCGTGAATCGATTGATCAATTGCTAAGTCATGACATATAAATTTACCTGCGTATAAGGGATCTGTACAGGAAAATTGCAGCAAGATAGAACAAACCCAGATAGGAAATTACAGTAATGAAGCTGCAGAAAGGGAAAAATCAACAGAGAATTTTTAGCTTCGTCCTTCTGTTCTGAGAAATGGTTGTAGATGAAATCAACAATTTGGCGACCTTCGTTTACCTGAAATTTATGTCCTTTGTGTAGGAGGATGAGATCACGACAAACGTCCCCAATCCAAAGATGAACGCTGACCTTGATACATCTCTCCACATAACCAAATCCGCTGAAAAATAAAATGAAGCAAATTTAGCCATCCCAAGAAAGGAAAAGTTCAAAGAACCTTAACTCAAGACCCAGAGACCAAAATTGACCTAAACTCTGCAACTTATTCTGTCTCTGTGGAACACTCTGGTATTTATCTGAAACTGCAGGGAGAGAAAAAGAAAGAAAGAACCGAGTCAGAAACAGAGAAAATGCAAGAAAATGGGGCAAAACATAAAATCCCAGACACGAAAATTCTCAAGCAATTCTATGCACAGAAGGAAAACAAAACGAGGGGCTCACATGAATTGGCCTTGGTGGCGAAATTTTGGTGAAGCGAGGAACGTCTTGGGACAAGAGGAGGCTGTTTATGGAGGAGATTGGAGGAGGAGGGGGAGGAAGTGAAGATCTTGCTCGGAGTTGGATTCGCAATGTTCCTGTGTACTCTCGGTTGCTTCCCCGCAGAAGGCGGCTGTTTCTTCGCAATCGGAGAAATGGGTTTGGGCTTTCTAGTGACTAGGATAGGCTTCGTCTCTTCCTTCACGGCGACATCACTGGTCTTTTCCTCTACTACAATTTCTTTGATCTCCAAGCTCTTGCTCTCAGTCTCGGTCTGAGTATCTTCATCAAGCTCTCCTTCTCCTTCTCCTTCTCCTTCCTCTTCCTCTTCCTCTAATTCTTCAGAAAATTCTTCTTCCTCCTCTTCTTCTTCGACCAAATCGTTGGCTGCATTAGCATTGCTATCGTTGTCATCTTCGCGAGGTGCTTCTTTGGAGCAGACTTGACCTGACTCGCGTTGCTCGAAATGACCTCTTTGCGAATTTCATCCGATTTGCTCTCGCCAACTGGGTCGTCTTCCTCATATCTGTCAGCAGATCCATCAATGGCATCCTTCTCCTCCGCTTCCTTCTCCCCCTCCCCCTCCTCCCCCTCTCCTCCTCCTCCTCCTCCTCCTCTTGGCACGATATATCAAGAGCGGCGGGTGGCTCCGAGTTCTCCGTACTCGACCGAACTGCATTCTTTTCACTTTTGCCACCGTCGCCATCCCTTCTTGATTGATCCAAAACCTTGCCAGAATCAGATTTAACTTTCCTCAATTCCACCGGACTCTTCTCAACCGACCCCCTGACAGCTTCGGATCTTGATCTCCTCACCAGACCCGGGCTTCTCTGGACCGCCTGATCAGCACCAGACAGAGAGTCCCTCTTGCCCCTCTTGGCCACAGCCGGGCTCTTCTTCTCGACCACCTCATCAGCGCTCTTGCTCAATTCACCTCTCGCCCTCGCGCTCGACACCTGAACAACCGGCCCACCATCACCGCTCTCGGGTTTCCACGTCTTCCTCTTCCCGCCGGCAGAAACAGACCCGCCTCGCTTGGTTCTACCAGCATTGCCATTGTTCTCGGCAGGCTCCTCCGTCTTGTCGTCGCCATTGAAGACCTTGATGCCGCCCTTCACCTCGTCGCTCCTCATCCTGCTCTCCCACACCGACCCGGCAACCACGCCCACCTTGGCTCCCACTCTGCGCCTGCTCACGTCCATCTGCACGATCTTATAGGACGAGGGTGGGGCGATATTATAATGTCGCCACTCTCTCGCTGTTGCTTCCTTTTTTCCCGGTGGCCAATGAGTAGCAGCAGTACAGACTCACTGGGACATGGTGGGAGTCAATTGGATAAGAAGCGTTAAGCTAAAGAAATGAAAATGGGGGAGCAGTTTGGTGATGATGATGATGGTGGTGGGGGGTAAAAAGAAAAACTCACACACCCACACATGACTCAGGCAAAAGAATAGAGGAGCTGTACCAGAGGGAGTGAAACAGAGAGAGAGAGAGAGAGAGAGAGAGTGAGTGAGTGAGTGAGAGTGGCGCAAGTGACTGAAGGTGGTCTTTTTTTTTCCCAATAATCGGACTATCCTATGAAAATTCAATTTAACCTCATCAAATAAAGCTCCGTGATTCCATCCATGAAATTGACAAGATGGGTCTCGAAAGATTATTTTGAATGGAACATGCTATAATTTAGATACGTGATTCTTCTCATTTTTAAGTTTTTTTTTTCCCGCTTTCAACGACGGAAAGATGCAGAAATTAGCTTATGAAATGGTGATCATATAAGGCCAGAGTAAATATTTTTTTTGTTTGACTATAATCTCCTTATCTAATATCTATTTTCATATCAATTTTTTCGGAACAATCCCAACTAACTATGTTAATTCAAATTACGGGTCTCACATCCTACACTCTTGACATGAACAATCATCTATAGTTAAACTATTAATTTCCAATGCGATAAAACTGAAATATATAGAAATTTTCATCACATCATTTATATATTGTCGGTTTGCTAATCTTGGTTTTATATGTTCTTAACGTTACAACACTTTCGCTTTTTGGCGTCTCTGGATTTGTGGGTGGAAAAGCGGGGATAAATCGGAGCGGGGGCTAAATGATGGAGGCGTTGAGGATGGGATACGAACCTTCACTTTTGTTGGGGCTAAAGATCGGGAGGGACATTAAATAAAAAAAATTAGGGCAAACTTTAACTTTTGCAACAAAAGGGATTCCTGAGGAGGCACCACGAACGAGGCAACCAAAAGTCATTTGATCCCACATGCAGACGGAGACGAGGTTGCTCAGAAAAATGTATATCATTAGAGAATAAGGTTAGCTGCTTTTTTGTCCGGAGGCATGAGAGGCAGAGTAATGTGGACGTAGATGGAGAGTAAGAAAAAAAAAATTTACCCCCAAAAAAAAAAAGAAAGAAAAGAGAGTGCCGTCTCTCGAGGGATGGGGACCAAACTGTTTTAAGGATGTCGTACCTAAATGCATTTTGTTGTATGACTTAAGTGTCGTTGGGGTTGGTCGTGTCGGTTTTTGAAGGAAAAAGAACTTGAGATGAGTTTGAGCCAATTAATGGAGTTAAGTCAAAAGGGCACCGATGATTATACTAACGTGACCACTTTTCGGTGGACATTTAATCGAGTAGGTTATACTTAAAGATGTAAAAAAGCATGAGACATCGTGTGTAATTCATTTGATTACAGTAATAAAATAATGCTAGGTGTAATGATTATCAGAGGTGTAAGATCTATGACTTGTTTAGTTTAAGTATGCAATATGTACTACACTGTTTGGTTTTATGAATGGCAGATGTAATAGAAGGGAATAGTATCGGAATTCTTAAAATATCCTCCAATGTATACACAGAGATATTGCTCGCGCCATTTTCGCCCACTAGTGTACGACATTCAATTAGATGAAGTCATTCTTTTTGCTTGGGCCAATTAAATCGCTCCTTTAAACAAAAGGGGGAAGTTCTTGATCAAGACAAGCATCAATGAGAATAATCTTAGGTCACCCTTAGATTTATATATACATAAAACAAAGGGAGAACATAAACAAATAAGAAAAATCCGATTAGATCGATTGTCTAGCGATGGATCCAACCCATTATAGCCACTTAAAAATTGTTCATGTACGTAGTACAATAGACAATTTATTACTCACCAAGCATTAGTTGAGCTAGACAATTGGTACACCACATTGATGGTTGGTCAATTAGAAAACGGATCTATTGACCTCAAGGACTTAAAAAAGTCACGTCCAATGATTATTTCGAGATAAACAAAAAAAAAAAAAATAAAAAGAGGGGGAAAATAGAATAGCCTAAGGAATTAAAAAGATTCGTGCGAATTTTTAAGAGTCGCGAGGTACGGGTAACCCACGGAAGGCTAGCAAGTCTTGTGAAGCTGTAGTGATACTGCTTCTAACTTGCTTGGATGCGTAAATCCACTCGACTTGGGTTTGCAATTTTTTTTTCTTAGGTTCCGTTCGTTTTACGGAAAATAAATTCATTAGGGAAAATCATGAAGGAAAAAAAGTATTCTAAAGTGGGGGAAAATATTTTTCACTTTTCAAGTTGGGGAAAACATTTTCCACATTAATTCTCTCCTAGTTTATACCCTATTAGTCTTTACTTCTTTCTTTTTATTTTTTAGAATTATTTTTTTACATTTTCATAAATTCGAAATTTTTTGTTATTTTTTAATAAAATTGATTTTTTTTATTTTTTCTTTTTTTTTTTTTCCTGTTTTTCTTTTTTGACCAACGAGCCGAGCTTGTTGATTTGGCCTTGCCAGATGATAGCAAGGCTTGGGAGTCGCAGATTGGGGACGCTTGAGTGTCGCCAGAGGCAACGAGGCTCGGGCCTCGCCAAATAGCAACGAGGCTCGGGCCTCGCAAATCAGCAACGCTCGGGCGTCACAAGATTGCGCTGACGCTCGGGCATTGCCGATCTACGAGGCCGAGCCTCACCGCCATCTAGTGATGCCCGAGCCTCACCGCGTTGCTAATCTGGTGAGGTGAGCTTGAGGCGTGGACGGCCGCCGCCATGGTTGGCAACCGGCCAAGGAAGGAGAGCACACAAAAAAAAGAAAAAAATAATGTAATAATCAATTTTAAAAAAATAATAAATAACAATTTTAAAAAATAAAATATGAATAAAATTATTGAAAAATAATAATTTATAAAGGAAAATATTTTCCCAAACGAACAACAGAAAATATTTTCCATTTCAAAATCAAGTTTCATTCAAACATCGGAAAATAATTACGTTTTCCTGGAAAATAGCTTATTGGAAAATATTTTCCAAAAAGAACATTTTCCACAAAATGAACGGAGCCTCATTAAACTCGTTATATTTTCTGCTATTTATATCCTTAGTTCACTTTTGTGCGTAGAAGCAATATATTTATTGGAACTGGTTTTAAAAAGATTAGTTTTTGTTTTCTAGAGAAATCAATTCGGCCCCCCTCTCTTGATTGCTTATTTGGATCCGCGGGTGTGCTAAGTTATTAGGGCATGTAACAAAGCACGGGAAAATTTATCAAAAAAGTTATAAAACCTATTGTATTTGTGTTAATTTAATCATAAACTTTTTAATTATGTCAATTTAGTTATATATATTTGGGAAAAGGACACCAAAAACCCTAAACTATGCCCCTTGGGACAATTTTACCCTTAACTTTTTTTTGGGTCATAAAAAACCTCAAACTATGCTACTTGGGACAATTTTACCCTAAACTTTTTTTTGTGCCACCAAAAACCCTAAATTATGCCACTTGGGACAATTTTACCCTGAACTTTTTTATATGCCACGAAAAACCCTAAACTATGCCACTTGAGACACATTTACCCCAAACTTTTTAACTGAAGGGCATTTTCATATTTTCACTTTTTTCTTTTTTTCTTTTTTTTTCTTCCCCTCTGCCGGCCATGGCAGAGGGAAGTCGGCGAGGGTCGCCCTCGCTAGATCCGACGGGGGCGAGGGCGGTCCTCCTTGATCCGGCGGGGGCGAGGGCGACCCTCGCCTTCGGTCGGGTCACGAGAGCCGCCCCGCCAAATCAGGCGAGGGAAACCCTCACCTTCTGGCCGGGCTGCGAGGGCCGCCCCACTGAATCAGGCGGGGGAAACCCTCGCCCGATGCTGGGGAGGGTTGCCCTCGCTAAATCTGCCAAGGGCGAGGGCGGCCCTCCCCGATCCGGTGGGGGCGACCCTCACCCCGCCTAAGCCGGGCGAGGGCCGCCCTCGCGCGATTCAGTGAGGGCGTCCCTCCCCCGACATCGGGGAGAGCCGCCCTTGCCCCGCGTCAGGGAGTGCCCCTTGGCCGGACGGCGCCGCCGGCGAGGGCCCTCGCCGGCTTCCCTTGCCGGGAAGAGGAAGAGGGAAAAAAGAAAAGAAAAACGTGAAAAGACAAAAATGCCCTTCAGTTAAAAAGTCTGGGGTAAATGTGTCTCAAGTGGCATAGTTTAAGGTTTTTCGTGGCATAAGAAAAAGTTCAAGGTAAAATTGTCCCAAGTGACATAGTTTAAGGTTTTTGGTGGCACAAAAAAAATTTTAGGGTAAAATTGTCCCAAGTGGCATAGTTTGGGGTTTTTTATGACAAAAATAAAAGTTCTGGGTAAAATTGTCCCGAGGGACATAGTTTGGGGTTTTTAGTGTACTTTTCCCTCAATATTTTCATATACCAATTGAGTCTGTTCAATCAATTTTAGTCAGAAATTACTAAAGGACACACTAATCGTCCTACATGGTACGGCCAAATTGATGCTGACATCTTTAATACTATTTCAGTAATTTTTATTTGATTTATTATGACTTTTTTGGTCTTTTCTTTTCTTTTGGGACTAAAGGATGGCGAGGGACCGTGCATCCTTGCTTTGGCCAATGAGGGCATCAAGTAAGGGCCGCAACATCCTTGCCCAGTGTCGGCGAGGGTTGTTGGTACTTAGTGTAAACAAAAAAGAAGATTAAAGAAAAAAATAAAACAAAATTTCAAAAAAATTATAAAAAAGATCTTAGCCTTAGCCCTGGCTATGCTATGTAGGATTGTTGGCGTACATATCAGCAATTTTCAGGTTAAATTAGCCAGATGAACTCAATTAATAAAATGTGAAAATATTTAGAACTAAATTGACACAATTGAAAATTTTAGAATTGAATTGATATAAATATAATAAATTTAGGATTTTTTTAAATAATTTTGCCAAGTACCAACGGTGATATAGAATATTGAGTTGCCCTTCTAACCTTGAAGAATCCAATTGACTAGACCAATAAGATGTAAGATCTTGTCATACATTATCTAAGTTGGAATTAACATGAATAGTAATACTGGTCTAAGAATCTTATACTTCCATTCCGATTCCTTTCTCTCTCCTTTCCACCATAATTCACAAGAAATTGAATTTCATGGAGGAGTGTGATCGAGAAATTCAATAATCCATTGCCCCGTAGTTAAATGTGATTTCGTAGTCCTCAAAATGTATTTAACAAAATATAATCTATCTTTCCGAATTCCTAACGGATCTCCCTATTATGTCCACAGAAGGGAAAAAGTAGGTAGTCTTTATTCAAGAACTAAAACGGTAAAATTTCTTACTACAGCAAGAGTGACCGTCCGTCGACCTTTTTCTTCTGAAGTTTGGCAGGGTGGAATCGAGTGTACCATCAATAATGCAATGCGTTCCCTTGTGTGCACAAATATATCCACATGACCCAAATAGAGAAAAAAGTCTATGCCTCTCGGGGAAGGAACAAAATATATTCTGATCCAAAAGTACATGCACCAACATGTACATGTATGACTTTTCCTCAAATTTGCTTATCTTCCTGGATTTGGTATTGGATCGTTCTGCGTTTACTTATAGTAAAGAGAAAAACAAGGCATCGACTTTCCCATTGAGGTGTCAATTTGTGACTCGACCCAATAAATTCAGCGAACCCACCCGAAGATCGAACCCAATTCACATTTGAGTCAATTTAAAAATAGTTAATGCTTCAAAAAATTTCAAACCGATACATCCTTGACAAATTTATTAAAAACTCCAAACTAATACGCATGTGATCCATTTACCCTTCGTTAAATTTTATCAATAATTGCTAAGTCAGATGATATGTGATTGTTAATAGGTGTACCAATTTGAGGTTTATGCTCTATTCCAGTTTGTGGTTTTTATGGTATTAATCTAATTTAACGGAAACTAATAAATGATAAATTTATCACAAATATACCAGTTTCAAAAAAAAAAAATTTGTGGTAAAAAAAATAGCTTGAGGTAAATTTGTCATAAGTGTACCAATTTATAGCTTTTTGGGATTAAAAAATTAATTTGTGATAGATTTATCTTAGGTATACTGGTTTATGATTTTTTTTAAATATTAACCTATATAGAAAAGCCAATAATCCAAACTCATCCTAACTGAAATTAGAAACAACCCACACTTTGAGAACTCATGTCCTAAGCAATTTGAAGTCGACCTAGTTAAGTAGAAGTGTGAGTGATATACATATTAATAAACCACCAATTTGAGACACGGTTGGAGCCCTCATTTTGTTGGGGCTTAAGAGTACACTATTAATATCATGACACATTATCAAAAAGAAGAGGAAAAATTATTAAAAGAGTCATAACTTATTGCATTTGTACCAATTCAATCATAAACCTTTCAATTTGGTCAATTGAGTCTTAAACTTTTTAATGATTTGTCAATAAAATCCATACGGTTTATTTTAATTAGAAATCACTGAGGTGGACGCTAGCCATTTTATATGGTATAGTCGGCACTAATGTTAACAATTTTTACAAAGGTCAAAGAAATCAAACTTAAAATGAGTAAATCTAAAGAGGAGATGAGGTGAGGTGAGAGGAAAGCATCTCATAAGTCGCAACAGCCTTGGTAAGTCCTTGAGACTTTAAACATTATTCAAAGTCCAATCAAATTGACATGATTTTTAGGTACAGCAATCGGGTCACCTAGTGAAGGCACTGTCCGTGACAATTTGTCCAATAGCATTCGCGAGCAATTAAATGAAACTATTCTTTTCCTAGGCCAATTGAATTGCTTCCTCTAAACAAGATTGAAATTCTTGCTTTAACACAAAAATCCATGAGAATAATCTTAGGTCCTCCTCGAAACTTGAAAGACAAAACCTACGTTGAGCAACGGGAGAGCATAAAACAAATAGGAAAAACCCAATTTGCTTGATCAATTGTTTAGTACAAAAGTCCAAACCGCTACAGACACTTAAAACGTGACATATATGTAGCTCAATAGACAAATTTATCTTCACCAAAGCATTAGTTTTATCGATGTTGGTCAGTAAGAAAACAGTTTCACTGACCTTTTAAAAAAGTGACATCCGTTGATTATTGCGAGATGAGCAAGAGAACGGACCAACTAGGACAACCTAACTAATTAAAAAGGATTAGTCAAACTTTAGGGTCGTGAGGCTATAGGTGTAGACACTAAACAACACCGAAAGCTGGCGAGTGCCACGAAGCAGCATTAACATTAATGCTACCATTTTGGAGGTGTAGATACATTTTCGTGGCAGTGTTCTTTCAGATTTGTAAGGCATGACATAATTATTTTTTTTTTGGAGTGTTCCATTGAGAATAATGTACATTGATCTTCCATCTAGCTATCTAATATTGAAAACAATGAGCTGGATTGAAGCTGGAAAATGTAAAGGGATCGGTCCATTTATGACAGAGACGTCTATGGTTAAGTTCACTCGAAGCATGTGTAGTTACCGTGTTAGTTTGAAAATATCCCCAGACGATTTTGATGATGACAAAAGCTTTGTCCGAGTATTAATGAGTTCGTTGAAGTGTGCAGATGCTTATGTCTAAATCATCTAGAAACTAGGATATGCCTCCACAACAATATGAGTCAAACTTCACTTCACTAAAGATGCCTTTGTTTCAATAAAAACTTGTCATTACAAAAAAAATATTTTTGGAAAAACCAATTTTAGAGACAGTAAACCATTTTTCAACCTTTTTTGTGCCAAAATGGTGTTTGATAATAAGTGAATTCACTAAAATGCATTGACAAAGTCTTATTTAAGTTAGTTTTATCAATAAGAATTAGCAATAAATTTTTCATTATTCCCTTAAGGGAAAGTAGTTTTCTTTTGATCAAAGCTTGTTATTTTCAATCTGCGGAAAAAGGCTTTTCATAAACTGACTAATTTTTCATTGTCCAAACATAGAAAAGTCGAAAAATAATCTTCAAGAAACAATTTTCTTTCAAATAAACATACCCCTAAGTCTGAATACTCCATAAGAAAGGGTGAAAAACCAAAATCTTGGTTTTGCAAAACAGTCAAATTTGATTTTTGAGCATTTTTGAAATTTGATTTTTGAGCACAATAAAGTATGATATTCCAAATTATTTATGCTGAAAAATCAAAAACTAACTTTTTGACGATTGTTGGAATAGAAAATTTGATTGACAGCTTAAATCGAGAAAATGTTATGTACATGTTTTTCAAGGATATAACGGCTATATGATCCAAGTGCAACGTTCGAATTTGGAGCTCTATAAATTGGAGAAAACTCGTTTAAAAGATTGGGTAGTTGAAAAGGGAAAAAGAAGAAGATAAATTAAGCATTCTCGAGAGGTTTCGAGTCCATCTCTTTTGTAAGCTTGTACCATCCATTTGAGTGTTGTTCAGTGGCAAACTCATTTGTAAACACACGAGAGAAGCCATTGTGCCTAGAGTGAAGGTATTTGTTTAGGTGAGAGACAAAGTGGGCAAAAGTTCTTTTGTAAACATTTAGATGTGTGGTTTATTGTTTAGGGAGAGAATCTATTGTGCTTTGTCTACAAGGTGTGAGAACAGCCATCAGGGGTCCAAATAGTATTTAGCCTATAGAGAGGTTGTTGTAGAAGAACATAAATTTTTTGTTGTAACTAGATGGCATTTATGCTCTTGACGTAGCTAGTGGAATGTAGCTTGTTTGGGCTACTAGAGCAAGAAGAGAGTAGGCACACCGAAGACGAACATCTATGAATCTCCTTTTAAATTTCTCTTTAACTAAACTCATTAATTTTCACTGCTTATATTGCTATTCTACTTGTGCATGGAAGCAATATTTTTGTCGGGGTTGGTTTTGCAAAATTTGTATTTTCTTGATGAGGTCAAAGAAATCGAATTTAAAATGTGTAAATCTTGAGATGAGATGAGATGAGAGGAAAGCTTCTCTTAAGTGGTAACAACATTGGAAGTCCTTAGAGTCCTTAAATATGTATCAAAGTCCAACTAAAAACAACTTTTAGGTAGTGCAGTTGGACTTTGCAGTGAAGATCTAAGCCGTGCCATGTCGCCCAATAGCGTATGCATTCAATTGAATGCCTATTCTTTTTCTTGTCCAATTAAATTACTCTTTTAAACAAAAGGGAAAATTCTTCCTTGAGACAAGAATGCGTGAGAATAATCTTAGGTCGCCCTTGAAAAATAAACCTATAAATATTAAACAAAGGGAGAACATAAACAAGTAGGAAAAATCCAATTAATTCGATCGATTGTTTAGTACAAAATAAACCCATGTAGCACAATAACCAATTTATTCTTCACCAAGCATTAGTTGAACTAAACGATTGGTACACCACATTGATGTTTGGTCAGCAAGAAAACAGGTTGTTGACTTCAGTAACGTAGAAGTCACGTCCAATGATTATTTCGAGACAAACAAAAACCGAAAGGCAAGAACAAGAGAAGTGAGCATTCCTAAGAGGTTTTTGGGTCCATCTCTTTCGGAGGCTTATAATATCAGTTTAAGTGTGATTCTTAAGAGTTAACAAGAGCAGTAAACTCATTCAAAAACACATAAGAGAAGTGGCTTTACTTAGAGCGAAGTCATCTATTTAGGTAAGAGACAAAATGCGAGAAGGGTTCTTTCTAAACACTTGAAGGTGGGGTTTATAATTTGGGCAGAGGATATGCTATGCTGTGTATATAATTGGAGGGCCTTGTAGTTTCTTAATCTATAGTGGGAATGCTATAAAAGAAAGTCTAGTTCTACGTGATAGCAGTTTTTGCACTTGTAACGGTGCAATATTGGTACTCTTGGCATAACAAGTGGAGTTTAGTCTATTGAATTGTTAGAGCTAGAAGAAAGGAGTAGGCACACTCAAGCCGAACTACTATAAATCCCATTTGCAATTCTCTTTCTCTAAATTTGTTAATTTTTGTTGCTTATATTGCTAGTTCACATCACGGGTATAACAATAATTTAGCTGGGGTTGGTTCTACAAAATTAATTTGTATTTTCTTGAATCGATTGCTTATTTTGGTCTATGTGTTATGTGATTAGGTCATGTGACTTAGTGCCAACGCCACATATGTTATTGACTATCACTTCTAACCTTGAAGAATGCAATTGAATATGCTACTGAGCTCTTGTCAAAATAATTCACTTCAAACTTTACCATCTTTGATTCCTCTCTTCTTCGCACCATGATTCACAAGAAATTAAATTTCATTGAGGAGTCATCGAGAAGTTCGATAATCCATTGCCCCGTAATTAATTGTGATTAATCCTCAAGATGTATTAACAAAACATAATCTATCTTTCAGATTTCCCAACGGATCTCCCCTTATTATATTTTTGGAAGAGGAAAAGTAGCTAGTCTTCATTCAAGGACTAAACTGTCAGATTTCTCACTTTATCGATGAGTGAAAATCCTTCTGCCTTTTCTTCTGAATTTTGGCAGGGTTGAATTTGAATGTACAGTCAATAATGCAATGCGTTCCTCTTTACGTATAAACACATCCACTTGACGCAAAAAGAGAAGATGATAAGCTAATGCTTCTCAGGGCAGGAACAAAATGAATTCTGATCTGAAAGTACATGCACCAACATGGGTAACTTGTCCTCAAATTTGCATATCTCCTTGGATCGTTCCATGTTTATTGGTAGTAAGGAAAATACAAGGTGTTGGCTTTTAGGTAGGGGTGGCAATTTGGGACTCAACTCAATAAACTCGCTGAACCCACTCGAACATCGAGCTCAATTCACACTTGAGTTGATCTAGAAAAGCCAATGGCCTGAACTTAGGGAAAATTGTCCAAAAGTTTTTAGCCTATTACACTTTTATCAATTCAGTTTTAAATCTTTTAATTTTGCCAATTAAGTTATAAATATTTTCACATTTTACCAATTGAATCAATCTGATTAATTTTGATTGAAAATTACTAACGTAAATAACCGATGCCAATGTTGCACTTTTTATAATATTTTAATATATATTTTTTGAATTTTTATGTTTTTTTCTTCCTTTTTTTTTTGGTTTTGGAATTAGGTCAAGCAAGGGTGGCCGACTAACCCTCATTAGCCATAGGCAAGGGTTGGCAACCCTCGCTAGCCACAGGTGAGGGCTAGCCGACCCTAGCCGACCTTAGGCAAGGGCATTGCATGTTGTCACCTAGAACTAGTGAGAGGCGAGGGTTGCGACACCCCTTGTTGCCCAAAGCTAGTGAGGGGCGAGGGTCAGCTAGCCACCCTTGCCAGCCTAACTCCAAAACCCACAAATAGAAGAAGAAGAAACAAAACATTAAAAAATTCAAAATATTATCAAAAAGTGACACATTAGTGCTAGTTGTCCATATCAACAAATTCTAATCAAAATTAACTGAATGGACTCAATTGGTGAAAGGTAAAAAATTTTAGGACTTAATTAATAAAATTAAAAAGGTTTATGATTGAATAGGTAAAAGTGCAATAGGCTTAAATTTGGATAATTTTTCCCCCAAACTCATCTTGACCAAAATTAGAAACAACCCTCACCTTAGAAAAACTCATGTATCAAGCAATTTTAAAAAAAACAACCCAATTTTGTTAGTACGAGTGCAAATGATATTCATTTTTGTAACCCACCGATTAAAGACACGTAGAGAGCCTTTATTCCATTGCACGCTATTAATGTCACAACATATTATCGAAAAGAAGATGTGAAAGGGCCAACATCATGTTCAATCATAATGATTATAATAACAACAATTAACAATAATGATGACGATAACACGCTAGTACTAACTATGATAATAATTTGTACCTCCATGACCCATTTGTCGTTCTATAGGTCATCATAGCCATGTTTAAGAGGCAAATCATCTCAGCTGATCTTCTTTATGTCGAAAGATCCGTGCTCCAAAAAAAAGTAATCGCTCGCTCCTCTGCAATCCGAAAAATGAAACGAGATCGAACGGATCATGATTCGATGGCATGGCTCGTGGGGAAGAGAATGTTTGGCGCCCGACCGGCCGATGGAATCAAAGGCATCCCCCTAAAGAAAAATTAGACGTACAATTGATAAGACCTTTTGGAGACTGAGCATGTGAGGCCAAATCGTACGTTGTCACAGAGAGAGAGAGAGAGAGAGAGAGAGAGAGAGAGAGAGCGCTCCCCCCTTTGGATTGAACGGCGACAAGCAAGCGCTTGTCTCTCCTTTTTTAACGCTCACCGACACAAGATGACGAAGTCGTGTAATTTCTTGGTCTTGATTTCGATGAGGAATCACAACGTTAAAAAAATAGTAAAATTTTCTGATCGATTAATATCATAAATACTCCAAATTGATATACTTATATTTCAAATCCTAAATCCATTGTTATATGTTATTCAATTTAATAATTTGATAATAAAATTTAATAGAAACTATCAAAATTTAAATTTATTATAATTATATCAATTTAAGATTTTTGTGAAAAAAAATTAATTTTTTATAAATATATTAGTTTATAATTTTTTTGTGATATTAATTTTCTTTAAATGGTGATATAATGCGTACCCTCAAGTTGAACATGATTTAAAAGCGTCCAATCTCCAAAGCATACATTGAGCTTTTGTCAACAACTTGTTGCGCACCTAACTAAAGAAAGTCCATTATTTTTATACATGGATCTTCTTTCGTACCGTGCGTGATCGGTGCGGTGGAAATCGAACATGATTTTACGATAAGTATAATTAATGAAACGTTTCGAGAACTACCCAAGATTCTCCGTACTTACAAAAAAAAAAAGAAACTGCAGAGATTTTCTGAATGAATAACTTAAATTTGAAGAAACCCACATCGAAAATCTCTATCATTAATAGCTCTTTAGTCCGGAATTGGCACTCTGACCCAGGACTTCACTGAAGTCCCGAAGCGCAGCATGAAGAGAAACCCTCGAATTGGGGAAAAATTTCATGGTGGGTTTGCTCTTGGAATGTGCAAAGGAGACATTGGGATCGTTCTTTGCCGGGGACATGATCAGATGCGCCACCTGTCCACCGCAAGCGGCGGTGGCGATCTTCTGATCAGACTGGACCCCACACGCTCTGCGATTCCGTCGACGGCACGTGATGCGACGGATATCTTTTTTCTAAGGTAAGAGCATGGCATTCAACGCCCAGAGGGAGAACGAACAGTAACAGATCTCACGTTCCTCGACGCTTTTTTAGGTCTGATGGGCCACCTGTTTTTTATTCTTTTTATTATTTTTTATCACATTTAATAAATGGCATTATATAATTGTTGAAAGTTGGGAACTGCCTTCTGATCTCGAGTATTTATTCAATGCGACTCCAAACGTTTTCTTTAACGTAGAAATTTGGGGGAAAATCGGTTGACCCTCCGTCGGTCAAATTAGGTTTCGCAACTGAGATAATCTATGAAATTATCCAGTTGATAATTGCATGAGATAAGGAGGGAAAAAGAATGTTTTATGGGTCCTCGAATTAATTAAAGTAAATTAAAGATGATTTGGTTCGCTCACGAGCGCTTTCTTTCAATGTATTCCTACCAACTCCGGGACTTATTGGCCAAAGGCACTGTTCACCTCAGCAACATTTACGTCACAACTTTGTTTATTGATTCAGATCATAGAAAGCACGTTGGGGTCCCCGGCCCGCGGTCCCTTGGACAGCTAGTCATGTGTTGTTTATCATAACATAATGTCCTGTCAGCTCCAAAATCCAGAAAAAAAAATGGAGATGAGAAAAGATAATTTTTTTTTTTATTTTCTTTATCATTCCTGTCACGATCATATGATAATTAATGATGAGGCTAGAGTTTATGAGCAGACATTAGTCCCTAATTCCACAATTCAATTCTCATAAGAATGAATTCAACATAATAGCAAAGAACAAGTCCGACACTGCTCATAGCATTTGCTTTGCTTTTCCCGCGTAATCGTCTCTCTACATCAACTCTATACTGATTCAGCATGAAGCAGGCAAGTAGCAACTATCCGCTTCCCACAAAATAATCGGAGCAATTTGGCGGGTGAGGTTAACATTTAACTCTGAAAGCAAATTTCATTCACGAGATCGAATGACATGAACGATCGTCGTGTTAAACTGCTGTAGTACTCTAGGCAAGTCATTCTCGTGCCTACTATTGGAACAAGAACCAGTAGGAAACGAACTTTCAGGGATACCCGAAATTCTTTTTGATACTATCCAAAGTAGAGTGCAGAGTAGACGGCATTGGTTTGAAATATCAGAAGGAATAAAATACTAAATGGAACAAGAGTGACAACAGAAAACATGACAATGACGATGTCATCCAGAAAGAACAAAGTTCATCAATAATACCTATGCTACAAGACAAGTTGATTGATTTTCTACAGGAGGGAATTATTGTGTCTGAGGTCATTCAAATCAGGCAATTCACCACTTCTACAGATTGCTAAAAAGAGGATGCAAAGGCAGGTGTTAGAAAATTCCTACCCTGAAACTGTCCCCAGAAATTACTTATGACTAGCTTCTCATCTGGATCTTTTACAGTTGCGAATCAGATGATTTATTCCTTGCTGGCTAACTGCCTTTCTTCTTCAAACAAACAGGTGAAGATCACATAACAGAAAAATTCCTGCAGAGAGAAATGTACGAAGATTCATGTTAAATAAATGAAGCCGTGTATCGAGGCATGCTGTTCAATTAGATGGAGAAAACTTACCAAGAAAGGTTGCGGTTAACAGTAAGTTGTTGTCACTATACAGCTGGACCTAATTGCGCTACTGCTTGATATGTACAGTCTATTCACTACCCCCTAAACTATCTGTTTTTCCATTGTCGCTAGTAAGCAGAAGGTTGAGCTGAACATCTCCTTTCTTGACCTACATGGAAGCATGATCATAGAACATTACTCGTCAAAAGCGATGCCTGTAGTTGATGATCAGCCTTCTTATGAGAATCGCCTAGCTTCGACTTGTCAATTTCAGCTGCTTTTTTCATCTCAAGTTCATTCTGCTTGCAGTTCTCCTCATGGGATTTGTTAAACATTCTTACAAAGTTGAGAAGAGTTGAGGTAACTGCAATAGTATTAGAGGAAAATCAGCTAATGCAATTGCTGTGAAAAGAGACCATGCATCAACAATCCTACACTAATGTACCATGAAATACTTTATCCTGTGGCTGCAGCTTCTAGCCTTAACCATGACCTAAGTATCTTCTTGTAGCAGCACTCCAAATTCTCACAACCCATCAATATGGCTTTAAAGCTGAGGGTATCATAATCTTAGCCATTCCCCACTGAATGTATATATACTTCAAGAAAGTACAGGCCAAACTACCCTATTCACTAGTAGAAAAGACACTCAATTTGCTTTGTCACTCTTTTACCCCGTCTGTTCGTTTGTTTTGTCATTCACTTTTTAAATAATTACTTGCGATCAGGATAACTAGATACTACTAATTTGACCGTCAAATATCATACAAAACTTCATCAGAAGGGCTCAGAAACAGATTAAATTGAGGCTGGATTTTGTCTGACAAAGCTCAGACTTCATAGGAGACTGTATTGCCCTAGCAAACATGGCTATATATCATTTGACATAATTTTGTAAAAGTTTTATATTCACCTGCAGACATATTGTCAAGCAAACAAAACAGCGGTGGCAACATCATCTTCAAAACTAGCCAGTATACCATTCTTTCCCTAAGCAAAACCAGAATTTCAATATCGTCTAGCAACAGTACCTTGCTCAAAGGGGCAGCGAGCTGGATCTTCTCCAAAGTAGAGAATCAATGAATCCACATTTCTACCCTGAAATACATCTCCTCAGTTATTATCATTTTATAATAATACGGAGATAAGTACAAGTTCAGTTCTATTGTTCATGCCAAATTATGTGACATACCACCCCAGAGTAGAGTAAGGCTAAAGACCTCACTTCCGCTTCAGCAGAGCGAAGGAACCCCTTCAAGATCTACAGAAATAAGCTAAAACATCAGTTTCTGCAATTTATTGTATCTAGGATCCAATGAACACCACATTTTTGTAGGCGACATTATGAAATCCAAACCAAACAAAAGTTTAGGATATATATTCAGTCAAGCCTTCCCTCTACAAAAAACAAAATAAACAATTTTTCTATTTGCCTCCCTTGTTTAATAGTGGAAATGGCAGTTATTACCTAATTAAGTTAACAATATTCTTTTGAAAATTCTGTTTGCAGATCCTGCTAACTAACCACTGTTATCCTCCTCTGACTTCAAAAACATCTAATTACATTCTAAACATTTGAACTAATTGAGAATTTGGGTGAAGCTGTAGGGAGCCCCCAATCACCATCACCAATAGTAATTATCATCATAAATGGCATTCAACAGTCATCCATTGACAGGCAGATTGGAGGATAGACTCATTAGAGAAAGTATTGTTGGGCTCAACAAACCTTGCAAAAAGTTTCTGAAACAGGACCATCATTTTCAGACACAGACAATTCCTGCATAACCTTTTCCAACCCTTTGCTTATTGCTTGCATTTCCTCTGCCAAGAATTTCAGTTGTATCTGAAAAGAAATGACACATATTTGTCAGGATGGCAAAGTAGGGTCTGCTTGGAGACTGTTGCTCTTTAATGCTGAACAATGGAAACTTTCAGAAATACAAATGTTGACATGTAGCGTCATTTTATCTTCTTCTTCTTTTTTTTTAATTTTCTAAAGCTTGAACATTTTTTTTTTACAGTTCTAAAATGTTAGAAAGAGAGAAAGAAGAACTTAAGGACAGGACATGCCAACCCTAAATTTCCCATTTCATGGATGTTTGCAGAAAGTACCTTGGATGCTGGTTCCAAATGTGCCAGGTCTTTTGAGAAATCTAGAACTTCTGGTAGTTTATCAGCTAGTACCTGAAGCTCATCAAGGAAACAAAAAACAAGCACATCAGAGAAACACACTTGAGTTGCTGATAGTGAAAAGGAAAGTATACAAACATTGTCATTTGGATGAAACGAAGAAGTCAAATATAAACCAGAATAAACAAACACACGTCACGTAAACTATGTCACCAAGGCAAAGGCCCACGCAGGCTTAATAAATAGACGGAGCGATAACAACCTTCAGAAATTCCTTTCCACAGCTAAGTTTTATAAAACAATCATATTCATATATCTCTCATAAACTGTATCCAGCAGTTCTTAAAAGTTCATGTCATCATTGAACTTTAGTTTTTGACATCTCAGTACTAATTAGCATCTGCAGATCATTTAATATACATGCCACAGTGCTGTGGCAATTTAAAAGTAACCGGAGGAGGAAAACACCTTGTGTCAGTTTATTTCATTCTGATCGAATACAGGAATAACACAAACTACACTGACAAAAGGTTTATGTAAGTTCAGACATTAATGAGGCAATACCTCTCCCACCTAACCCAGAGTATATTTTATAAATCCATAAATAAAACGATTAATTTGTACAGCCCAACTTCAGGACAACAATTAGGAAAGAGAACCATCTCATCGAAATTTGAAAGCCACATTTGAATTTGAGGGGAGGTCTAGCCCATATTTTCGTTATCTTCTGTTTTCCTTCTCAGGCCACCTTTATTTGCCACTACTCTGCACAAATCCAAACTCTTAACATTCATATATTGAGCTGTTTTTGGTCATGAGAATATGAGTTTTTAAGCCTGGCACAACCTCACTTACGTGTAATGAAGATGATTAAGTTACTAAAGCTTCCTGAGGAGGATAAGTGCCTATTCAAGCTTAAAAAGCTAGTTTCACATAACTAATGCAAAAAATTTGTCGTCATCCTCTGGCCAGAGCTAGCAATCATCACCTTACAGAGATAATGCATGAGAGTCATCTTATTGTTCCGAGCACGTGTCTCAGTTAGCTTGAGCAAGCTATCCAACCTAAAGCCAATAGCAGAGCCTGGACCCAAAAAAAAAGGAAAAAGAAAAAGTAAAGAGAGAGAATTCAAGCATAATTTTTTTCCACATGACAAGCAGGCGATATTACTACCACAAAATAAAGCTTACAACAAAGTCATCATCACCAAGCAGTAAGATACTTCCGCAGATAAATTGATAAAACCAAAACTGCTCTTACTTCAGATGGGTAAGTTGGCATCCATATATTAAAAAAATAGAAGCTCAAATCCATTCATTCAGTTAAGCATTGCCCCTATGAGAATAATTTAATTAGAACATATAGCCTGCTCAAAGGGTATACCCTTGCTTGGACACAGACCTTTGGAACCTACCTTGGGATTTGACAATGCAATGACATTCTCACACTCACCATTTTGTAAACACACAGTTACCCTTTGTAAACACACAGTTACCCCATCCAACCCAGATTGCATCATGATTTTGGTCATGTAAAATTCCCAAACCAAACCCCCCCAACCCCACAAAAAAAAGAGTATAAAACACTAGTGCTATATATACAGCCATTAATGAAATAATATTGACTAGAAGAATTATCCATTCTGACACGTAACATTGGATGATTGTCTTATCTCAGTTCACTCATTTAGCTGCCAGTTTGTTTCTGCTTTTTGAAGCAAAATAATCACTGCCTGTGGTGCCAAAAGGAAAAATATATATTTTAATTTGAGTTTTGAAAAGCGTCTGCAAGATTTTAAATGATCTTAACTGTCTTAATTTCTATGTCTAAAGATTCAGAGGTTTAGTATTAGAGGAAGAGCAAAAGTAATTCCGATAGGGCTTAGAGTATTGCTTACAGTAACTACAACAGATTTCAAAATATATCGAAAGTATAGAGAATAGATCATAATCCATTAACTAGGACCCTAAAATAAACATTTCAACTGACTCACCCCTGGCGGTCCCCTGGTTCAAGGCATTCCCAAGCGAGAGTATTGTCTGCATAATCCTCTTCAGTTTCGCAGAATTCTTGATCTGATGACGATAAGAATAAAGTCACATAAGTTTTTGGTTAGGTAAGCCTGCAGCTGTTTGTAAAATTGATGCTGCAATCTCCTGATGTGGACTCTCTCTATGCATATGCGCGCGCAAGTATGTGTTAGAACCAAAATCACGACCAGATGCCATCATCACATTTGTTACCTTGGGCATCTCCAACCCAAAACATTGGCTCAATATTTGAAAGACCTAACCAGCTGATTTAGCACTCTCTTTATTGTGTGAAGAAAGAACACCATAATTGCCTTCCTCTCTCAAAGCTCTGGCAATTTCATGTCCTCCTCCTTTAGCTCACCAATGAATATACTACATTCTCTATCTCTGCCTTTCTCTCTTGTCAACCTATGGCTACAATGACCTGGAGGTCTTTCAATTGATAGGGAAAAATATAATGGTGCTTGTAGCAGCTTCACTCAGCTCAAAGTTTTCTCTCACCGCCAGTGTCAATAAGCTAGTTAAAAAGGACAAATCATGTTACCTCTTCGGCAGAAGAGTTCACTGTATTCAAGTTTTTTCTGAGGTCAGCAACCTGAGGGAGAAAAGGAAATTAACACCAAGAATAACGCTAAACAATTTGCAAGAAGATGAATAACACATTAACTATTCTCACCTGGGTTGAAAACTGTATCTTAAATGAAAAGACTCTCAGTTTGGATTCAACCCGGGGCACTTGCATCAATTCTAAAAAGAACTGCAATTGATCAGAGTATTTTTCATCAGATGGCATGTCAAAGGCATCATATATACATAAGAAATCACCATATTTCTCCAAGGTGTTCAGTACCAAGGGTTTTAAGGAGACTCCATCAACTTGGCAAGATTAGAAACTCTACTAAACTAACTGTTTCTATCTGTTGTATTATTTAGTACACACGCATCCTCAGTATAATCAATGTGAGAAAAGTACACAACTAAACCATGCAAAGTAGACAAAAAGGTTAAGCATAGACTCCAACACCACTGCATTTTACATTTATCACTGCAAGATATAATCACAATTATTATTTAGAAAATAACTCTAATACCTTTGCTCCTCTCTGTCTTCTTTCACAAGCTCACAATTGCAAAAACTTATAAAACCAAGTGGACAGCACATGTCTGATCCAGACGGGCCTATAATTACCATAACATCTTTTAATTCTTATATCATCGGAAACTTATCTAAAGGAAAAAAGGAGCACGTCTTGCTCATATGAAATCTCTTTCTAGTCTAGTCGCACCAAAGCTCAAAACATATCAATTATATATGAATTTATGGTTGTTCAAGCTGTACTACAAGTGACTTCCATCACTATAAATTAACAGAAATTTAACATTTCGATTTCGCTAGACATCTAAGTACAAAAGAATGTCCGTCTAATAATGTACAGTCTAAACATCTACACAGTATAGAATATTACTGTCAAGTAGAAATATGTGCTCAGCCCAGAAAAGAAGGTATTAGGAATATGTATCTGATGCAGAATAAGACTTATTAAAAAAAAAAACAGAGAGAGAGAATGGGCTTGTACAAACCTGTTCACATCTTCCTAATTTTTCTTTATCTCCAGTGTAGCCCTGAAATTGGAGCACTCGAGAAATCAATCTTCATACAAAAGGTAACAGCAGTTTCTTGAGCTATAGATATATATCTGCAGGACTTAATCGGTTCACAAGAAGTTTACCTTAAGTAGTTCCATCTCCTCTTTTGTTGGACAAAACTTTATAAGGTTTTCCACCTGGTCAATATCCAATGCAGAATCTTCTAGAGCGAGCAGTGAGTTCTGCCACATAAATCTAGATATATTAAGGTGCTCAGTGAAATATTAACCATATACATGTCTACCGCAATATTGCCTTCCAACTAAGGGCCCAGAAAAAAGAAAAAAGAACTCAGTATCAAGTACTGGCATTACAAACATTTTCTGATTTAAAACATGTACCTCTGTTAATCATGCCACATTTTTGTAGCATGAACCTAAACCATTCATCAAGCACATAAAAAATATGATGCATAGGACATGCTTAACCAAACAGCTTTTCATATTTAAGCAGGTGAAGATTCATATAAAGATGTTTGAGAAATGTCCAAGAAGAGTTCTGATGGCAGAAATAACTAGCAAACCTCCTTAATCTGCATTTAAAAGAGGTTCAGCCAGGTATAAGATGAATTTTTTTTTTTTCATGTGACAGATGGGATCACTTGTTTATTATATCATAATTATGCTCAACACAAGCACACATGACCAGGTTTTGAGTGATGACAATTTCATGTAGCCAATTGAATTGAACAAATTGATCTTTGTAGAATTAGTAACATTGTTTTGACTTTTTAGTGAAGATGACCCGTTAAAGTTGATCCTTGACTCAAATATAGCACATGATGGGACTAGGATTCTGCTGACTGAATAAGAAACTAAGATTTATTGAGATTTCAATAAATATCCACTGCAACTTTAAGTATCATCCTAGGTTGCTTATTTCTAATCGGCGTATCATCTTGTGGAAACTAACTGAGAAGGAGAGTAAATTCTCTTGGACTTTAAAGAATTGTTTGCTTTGGATCATGAGATGCAAATTGCGAAGAAAAAGAATCGACATCTAGATGCTAGTCTTGTGTCTCAAGTGTGATTCTTTAAAAAAAGAAAAAAAACCACTTTTAATGCATCAGAAACTTTAGGTGTGATGCCTAAAGAAATGTAATCCAGTTGACTCATCCTTTGATGCAAGTTTCCTTCAAACATTCAACTAAAATTAGGCTCACTCATTGTCCTACATCATGTTATGCAATATGATTATCACAAATTGTCAACTGTAAGAAAATTGAAGATGCACCACTGAGGTCTCCGAGGAGTCCGATGATTAATCAATCAAGGAGACATAAAACAGGCTGTATGATGTATGAGCAGCTGTGGCCATCATGTCATTCGCATGCTTTAAAATCCAGCAAAATAGTAGACATAAAATTCTAGAAAAGCATCAAGATGAAAATATCAAAAAGAATACAAAACAGAGATCAGCTTGCAAGCGAAGAGATCACAGAGATCCAGCAGACCATACATTACAAACCATAAATGCAATATGCTTTCTAGTTGAGATTAAGTGTTGGCAGGTTAAAGGTCAACTTATCCAACCATGGAAACATCATTAAATCCCCCTTGATAAGGACAGAAATGATAAACAAGAAAAGAATTATTAAGGATGTACTGAAGTGCAATTAAATTAGAGAGACCACGTTACATGAGTATGCAGCTCTTATCAACTTATCATCCTCTATAGAGAAAGCAATAGGAGAACAAGACTACAGGTTACAATGCTTAGTTAGAGAGCATATATCAGCATCACTGACATTAGGGTTTAATGCAAAACATAGCAGCATCAAGCTTACCATTAACTCATGCAATGGTACTTTGACCTTTGAAAGCATAATCTCACAGTTGTATGCTCGCCTGTGGTCAATCTGCAAACACAAATCTGCTAAATCCATATATAATGGTAATAAAACATCATAGAACAAAATGAATAAAAGAAATGTTCAAAACACATGACCTAATTTGACAGTCTGTACTCCATCTCCAAATTAAATTGTCATTTATTAAACCGGGAGTTCGAAAATTCATACATCATCTTTGAAAATTTGTGGCATGGCTTCACTCTTTATATACAACAGAGATATAATATGACGAACCACTTACATGCAAATCAAGCCCAACTATAGAAGAGGAAAAATGGTAAGTCCTCTAACTGACTTTGCTCCAACAATATGCAAATTATGCTGCAGTAAACCTCAAAACTGATAACACTTATGAAGAAAAGCATCGAGAGGAGAGGCAAAAATCCTCAGAATGACTCATTTATATGGATTTACAATAAGAAGTTTACTGCAAAGTAACAAAGATTTCCTATCCTAAAGGTCTTGCATTAGAAATCTTTTGCCATGAATTACAGCATTATTTGCTTATAAGTGATCATGCAAATGAGCCCATGTATAGAACAAAATCAAATTTGCTATTTCTTCAATTAAAAACACAATCCTGGAAAAGGTGCATAAACACAAAATCAAATAGCCATTTACATAGTAAGACATGGCTTTTTATTAGCTGTAATAGGGGTGGTTGCAGTACTTTTTAGTAGTTCCAACATAAGTCTAAGAGGGGTAAATAAAATGAACTAACAATAACAGGCTTTAACTACACAAGGACTCATTCATCAAACTACCAATATAGGTCATTTTGTTTCTAGCAGAAGCTATATACCCACATGAAAAGTTAAAGTCCTGAAAACATTAAAGTAGACGGGTTCTGGTGTATATTTGAGTATCCCACAGGTATGCTTATAACAAATGACATGTAATCACTAAATGTGACTTCCAATGTATTTGCTAATTTTTCACGGTGTCCAAGGTGGTAAATGCAAGATTGACCAATAAACAGTCATTAAATTCTGCTCCCTTGGATCATAAATGCTAATAAGGGGCTGAAATCTACTGAGATCGATTTTCTTTTTCTTTTTCTTTTTTCGGGGGGGGAGAGGTGGGGTTGAAAGCAAGATTGAGTTTGCCAACTAACAAAAGCCATCAACCTGGAATAGGGCCCCAACATCTGAAGCCAAGAACATAGAATTATCAGAACATAAAATTACCAGTTGCACTTTATCTGCCTTGCGTGCATCTGAACCACGTGTGCCTGTTTTTCTGCTGTGATCTGAAACCGGCACAGATGCTGAGAAAAGAGTTTCCAGCTCAGATATGTCAATTTCTGGAGCCCTACAAATTGTTGCAAAACAAAACATTATTTGCTGCCACGTTAACAGATTACCTTTGAAATATAATAATAAAACAGCATACTTGGTAGCTTCTCCAGATTTTTGAGTTTCAGCCCAAATGCTTCCTTGTACAGCTCTTGATAACTTCAACCAATGTAAAGGCTTTAGCTTTTTCATGTTACTACTCTTTGAACTTAGAGGACGTGACAAGCCCCGTCCCTTTGCAGTGCTAAAAGCAATCAATGGTGGTCCTGGAGGTCCTCCACCAGTCTTCGGTACCCCAGGAACAGGGGGTGGAGGTGCAGAAGGAACAGGTGGTGAGTTCCTCACTGTAGCTTCAGACTGTTTGGCCATGAAAGGGGCAGGAGGGGGTGTCGGTGGTGCAGTAGGGGGAACTTTAGGACCCATAGCTTGTCCAGAATGAAGAGGAGGTGGCGGGGGTGGTGGAAGTCTCCCATTCGTCAGTTGATTCTCCTTCAAAGGAGGCGTTGGTGGCGGCGGCGGTGGCGGTGGCGCCATTGGTGGTGGAAGTCTCACATTCGTCGGTTGATTCTCCATCAAAGGAGGCATCGTTGGTGGCGGTGGCATCGTTGGTGGCGGTGGCGGTGGCGGCGGCGGCGGCGGCGGCCCCGTTGGTGGTGGAAGTCTCATATTCGTCGGTTCATTCTCCATCAAAGGAGGCATCGGCGGTGGTGGTGGCGCCATTGGTGGTGGAAGTGATGTTGGTGTCTTTGAAGATGGCTGCGGAACTGAAGAAGAAAGTGGAGGGCTAGGAGGAGGAGGAGGAGGAGGAGGAGGAGGAGAAGGAGAAAGTAGCTTTGCTGTGGAGCTGGCTGAGGAATGCTTGTTCATATCATTTAAATGAGAAGTGACCTCTTCACCAACTAAAGCTGTTGGTCTCAAGCCTGGTGGTGGTGGTGGTGGTGGTGGTGGTGGTGGTGGAGGAGGAGAATGTGGCACTGGGGGAGCTGAAGTAGGCTCCTCCTTTCCCTGTATGTGAGAATTTATCTCATCATCAAGTAAATTTTCTGCTTTTGAAGACAAGAGATAATGAGGTGTAGGAGGAGAAGAGGTGGAAGCAGAAAAACCAGGTTGAGGAGGCAGAGGAGGAGGTGGAGGAGGTATTGGCGGTGAAAATAAGACACTTTTGGGTCCTAGATGCTCAATGGAAAGATTCTGAGACATGGTTTGGACCTCTTGGTCTGAGGATACTGTTGTTTGGTTTTCTGCTTTACTCTCAGATGTGACAAGATCACCAATTTGACTTTCAATTGCAAGACCAAGCAGCGCAGTCTCTTGTTTTGGCATCATTAGATTTGAAGCTTGGACAGAATCAATGCAATCTGGAGAATGCTCGGTAGCCTGAGTAGCCTCAATTCTTCTCTCTGGAGATGGCTTCTGGGGATCTGATTGACCCTCTAGATTGAAGGAAACAGAACTATGCTTCTCCAACTTACTTTCTAGCATCTTTTCATCACTTTCTTCTCTGATAGTTTCAGGATTCTTTTTAGCTGACAAGGGGAAACTTTCCGGAGCATGAAGAGAATCGACATCCGATTTTCCTTGAATTATATTTGAGACTTTAATTTGCTGGATGACATTAATTGCAGCATCTGTTTTGGGAGCCAACCACTCTACATGGCTAAAAATTTCCTGGACTTTAGCAAATGCTTCTATTGGAAGGCCCTCCTCCTCAAAGCATGAAATATCTATGGGAACAACGGAAGCAGCGGAATCCATCTCAGAAAAGAGGATCTTCATCAACAAGATAGATAGTATATTAAGTTCAGCATAACATGGATGCTAAGAAAAATATGTCTGCAAAGACTGCACTAAAACAAAAGTGGCATCAGATATACCTCTGCTCTGAATTCCTTTGGAAATAGATCTTTAGCTTCCCATAAGGTATCAATTTCATCACGATTAAGCATCAAAATGTTTGACCTGATGAAAGCCGTATTGAACATGACTCGGAACATCATCTTTTCTCGTTCCAAGTCTTCAAATAAATTTATGCACTCAAGCACAACGTCTCCTTGAATATGGCAGTTTATGTCGATCTTAACTAGCTCACATTCTGCCTGCATCATATAGAAACGAAGGTTCCAGAAAACCTTTATCAACCTTCTCAAAGGAGGAAGAGAAAATATTAACGAGGAAAGTGAAAGCTCAGAAGAGCAAAATGATATATGTCACTGCTAGCAGAAACCAAAAACCAAGAACAATATTCATTTCAAAATCAGGTCGAATCACCGGATTGAAGACAAACAACAATCATACATGCTTCATTTGACTTGTTCATTCCAGACCCACAGTACTACAGCGGAATATAATTATTCTTCAGCTTCAAAATGTTGATCAGATTGATTTTACCTTGTTGCCTTGGTATCAGAAGGCAAACCGTAAATTTGGGATACTGATAAATTTCGATGCTCCACTAAGTTTTCTAACATCTTCAATAACTGATTCTACTTATCAACTTCTGCCTTGTGAATAGCAGCAGAGAAAAGGAGAAAGTCAATTTTCAAGATGTCTCTGTAAAAAAAAAAAAACTGTTGTCTAAACTGATGGGGGAAAAGGCTACTATAAAATTGCATATATGGCGCATTGTAGCACCACTTCAATGTGCTTATAGATAACTGAGACTTCAGACAGTGTCAAACTTTTCTCTCCTACGTTAGATGATCAGTCTCCAAAAGTAACAACCTAACAGGTTAGGTTTATTGCAAGGTATCCTTGCAAATCAGCATCAATTGATATATTGAAGAAATCTAAGTTAACGTATATCAAAGATGATATATTCGATCATGATATATTCGATCAGAATATCATGACTATCAATTGATGAGCTGCAAATGCATTCAACTATCTACTAAGGTATGACACCCAAATCAGTTGACCAACCTTAAATTTAATAATTCTTCAAGTCTTCCAAGGACAGGTTTGTAGAAATTAAGAAATTAATAACACACGCTATTGAGGACGACCCTAGACATCTCCCCAGAGATCAAATGGGGAGAGGACATGCAATTTATAGACTTTTCAACTTCAAACATAATTTGCAAAAGCCTATTAAGCTTTCCTTTATACATCTTCACCCATCAGTAATGAAAACAAAAAGATTATTGACATAGGTAAGATCAACTGTGTATTTCCATGATGACACGATTCAAATAAATTAAATATTTCGGGAACCGCAAAATTTATTACAAAGCTGTTTAACTTTGTCCAAAAAGATTTAAGAAGACCAAGGTAAAATCAAAATGGATTTGATATAAGTAGGACAATGTCACCTGCTTGTAAACCCGAACTACTTTGCTTCTCTTTGAAGTTGAGAATAAGGCTTTGGGAGTGCGATCATCGATGAGAAAGGGGTCTTGCCCATAAATCCTGAATATAGGGCGGCATCCACCCTCCCCATCAAAATTTGGAATGGATCTGATGATAATGCAGTCTAAAGTGAGTGCTCTGTCCAAAGGAGGCCATTCGGTGGCCACATTCCTCCTTGAAACATACTGTAGATATCTCTGTTGAGAAGGGGCGGGATTAAGTGGTGACAACAAGTGCAAAAGCTCACGTGGAGCCTGCTTGTAAACCATGTCCAATGTCTTTTGCTCGCCACTGTATAACTTCCTATAAATTAGAAGAGCAGCAAGCATGAAGGCCAAAACTGGCCAACCACCAAGTTCACAGTGCATTAACAACAAATTATTATGCCCAAGAGAAAGCCAACTCTCGCATGACCTCAGAAAATGATGAATCATCTCCATTGTCAGCAAGGGGCAGCCCTCATATTGCCTAGGGTAGTCCATGATGGTCATATCATACTCAGAGAGAATGTTAGCCAGTTTGCTTTGCTCCTCTCCTTCACGAAAATTGAACACCAGAATAGAAGACTCATGGAAGTGATCTCGAAACTGACTAACTATTCCTTGCATATGAACCTTGTAGTCCTCCTCCGTCCACACATCAGTAGCAAAGCAGCAATCAAAAACTAACAAAGTCACAATGAGCATTTATCAATTGCATTTCCAAGTCATCATACTAACCAAATGAAAAGGGTCTAACAAGCAGCCAATTCCATATTACATATGAAGAATTATGCAGATAAAATGATTCACATAACCAAGGCAATCCGGTTTCATGTACAGTACACTCTGCAACTCATCCTAAGTGAAACAGGGGTTGCCACAGCATGTCCTTTTTTTTTTTGTAAACACACGTACACAGAACAGGAAAAAGAAGAAGAAGAAGCTCAGTATTGAGATTTGAATTCTTAAAGGGATAACAAAGATAAATAATGTAGATATAGCTAGCTGCATCTCTTTCCATAAGAGGTTCCAGCAACTCATCTATTGACCGAATAATTGTTGATCATGCATATAACGTCACAAATTACTAAACAGTTACCCTGCCCCCAATCAACTTGAAAGAATTCTGGAGAACCATTCTTGTTTCTGTTATACTTACTATATCCGTCCTCATGACATGTCATTTGTTATGCATCAAGTCTGCCGCTACATGCTCTCCTCTTGCAGCCATGAACTTCTCTCAACCCGCTATTCTCCAGGACTTCTAAATTACATTAATTTTACCAACTCAGCAGTTGATTCAAAGAGCTACACTGGCCACTTTGACTAAACCCATTATCCATACATATACCACAATCACGCTCGGGGAAAAAAAAAACCAAGTAGCATTCTTTCGTCCGCATAACAGGCCAAGCACAAACGGTATCCCAATCAATTCAAGTCTCGCGGCAAAACCAAACGCCAACCCATGCCAAATCAAGCTACAAAAGACACGAATTCAAAGCTCGCTCCCCCTACCGTAGACCCGCTCGCAGATCTCGAGGAGCCCGTCGGGCGGCTTCCGGTAGAACAATTTAAGGAAGGACGCCATCCCGGCGGCAACGGCACCGGCACCCCCGAAGCGCGCGCGACCGCAGAACCCTAGAAAGCAAAAGCACATGCGCGGTTTCAGCAAGCGCAACGAAAGAAACCGCAAGGGAAATGGACGAAAAAGCAACAGAAATCGGGAATCCAAGAGTTGGGGGGGAGAGAACCTGGAAGTGATTGTCGGCGTTTGGTGGCGGGGAGCTGACACCTGGCTTGTCATGTAAGGAAAACAGCTCCACCCCGTCCGTCCGTCCGTCGGTTCCCGCGGAATTGGATCGTTTGTCCGTAGCGACCGAGAGAGAGAGAGAGAGAGAGATGCAGGATGAATGGATGATGGCGATGGAGATGGTGATGGCGATGACACAGTGAAGATTTGGATTTCCGTGCTTCCTCCTTCTTCCTTCTTCTTCAACGACCGAATTAGCTTTTTCGGTTTTTCTTTTTCAATTTTCTTTCCTCGTTTTCTGTTTTGCTCTCGGGGGAGAAGCCGAGAATCGCCTGCGGGGCCGCCACGTCACCTGACGTGGGGATCACTACTCGCCGACTTTAGTTGTCAGCTCGCCCCTTTTTTTTTTTTTTTTTTTTTAGCGCGGGGGACGTTCTGTCGTGCTTTCGCGGTCGGGTTATTTTTGTTGTCCGTTTCCTCGGGGCTTCCTTAAACGGCGGCGTTTTGGTCCCGATGATTTGCGGCCGCGATCCGATTGCCCGACGCGACGTACAATAAATCGATGCCGAGCACGATTTTTTTTTTTTTTTGTTGGTTGTCGAAACCAAACGTTTCGGTCATTAATCATAAAGATAAATAGATTATGATTTTCTGATAAATAAAAAATTCCCCTTACAAGAGGTGGCGGTGACTTTAAAAGCTGATAGTGAGGATCAGCCATAGACCAACTCAACAAAATTAGATTGGGCATGCCTTTCTTTGGCTTGGATCCTAGCCCCCAACCATTTGCACTACTGATCAGTTATTGATTACTCTAACCACGCGCAAATCAAGTCTCATCCTTAGATTAACTTCGGCTTCCATGTACATCAAAATAGCCCTTAGTGCTACTGCTTCGATCTTCCAACACCAAAGAGGCGAATAGACTCTTAACAAATCTGGCGACCGCTCACCTAGCCGAATCAACTATAGCTCCCTCACTTTCCACTTCTAGAATCAATTCGTTAATATTAAATTTCAATGAGCCAGTTTTCGAGGGAGTCCACAAATCAAGTATAGTATTTATATGTGGCACTCACTTCATCAACAATCGAGCTTGGATTTGGTCTTTGATTTAAAAATTGAAGCTATTGTGATGAGCTGACCAAATTTTCCATGGTACCCAGGCAATAAGTTCCGCAGAGGGTGAGTTAGTGTTTCGTTGCATGATGTCTAACGCCTACTTGTCAATTTTAGAAATTTCATAACTAGATATCTAGATTTTCAGTCGATGACTTAACCATGCTGGTTTTGTCTAGTCGCAAAGCAAGGAGAGATGCTTTAAAGTCTTTGGGAATTGACGACAAATAGGGAAAAGTGGGTCAGCCGTGGGTGTCCTCTTGCATGGATTCTTGCGAGTAAGGAAGCTATTTTCACAAACGCCCCATATAAAAAAATTGACTTTTGGCATGGTGTTTAGGTTTCGGATATTCTTCCAAAGGGATTTGTGTACACGTTAGGAGGAGGCTTGATTGTGGATCTATTTGTTGTTCAGTTAGATGCATGCTACTGAGCTCGTTTGGTTTGGTTTTAGACAAATGCCCTTAGGAAAATGCAAATATCTTTAGGTTAAATAGGTTTTTCGAAATGCAAATGCGGTTTTCAATGAGCGAAGCAATTTTAGCCTAAATGTCGTTTGGTAAATACCACATTTTGTAAAGCACTTTGACTAAATTTCTTTTTTAATGAAAATTTTGTAATTTTTTTTAATCTATTCACCGGCGGTTAGATCTGGCCACCAGAGAGCCACGCCTGAGGTCAAGCGACCTCAAGCGGTGGTCAGCCATCGCTTGGGTTTGCGTGAACCTAGGCAACGACGCCTCTATCACCTCTGTCACCTGGGCGCGCAACCCAGGCGAACAACGTCGAGGCCATGCAAACTCAAGCGATGGTGATAGTGCCTAGGTTGCCACCTAGGGTTGCGCAGGCGACCACCGCTTGGGTCACGCGACCTTGGGCGGCAGTTGCGTGACCCCTGGCGATGGTCAGTGGGATCCGATGACTCCTCAGCGGTGTTCGCCGGCGTCGAGGACCCTTGGCCGGCGCTCGTCGACTCATCGGAGAAGACGAACAATAATTTCGTGAATAGTGTCATTTGCATTTGGAAGATGCAATTTCCCAAAGTGGCTCAAAACCTCCCTTGGGCTAAAAGTCTTTAGAGCCTTTGGAGATGCAATTGTATTTGGCCAAAGTCTTCCAAAATACAAACCAAACATGTTTGCATTTGACCAAGGGGCTTTTAGGGCTAAAAGCCCCTTGGCAAAGCTGAACCAAACATGCCCGCTATGGGAACCTTTTACTATGCATTGGTCGTTTTGTTTCCTGCCCACGCTAGCACATCTTCTTTTGGGATGGCGCAAAGTGGAATAGCTATAATTTCCTATATCGTGGGCTCCTCGAACCGAGAATTCAACTTTTGTTCATCTTATTGTTGCTCTCCTTGTACAAATAACTCTTCAACTCTTTGAGGGTCTCCTAAGTTAGTTGGCCCTCTGATCAGTCCCTTGGGTTACCACCAACCTCCTCACATATTAATTGTTTTTGTATTGCCAACTACCCACTTGGTTGTTGGATAAATGGTTTCTATTCCCATTAATAAGCTCTACCATCCCATATTGGTCGAGAACCTTTAGCATTCTATAAGTTCTCCATAGGGAAGTAGAGTCCATCGATAACTTGATTGCACAAGGCCACCTAACGAGAGGACATGTTTGATAATCATGTTAAGTTTGTCTTGTCATGTGACCTACTTTATTAAGTGTATTGGATTTGCATTAAGGCAATTTGACATGATTATTAAATAGTGTCGTGTTTATGTTAACATGTTCATGGCATATCATATTTCAACGCAATATGATTAACACAACACAACATGAATTGCCAATCTCACATCTAACAATGAAAGTGAATAGGTCCATACATCTTAAGAGTGAAAATTCAAGAGAAATTATTTTGCATGACAAGTACACCATAGGACAGTGAAGTGTTATATAACTAATTAAATAAAAAATGGAGTACATACCTACATAAGACCAAAATAAACACCCTTTTGGTACTAACCTCATCTTAAGATAACATTGGGTTACTATAGTTTGTACGGTTAATCAATCGAATCAATCACTCCTAAGAATAATCGGTTTTAGGATAGACTGATTCTCACCTTAGAATTGGACCGTGTAGGGTCGTTGACACTTGAATTTTCGCCAATAATTCAAATACGGATTTTTTGTGTGTGTAAATTTAAAAAAAAAACTCATCAATAACAAAATGAAAAAGGCTTCGGCCTGTTGAGATCCGTGCAGGCCCACTAATTCGGTTCGGCTCAATCCAACAACTTGCAAGCACAGGGCCTGAATCATTTTCGAAGAGCATCTCAGCCCATGAAAATAAGCCTGAGCCCATTAGGGAATAGAGAACTCGTCCAAAGCCCAAAACGCCGACCCTAAGCCCTTCTCTTTTCTCTATCCGACTTCCCTCCCGAGGTCAGCGGATGAGAATCGGGATTTCTGTCTCATCTAACCAACCGGATTCCCATATAAAGAAACACGGATTTCTCGCTCGGATTCTCAAAGGATTCTTGGATGATTTTCCTCCTTCCACCGCCGTCTGAAGTCGCCGCCACCGCCCCGGCGGTCGACGCCATTCCTCGCTCCTCATCTTTGCTCTGTTCGGCTCTGCATATCGGCTGAGAAGCTCGAAGCAGACAGTTCATTCTCGTGCGATGCTCCTTCCGTGGCATTGATTTTCACCGGAGAAACTTCCAGGAGGGAATTCAGTGGAGGCACATGCGGAATCGAGCAAGCGTCACCGACTTCTCTCTTACCGGTTCTCTCTCAAGCATTCGATAAAGAAGATATCCTTGGAGCCGCTCGCACAGTAGAGAGAGAACTGGAGTCCACTACAGATTAAACGAAAATCCTCTCAGGTTCGAGCACTGAATTGGATGGGGTGTCAGTTTCAGCGACATGGGTTATCAGTCTCTCCACTTGGATCTTTTCTTTTCGTCTTTTACATGTTAGATCGAATTCCTTCTTATGAGTTCAATTCTTTTTCAGTTCGTTTTTCCGCAGCCGCATTAGAGTTTTGTTTCGCTCTGTATCTTGGCCGGGGATTGCGGAGAACTGCTCGGCTCGCTTTCGAGATTCCTTCGCCGTTTTCTGTCTACGGCATTGACGCTTCCTGGACATACATTCTGCAGTCCAATCACTCTGACATCTACACTTTCGAGGTATGTGTCTCTGTGCTCTGTTTGAACGATTCTGAGGCTGAGATTCCTGTGCATGATTTAAATGAATATCCTATGTAGTCGAGGTCTTACTAGCAATGTAACGTATTCTGATGGGTCAATCGCAGTTCGGGGATGAATCGTTGCTTCATCTCGTATCTAGGTCTCTTGCTTGGAATGCTTGCAAATCGTTTGTGAAAATGCCTGATTGAATATCTGTGTAGTGTTTTCCTCAGTCTGAACGGCCAAATGTTCAAGGCTTGCTTAATCATGATGCCCATATTGATTTCATCCAGTATACTGTCAATCTGAGCAATTTTAAGACTATGGCTTGCTTAAAATCTGTGCTCATTGGCCACGTCTTTCTTGCTTGACTTTGATTGATATTCGATTCCACTTCAAACCAGATTGAGTTTTAGAAAGCAATAAATCTATGTCCAGAGCTTGTTTTGCTTACATTTGGGAAGCTTCTCGATCAAGTGGAGTTCTGTTGAAGGACGAAATTGATGGTTGAAGTCGGCGGATATGAGCAGAAATTGTGTTCTGGAGAGCAAGGGAAGAACATAATAGGGGACAAAAGATATTACGTGCTGGGGAGAAAATATTGGGTGCGTGTGACGTGCTAGCGTGTCAAACGGGAAGGGCCTCGCTAATCAACACATGTCTTAGGTGTCAGTTCACGTCAGTCTAGGGTTTTAAAAAATTGAAACCCCGTGCGTATTCTCTTCTGCCCATTTTCTCTCTCTTCCACCCCTTTTCTCCTTTTCTTTTCTCGAAGCCTCTCCCTACCTATTTCTCTCTCTCAGATTGATCCACCATTTTTTTCTCTCTTTTGCCCCTTTTCTTTTCTCAAAGCCTCTCCCCTGCCCATTTCTCTCTCCGCCACACAGTGCCCGGCTCTTGCTCCCTCCGCTGGGCCGCACCCGACGATCATTGCTTGGCTTGATTCCAGATTCTGTCGTGAAAAAAGAGGCTGTGATGATTCGCATGTATAAGGAGGAGAGAGAAAATGAAAGCGGTAGGCACCGAGAACAGGCTGTATCTTGGCTGGGCGGCCAGAACTGGTTGCAGCCATGGCGGGGTTCCTTTCCGTTGTCTGATCGAAGGTGAATCTGAGCCTCGCTATCTTCCAACAATTTCTATCCTTGATTTCTTTTTTTTTTTTCCCCGATCTGATTGTCTTGTTGAATCGAGGAGTTCCTTGTGTTTTGCCGTGATGAAAAGGTGGGTTCTTTTTAAGCCCCTTTTTCTTGTTCGAGCTGTGTTCGTCTTTGATTTTGCACTATGAAATTCTGGGTTCTCTTCTCTGCACGAGAGAGGAGATGGGTAAGGATTCTTCAAAATTTTGTCTTTTTATTGCTTCTGAGTTGTGTGTTGAGTTTTGGGTTTCTCCATTGACAATAAAGGGCCAAGGTCGTCTCTTTCCTTGAATCTTTGCTCCTGCTCTTGCTTTTTGCAGGCACTTTGAAATTTCTTACCTTATTTGAGTTTCAGGATTGATTGAGTCTAAAGGGCTCATGAGAAAGATCACTGTTTGTGAAAAAATTTAAAAGCAAAATAAATGTTGGCCAATTTCAATCAAGAGTTATTGCTATTATACACGTTTTAAAATTCAAAGACAATTCTATGGAGGAATGCTTGGCCAATTTCAATCGAGAGTTGTTGCTATTATCCGTAGAGAGCTTATGTATCATTAAATTGTCTTTGAATTTTAAAACGTGTATAATAGCAACAACCCTCTATTGAAATTGGCCAAGACATGCAAAAAAACATTACCGCCCAAGGCTCTCATATTAACGTATTTTATTTTTGAAGACATGAAAATTTCATCCTTAGGCTCTCTTACTAGGCGACGATGTACGGACAGGATTTTGCACGATTTATAGTTGGTCCATATGGATTCTGTTAGGAAAATCCAATTGACGTAGGCTCTGATACCAATTGATGTGACTAGTATAAACACCTAGAGGGGGGTGAATAGGTGTAGAGGAATTTTATGCGCAAGCAAAAACAATATTTTGCAATCTACAAATAGAAATTAAATAGAGAGTAGAGAAGATTGTAAACACAATTATAGTGGTTCGGCTTTTGTCAAGCCTACGTCCACTCTCCAGGCAATCAGCCAATAGGCTGGATTTCACTATGTGATCAAAGGTGATTACACACTCTTGAGTGTTAGCACTTGGTGATGATATGTCTCACAAAGTCACTCTTTTTGGTAATTCACTAGGATCACTCAATTACGCTCTTTTCGGACAACTAGTGAAGAATTGAATCAGCCTTGGAATATATTTATCCACCCTAATCTCCTAGGTCTCATCCTATCCTTATATACTCTCTAAGCCACACTCGACCATTGGCTCTTTCCGTGAGAGTTCCGTCTTCCCTTTCCTGGACAGACTTTATAAGGCAAGTCTTTTTGACCGTTGAGGGTAGATCAGATCCCCTTAGATTCTGTTCGCCCATACAATCGAATCCGGGCTTCCATAAGTGCTCTATTCTTCTTTGGAAGTTGTCCACTAATTGATCCTGTCAATCAGATTAACATAACAGAATTAACATGAATAATGTAAGTGAAATACTCTACCGTTGGTGATCTTATCTTGTAGATACATCTTAAGTCGCGGTCTTAAGTTCCGAGTCGCATGCAGAATTTCGATGCAGTACGGTCGGACTTGAATTCTCGATGCAGTACGGTCGGACTTGAATTCTCGATCGATACGGTCGACTTGAATTCTCGATGGGTACGGTCGGACTTAAAATCTCGGTCGATAGAGTCTTCCGTCAGTGCACGGTCGGACTCTAAGACATCCCATGCTTTATCTTTCGCTAAAGCAGACTTTAAAGCCTAAGTCTTTTCGAGTTCTTTTCCTTCAAGAGTATAGTAAGAATCTCATTCATAAAATGTTTTGTAAACATCAAAACTAGGAGTTTTCTCAACAATCTCCCCCTTTTTGATGATGACAAAACATTTCATTCATATGGCTTAATATTCCTGCAAAATATGGTTAGATAGAGCCTACTTCCAACTATTCTGCACAACATATAAGAATAGCTCATATCAACCCTGTATAGACAATACATCAGCAACATAACCACATTTCATCAGTGAATAAGCATATAAGAAAATATCATAAGACATTATAGTATCATGCATTAACATCATAATAAAGCCAACTGTGTCATGCATCCAACTATCAAATCATCAACAGTTAAAAAGTTTAGAAATCACCATCAAAAGTCAAAAGCCATATTACTCTCCCCCTTTTTGTCAACCTCAAAAAGAATTAGTCAGTTCAAACGAAAACAAACCAGAAGATGTTTTTAAGAAGTTTTCTTGTTTGGGGTCCGAACAAGGGTGAAATCCTCCATATCTGATGCAGACTTCTCAATTCTGTCAATACATTTATTGACCGTCTTCTCAAGAGTTTCCAGTCTGTTAGTGAAGGAGGTTTCCATTTCTATCTGCCGATCCTTGATCTCAGTTAGAAGTGCCAATATCTTCTGATAATCAGCATTCCCAGATGAAGCTTCAGGTATTTGAATTTCAATATTTTCGAAAGATGCTCCCCGAATTGATGATTCATTCGTCCTTGTTGCCCTTCTTTTTCCCTATCTTTATCTCCTTCTTCTTTTCCTTCTTTCGTTTCCTCTTCTTCTTGATCTTCTTTTTGGATCTTCTTCGGATCTTCCTCCACCCGATACATCATTCTTCTCATGTTCTGTGCTGAGAATGTTTTCTGCATTTGTTTCTGCTTCTGGTTCTGACATTCTCTAAGAAGTTTGACACATATTTGCCAGAATTGCGGAGATGCTTTCTTCTTCTTCTTCTTCATCTACCAGTAGAAGTTGTCTTCTCCTTTTAGAACTTGGCTCAGCAGCAGCTAATTCTTTACCTTTTCTTTTTGCTATCTCTGCTCTAGCCAATTCCTTTTCTTTTCGTCTCCAAGTCTCTGTAACATCCTTCAATCTCATCTTATTGATCATCTTCATGTCAATAGCCATTGTGGGAAGAGTTTTAGTGCTGAATCTTCTTAGTATGTCTATTTTAAGATGCTCAAAAATCCTTGTCACTAAAGCTCCATAGGGTAGCTGTCCTTTCTCCTTCGACACCGTCCGATACATATGCAATATTATTGTGTGAGGCAGTGAGAACAGTACTCTCTTTTCAGTAGCCCACATTAATTTGGCCTCAAATTTAGATACATCAGTCTTTGATGAGGCTTTTGGACGAATACAACTGATAATAATCTTATGCAAAATAGTTCTTGCAGAAGTTAGAAGAGGATAAGTGATAGTAGCCTTCTGAGACTTTGTAAGAAACTTACAAACCTGTTTCATAGGAGACGTCTATTGCTTTGAATGCTCCTCTTTCAACTTTTATAATGTCAGCCAGAGTGTTTGTACTAACATCATAGAACCTGTCATTCACACTGAATTGCATTCTATATGGAGAGAGAAATGTCAAATTCGAGTAAAAATATGCCGTTAATTTAGGATAAACAGCAGCAGAATCAGTGCAAAATTGGTCCATCTGCAATTTTTCAAAGCATTCTCGCAGATTTACTTCAGCAGCATCCAAATAATCAAAATCCACAATTTCGTGGTTCATGATTCCTCGATCCATCGACCGTTGAAGAAGGTTTTATGTTCTCTCGGATCGAAATAATTTCCGGTTGTGTTTCGAACTACAGCAGCTATTCCCATTCTAACTTCAAAATTTCTGTATATGTTCTCATCATCTTCCTTCATACTATCTTTGTTTCTCCTTTTATCACTCACTTGTTCTGTACGAGTGGATGGTGAATCTGTGGCCTGTACTGCTTGAATGAGACGGAGTTCATTCACATATCCTTCCTCTCTCAAGAAGAACAATTTGACATCATCCCTAACATTTCTCTGGACTAATTTCTCATATCTCCTCATTACTACATGAGGGCTTTCAGTCGGTGTGGGTAGAGTTAGTCCAGACGTACCTCTTCGTGAGAAATGTCTTTCTTCAGATTGTGATCTGATGGCTCTTGGAGATTCTTCAGGATGGACCAATTTTGCACTGATTCTGCTGCTGTTTATCCTGAATTAACAGCATATTTTTACTCGAATTTGACATTTCTCTCTCCAGATAGAATGCAATTCAGTGTGAATGACCGGTTCTATGATGTTAGTACGAGACACTCGGACCGACATTATAAAAGTTGAAAGAGGAGCATTCAGGCTAATAGACGTCTCCTATGAAACAGTTTGTAAGTTTCTTACAAAGTCGAAGGGCTACTATCATTTATCCTCTTCTAACTTCGCAAGAACTATTTTGCATAAAATTATTATCATTTGTATTCGTCCAAAAGCCTCATCAAAGACTGATGTATCTAAATTTGAGGCCAAATTAATGTGGGCTATTGAAAAGGGAGTACTGTTCTCACTGCCTCACACAATAATATTGCATATGTATCGGACGGTGTCAAAGGAGAAAGGACAGCTACCCTATGGAGCTTTAGTGACAAGGATTTTTGAGCATCTTAAAATAGACATACCAAGAAGATTCAGCACTAAAACTCTTCCCACAATGGCTATTGACATGAAGATGATCAATAAGATGAGATTGAAGGATGTTGCAGAGACTTGGAGACGAAAAGAAAAGGAATTGGCTAGAGCAGAGATAGCAAAAAGAAAAGGTAAAGAATTAGCTGCTTTGCCGAGCCAAGTTCTAAAAGGAGAAGACAACTTCTACCGGTAGATGAAGAAGAAGAAGAAGAAAGCATTTCCGCGCAATTCGGCAAATATGCGTCAAACTTCTCGAGAATGTCGAACCGAAGCGAAACAAATGCGTAAAACATTCTCAAGAGAACATGAGAAGAATGATGTATCTCGAATTGGAGGAAGATCTAGAAGAAGATCCAGAAGAAGAAGATCAAGAAGAAGAGGAAATAGAAGAAGGAGAAGAAGAAGGAGAAGAAGAAGGAGATAAAGATGGGGAAAAAGAAGGGCAACAAGGACAGAATGAAGCATCAATTCGGGGGAGCATCTTTTCGAAAATATTGAAATTCAAATACCGAAGCTTCATCGGGAATGCTGATTATCATAAGATCTTGACACTTCTAACTGAGATCAAGGATCGGCAAATAGAAATGGAAACCTCCTTCACTAATAGACTGGAAACTCTTGAGAAGACGGTCAATAAATGTATTGACAGAATTGAGAAGTTTGCATCAGGTATGGAGGATTTCACCCTTATTCGGACCCCAAACAAGAAAACTTCTTAAAAACATCTTCTGGTTTGTTTTCGTTTGAACTGACTAATTCTTTTTGAGGTTGACAAAAAGGGGGAGAGTAATATGGCTTTTGACTTTTGATGGTGATTTCTAAACTTTTTAACTGTTGATGATTTGATGTTGGATGCATGACACAGTTGGCTTTATTATGATGTTAATGCATGATACTATAATGTCTGATGATATTTTCTTATATGCTTATTCACTGATGAAATGTGGTTATGTTGCTGCTGTATTGTCTATATAGGGTTGATATGAGCTATTCTTATAAGTTGTGCAGAATAGTTGGAAGTAGGCTCTATCTAACCATATTTTGCAGGAACATTAAGCCATATGAATGAAATGTTTTGTCATCATAAAAAAGGGGGAGATTGTTGAGAAAGCTCCTAGTTTTGATGTTTACAAAACATTTTATGAATGAGATTCTTACTATACTCTTGAAGGAAAAGAACTCAAAAAGACTTAGGCTTTAAAGTATGCTTGTAGCAGAAGATAAAGCATGGGATGTCTTAGAGTCTGACCGTACCAAACGGAAGACTCTATCAGACTGAGATTTTAAGTCTGACCGTCTGGCATCGAGATTTAAGTCTCGACCGTCTGCATCGAGATTTTAAGTCCGAACGTACTGCATCGAAAATCTAGGCAGACTCAAAATGGAATTACAGGATCAGATCACCAACGGTCATATGATTTTCACTTACCATATTTATATTGATCAACAAGATCAATCATCAGACAACTTCCAAAGAAGAATGAAACACTTATGGAAGCCCGGATTCTGATTGTATGGGCGAGCAGAATTCAAGGGGATCCAATCTACCTCCAACGGTCAAAAAGACTTGCCTTATAAAGTCTGTCCAGGAAAGGGAAGACGGAACTCTCACGGAAAGAGCCAACGGTCGAGTGTGGGTTGGAGAGTATATAAGGATATGATGAGACCTAGGAGATTAGGGTGGATAAATATATTCCAAGGCTGATTCAATTCTTCACTAGTTGTATGAAAAAAAGCGTAATTGAGTGATCCTAGTGAATTACCAAAAAGAGTGACTTTGTGAGACATATCATCACAAAGTGCTAACACTCAAGAGTGTGTAATCACCTTTGATCATATAGTGAAATCCAGCCTATTGGGCGATCGCCTGGAGAGTGGACGTAGGCTTGTCTAAAGCCGAACCACTATAATCTGTGTTTGCAATCTTCTTCACTCTCTTTATTTAAATTCTGTTTGTAGATTGCAAAAGATTGTTATTGCTTGCGCGTAAAATTCCTCTACACCTATTCACCCCCCCTCTAGGTGTTTATACTAGTTTCTAACAGATTCGACTAGATTTAATGATCTTCATCGTGATATAAATAAATTTTCATACATAGCATAAACCTATTATAGCTAATTCTAGGAACATGCCACATAACACAAGTTATGAGTGCTAGTTATGGCTAATTCTATCCATAAGGCATGTCACATGCTATGAGATGTTGAATATAAGCATGCGTGATCTTAACTAGGACGGCCTGATTATAGATAATTTCTTTGCCTTGGGTAATAATTTGGTAAGTTAATCACCATCAAGAATGAGAACTCAAAAATAAGAACTTTGAAAAATATAATGCAAGACATTTAATTCCCCAGTCTAGTACTTCGGGTGAAGTTTTGTTTAAATAGAAAAAATTCTCCAACCGGACATATGGAGCCTATTAATTATAGTTTTATACCAGCTAAGGACCGGCAAAAATCTTCAAGAAATGCAAATGTCTGCAGATTCATCATATTTGACCAGCTTCATCGTTTGCCTTACCATTTACATACTAAAAATGCTCTGATACGATCGCTCTACTCGTTTTGGATCATTGCCCGAATTCCTAATCTCCTCAAATAGTTGCTAATAGCTCCGACCATGGTGAGAATCGTATCAATGCAGCAGCTCACCATCTCCGGCGAAAACATCATCGCTGGCCCAAAAACCGATTCAACTGCAAGTCCAAAAAAATCTTGAAATCTCCTCCAAAGCAATTGACAAAAGCATATATTATTTTGCTTTTAAATTTTTTCGCAAACAATGATCTTTCCCGTGAGCCTTTCAGACTCAATCGATCCTAAAACTCGAATGAGGTAAGAAATTTCAAAGTGCAAAGGCAAAGTCGGTACCACAAAGCAAGAGCAGTTAAGAGAAAACAGCTTCTACTGGAGCAAAGATTCAAGAAAAGAGACGACCTTGGCCCTTTCTTGTCGACGTAGAAACCCAAAACCCAAACACATAATAAAAAGACAAAATTTTGAAGAATCATTACCCATCTCCTCTCTCGTGTAGAGAAGAGAATCCAGAATTTTGCAATGCAAAATCAAAGACGAACACAGCTCGAATAAGGAAAAGGGGCTTAAAAAGAACCCACCTTTTCGACACAGCAAAACATAAGGAACTTCTCGATTCAACAAGACAATCAGATTTGGGGAAAAAGAAGAAGAAATCAAGGATAGAAATTGTTGGAAGATAGCGAGGCTCAGATTCGCCTTCGATCAGACAACTGAAAGGAACCCCACCATGGCTGTGACCAGTTCTAGTCGCCCCGCCAAGATACGGCCGGTTCTCGGTGCCTGCTGCTTTCATTTTCTCTCTCCTCCTTATACATGTGAATCATCACAACCTCTTTCTTGTTTGTTTCTTTACAAACATTCTCGTTCTTTTCACGGTGGAATCAGGGATCAAGCTGAGCGGTGGTCAGCAAGTGCGGCGCGGTGGAGGGAGCGAGAGTTGGGCGTTGTGCGGCGAGAGAGAAATGGGCAAGGGAGAGGCTTTGAGAAAAGAAAAGGGGCAGAAGAGAGAGAAAATGGTGGATCAAGCCGAGCGATGGTTGTCGGGTGCGGCGCGGTGGAGGGAGAGAGAGTCGGGCGCTGCACGGCAGAGAGAGAAATGGGCAGGGAGAGGCTTTGAGAAAAGAAAAGGAGAAAATGGGCAGAAGAGAGAGAGAAAATGGGCAGAAGAGAATGCGCGCAGGGGTTTCAATTTTTTCAAACCCTAAACTGACGTGGATTGACACCCAAGACACATGTCGATTAGTGAGGCCTCTTCCCATTTGACATGCCGACACGTCGCACACACCCAATATTTTCTCTGTGCTAGGGGGCAAAAGGCAGTAAAAATGGAGATATAATATAATAATAAAAATAATAAAAAATCCGAAAATAACAAATAGGAAAATTGATTAGAAAAATAGATTTAGCAATATAATTAGTTTAGTTACATTTAGATAATACACATGGTTTAGGAAAATTCATCGATATTCTCTAGTTTAGATATAAAAAAATATTTCTTTAGGCAATTGGGTCAAATTGAACTATGCTCTTGGTGTTGCTAACCTAGGGCTTAATAATGATGCCCTCTCATATTCTTTGCCCGACTTGTATCTGATTATTTTACTATACTTCATCATTTTGTCTTTGAGAGCAATGATGATGGGGGCATGCATGCACCGTGACATCAAATCGTAAGAATTTTGATGCCCTAAACAAGTTTCCGTTTTTCTAATCTTAACTATTCAAGTTGCACCTCATTTCTCAATCATGCCCTTGCCGTGCACAGAACGTGTACATGGTCTTAATCTTAAAGTCTTTGTCCGTTTTGGTATAGAAGGAATGGTAAACGAAATAGGTTAATGTAAGTTACTTGGGAGTCCTAGACAAGGATGTGAAGAGTTGAGAATCAACAAACACGATGAACTACTTGGATTTGACTAAAATTCTACCATATATGTTTAATTGACCTTCACATTTCTTTATCTTAGAAGAGTTATCGAGCCAGTAATACCAGTCTCAAATGCTCGCTCGAAGTGCTATATCGAGTAAGAATTCGAGTATCCTTTCGAGGACATTCTCAACTGGAAAATCCTTCATTATCATTGGTCCGAACCGCTTTTCTAGTTTTTACGCACTTATGTGCGTACTTTAGATCTTTTTTATATTTCTTAGCCATGCTGGGTCGCTTAGGATTCTTTGGTATGAATAGCTATTATATGAGATAATTATAAAAAAAAAGTCCTAAATTAATTGTAAATCATCCACTTCTTCTATTTTTATCAATCGAATCCTAGACCTTTTTTGTATTTATGCAGATTCAGTCAATTCGACCAATTTTGGCTAGCTGATGTTGACATGGACACCAAGTTTTAGCAACCAACTAGAGGATGCAGATAAAGGGAAGAAAAAAAAGGAAAAGAAAAAGAAAAAAATAAAGAAAAATTAAAAAGATTAAAAATTATCTATGTCAGCGTTGACTACGTTACATAGGACAACATTAGCATCCATGTCAGCATCGGCATCTATGTTAGTGTCGGCAATCCAAAATTGGTCGGATAGATTGAATTCACAATAAATGCAAAATGTTTAGGAATAAATTGATACAACTACAATAAATTTAAAATTATTTTGGTAATTTTCTTGTTATTATATTGAAGAGTGACAATTGTTATCATCTCTATTCAAGATATAGTTGAGAGACTTTTTGGTCAATACCAGGCTAAAGGAACAAATTACCCCAAAAGCTGCTCAAATGATAAATTAATACAGTAGTCTATTCACACCATACAATTAATGCACTTTGAAGATCGAAAATCTCGCGTGGATTCATCCTCGAAGATTATTCAACAGATGGAGATGGTTCAACAATGGCTTCGAAAAGGTTAATCAACATCCAACAGGACTTTCTTGTCCGTGCGTGAACGTTTCGACGTGCGAATCTGTGTCCTTTTCGACCAACTTGTGAAACTAATGAAACAAGGAAAGACTTTGACCTCCGGGTTCGAATTTCTCCAGCGTCTAGAGGCGATGCCGACGGCTTCTCCTACGTGTCTGACGTGGCAACCTTGTCGGAAAGAAGGTTCCTTTTACTTGCGACGTCCGTGGATCCAAGAAGAATTATCTGGAAAGTCTTCGTTTCTTCGGGAGAAAATAGGTGTGCTGAATCCAAGAGAAAGCTTAGGCACAAGGGTTTTCGACGCCAATCAATTTTGAAGTTCAAGCATACGATCAGTGTAGACAAATTTATCGAATTAGGTCATGACGAGCTTGGTGGGTCAGCCTTTAGAGGAGAATTACTTGTCAAGACCTATCTATTTGGCCTTCTAAATAACCGATGTTGACTGTTCTTGGGTGAGCCCCGTTCGGCCACCAGGGCCATGATCACCTTTACCGCCATGCCAAAATGGCATTAATAAGTACCGTGCTAATTTTATGTCACGACACTAATCCACGAGCACGACAACCCGGACAAGGATGCTGTGGAATGAGAGATACATCCAATGTGCAACAACCCAAATGTAGGCCCCAAAATTTTCTAGCCACGTCTTTTTGGGCCATAAAACTAACTCGGACCAAATTATTCGGTGTGACCGAAAATCCACATTCGGTATATCTGTAATTTTTATACATTTTGGAGCTATATGTTATGAACAGTTGCACGCTATAATGTTTGCACTTTTCAAGTAAAATGTGGATGTACATATTATACTTGCCGGTGTTTTTGGCTGTATTATCATTGCATTCATTAACCGTAGAAAAAAGAAAATCATGCATGCAAATGTGTAACTCCATTGTCTTGTACTCGTTTGGTGGGGCTCGTTCTCGATTATAAAATTATCTGTTGGTCCCCTTGGAAGAAAAGCACCAAGAAATTCCATAAATAGCTAGGAATCCGCTGGAGGGCAGTCTTCCAAAGACTTGTAAATAATTTAGAGGCTCAAAAGGGAGGAGCCGTCGAGCTGAATCGTTCCAATTCCAATTTGGTCATGAGTCATCAAAAACTGCTAAAGACACAATTTTGGGTTCGTCCCTTGACTTGGAGATTCGAGCATTAGTTGTCACCTAATAATATTCCACCAAGAGGCATAGATTGCGAACAATCTGCTCACGCGTATGATCATTTTACTTTATGTAATTTATGTAGCGAGAGCATCAGCCCCGCGAGAGCCAGAAAAGTCAAAAAATTCTATCCCCAACTAGGGTAGCCGATAGATTTGCTGGTTGACAAGTGTACGTTTTCCTTTCTTCTCGTTCTCGTTCAAAAATTGACCAATTTGTCATGTTTTGAACGTTGACTATTATACGAGAGAAGGGAGAGACCAAAGCGAGAAGAATCTCGCGGCGAAAAGCGAAGTTGCATGGTGCATGCATGCACATCGGTGGCTACATCTGATTTCTATATAAAGGGGAACGATGGAAGGCATTCAATCACCAAACTCAAGAGTTTTATCACAATCTCAAAACCCCTTATTGCTTTTGTGTCCCGAATACCATTAGCACCGCAAAGCCAAAATGGGTTTTCGTCAAAAGTTCATGATCCTTCTCTTCTTGCCTCTGTTGCTATCTCAAACCATTTCTGCCTATTCCTCTAGCGAGGTGAAATCTTGGTGCAGCAAAATGCCTTATCCACAGCCTTGTGAGTACTTCTTGACCCACAACCCCAACCAAGCTCCCATTAAGCAAAAATCCGATTTCCTAAAGGTCTCGATGCAACTCGCACTCGAGAGAGCTCAACTGGCCCACAACCACACGCACTCGTTGGGGTCAAAGTGCAGCAACGAGCGCGAGAAGGCTGCTTGGGCCGACTGCCTCCAGCTGTATGAGCACACTGTTCTCCGTTTGAACAGAACCATCGTCCATGAGTGCACCCAGGATGAAGCGCAAACGTGGCTCAGCACGGCCTTGACGAATCTTGAGACGTGCCGAGCTGGGTTTGTTGAATTAGGTATCTCCGATAATGTATTGCCTTTGATGTCGAATAATGTTTCCAAGTTGATAAGCAACACTTTGGCCCTCAACCATGCACCCCACACTATGCCTAATTACACGAAGAAATTTCCCACTTGGGTAAGGTCCGGCGACCGAAAGCTCTTGCAATCTTCGTCCGCAGTGTCTAAGGCCAATATCGTGGTGGCTCGAGATGGCTCAGGGAACTACAAGACGATTGGTGAAGCCATAACCGTGGCATCAAAGCGTTCTGGTACTGCAAGATACATCATCTATATCAAGGCCGGTACTTATAATGAGAACATCGAAGTTGGATCAAAATTGGAGAATATTATGTTCGTCGGTGACGGCATCGGAAAGACCATAATCACTGGAAGCAAAAGTGTAGGGGGAGGCTCTACCACCTTCAATTCGGCAACCGTTGGTATGTTAATATCATCTAAGCTACTAAGGTTTTTTTTTTTTTTTTTTTTTAAATTCCGAAGAAAGGGTTCTATATATATCAACTTATTAGGAAATATTCCCGATGAACTTAAGCATTTTAAAGTATTTTGTTGCGCACTATTTGATATGGAAAAAATTCTTGAATAGCCTATAACCTAAGCACAAGATTTATTTAACAAACTAAAGACCTCTTAATTCGAAATAAATCGGAGTACGTATGAGTTAGTTAAGCCTCCATGTGTCCAATTTTCATGAGAATATGATAGTTCGAACACTTCATAGAAAATGACAAAATAAGACGGTATGGTTACATGTAAAATACATATTGCGGACAAATTAGGATTTTGACAGCTGTTGAAAAATAAGCCTATAATTCAATCATAGTTTTTGACATGAATTAGATCGAGCATTGACTATGAATATGAAGAAGACGTACATAGTGTCCCATGTCTTCAAGAAATAGACAACATCGACGACCTTCTATCATGTCTGTATTATGCAAGACCATGCTCCATCCAAAATTCTTATTGGCTGGTGACCTTTCTATATAGATTGGACATCTACTAACCTTTCTCATCTTGAATTTCAGCTGTCGTCGGTGATGGATTCATCGCACAAGATATCACTTTCCGCAACACTGCAGGTGCCGCAAATCACCAAGCCGTTGCTTTGCGATCTGGCTCTGATCTCTCGGTGTTTTATAGATGTGGCTTTGAGGGTTACCAAGACACTCTCTATGTTCACTCAGAGCGTCAATTCTACAAAGAGTGTGACATCTATGGCACTGTAGACTTCATCTTTGGGAATGCAGCTGTTGTTTTCCAAAACTGTAACATCTATCCTAGAAACCCTCCAAACAAGGTCAATACAGTGACCGCACAGGGTCGAACTGACCCGAATCAGAACACTGGCATCTCTATCCACAATTGCAAGGTTACTGCAGCTTCTGACCTAAAATCGGTTCAAAGTTCTGTGAAGACGTATCTCGGTAGGCCGTGGAAACAATACTCTAGGACAATTTTCATGAAGACTTATCTTGATAGCTTGATTAACTCGGCTGGTTGGATGGAGTGGGATGGCAACTTTGCCCTTGACACTCTATATTATGGAGAGTATATGAACACAGGCCCTGGATCATCGACTGCTAATAGGGTCACATGGGCAGGTTATCATGTCATCACAAGTGCGACTGAGGCTTCTAAATTCACCGTTGGGAGCTTCATTGCCGGTGGCTCTTGGTTGCCGGCCACTGCCGTGCCATACACATCTAGCCTTTAAACTCTTTAGAGATGGAAAATCAGAGGTGGAATGCAAGTCTTCCGGGAGAACAAGGCAGCTCACAAGGAACACTAGTGTTCTGTCATATGGAGCTATATGCTAATTAACAAAAAATTCTTTCTTATACAGTTTTCATTCATTTTAGAAATTTATGTAATAAAGTGATCAAGTTGTTATTCTTTTATGATTCTTGTTGTTATTGCTGATGTTGTCTTGAATTCCACAAAATTTCGATCGATTGGAAATTCGAAATTAAAAAGTCAATTGGGAAATCTAAGAAGACTTGAAGATTGCAGGCTATTTGTTTCCAAATATATTTATTAGATTTGGACCTATCTATAAGATATTTTCATGGGAAATAGTCCTGATTCAATGTAATTGGGATATATCATGATATCTTTAATATATATAGGATAATCACTGAAGATATAATAGTTAGTTCAAATTTGATAATATATTTAGGGTGTAATTCCTTTCCTACTAGGATTAGGAAAGTGGGGATTTGAAATCTATTTATTTCAGCATTGTACCTTGTACTCTGGTGATACGCTCAAATAAGAAATCGTCTTTCTCTCCTGTGCACGTAGGCGGATTTTTGCTGAACCACGTAAATCTCCGAGTTCTTGATTATTCTTGTTTTCTTTCTCATCTAGTTAGGGTGTTTTTCTGCACAACAGTTACTCTTTCGAGATTGTACTTTGGAGGTGATATCACACTTTTTTCTACCTCTACATATCCCATTTTCTGTGTTGGTATATTGGGTTTTCGTCTCCTTGGCTTAAATCCAATTTAGTTGCGCAAACAACAATTTACCCATGATCACGAACCTACATTAAATATCAAGAATAATTTTGATAATCCTTAGATGCTCCGTTTGAAAGAGTTTTGGTTGAACCACTGCGAATCGATCACTCTAACCATGGAGGAAAATATTTGACGATTTAAATGGATCTAAGTCGTTAAATTAAACAATCTAGTGAACCTGTCCTTTAAGATAACGGATAGTGATTAATTATTATGATAACACCATTTAAAAGAAGAAAAGGCTTTCATAATGTGCTTACGGACAAAAATTTTGATCGAAATGAGGAAATAATTGAAAGATGTGAGAATTGCATATACGCAACATGCAGTGATTGAAAATCCTGATGATCGGCGATGTAGAATGCTTGCCTTGGTGGCAGCCTCCTTTGTGAAGAGTGCGACAATTTCAATTTTCATTTAACACGTTTTGCACCCACGGTTAGAGTATAATCACACACAAAAAGGACTACATCCGTATCCGACAACCTAAGAGCATCGTGTCTTTGCTTAGAAACGGTATAAACAACTCTCTAGGATGGCTTTTCTCTCACACCCTTACTTGTGCACAAATTTCCAATGCAAGTATAAATTCCCAATAACCAACATATTAAGCAATAGCTATGTTTTTGAGGATGTTGGGGATAAATGAATATGAGATGGAGTTCTCTATTTCCCTCCAATTCAATCACTTAATTTTTTCTCCTAATCAAATGTGATGCCCAAGTCCAAAACCCAGATACTGAACACATTTATCCAATGACTAATTATTTCTCTAATTATTCTGGGTTGCCGAGGATTTTTCGATATATAATAGCAATCAAATTGATTGGGTGACAATTGTCATTATTTTTATTCATGATACAATTGAGAGACCTTTTATGCTAAACAAACGGTTTATCAAAAACCCTAAGTTTTATCATATTGCACAAACAGGAAATGAATACAGTATTTCATTCGCACCACGTAATGAGTGTTCTTCTAAGATTGAAAATCCTCGGTCAATTTATCCAATAAGTTTATTCCACGAATAGTTCAACAGTGGCTTCGAAAGGGTTCACGTAACAGGCACGTGTTCGCATGCAGCGTACGAATCTGTCCTTTCGACCAAACTACCCATGAACTAGTGAAACAGCAAGAGACCTTGACCTCCCCGTTTTGAATTCCTCCTACATCTAAAGGCGATGGCGACAGTTTCTCGCACGTGTCCGCAAGGAAGTTCCTGTCATTTACGACGTCGTCTGCAAATCAAGATAACCCATGAAAATAGGGGTGTCGAATCAAGAAACTAAGTGCGCTTATCTCTGTTTCCAGTCTGTGGGATTTGTATGATTTGTTTAGAAAATCTTCATTCTTCGGAAGGAGATGGGAGCGTTGAATCAAGAGGACAAGGGCACACGGAACCCAGCCACAAAGCTTTTCGACGCCTATCAATTTTGAAGTTCATAATAAACTGGTCAAGCATACGATTAATGTAGACAAACCCATTAATTACTTTTTGTAAAATTGATTAGGCTTGGGCGATCTTTCCAGGACGGACTTCAGAGGAGAATTGCTCGTCAAACCTGTTTATTTGGCCTTCTGAATAACGAGGATTGATTAGTTTTGGGTGGGATCTAATGGGTTGTTGGACCATGATCACCTTTACCCCCACAATCAAATGGCTTTACTACTTGTGATGCCAATTTGAGATCATGAGACATATCTAAAAGTATAACAGCTTAGATATGGACAATGTGAGATAAGAGACGTATATAATGCCTAACAATTCGATGTAGGCCCCACCTGCAGTTTACTAGCCACATCTTTTTTGGCCAACAAACGAATTCGGTTTGATTTGAGTTGGCTTCGGCTTTGCCCAAATATTTCTTAAAATTTTGGAATAATCAGGTGATGCCATATTAATGGTGCGGGTACACCTAAAATTAATCAAGAACAGAGAATAATATAATCTATATATCTTAATTATTTTATGTTGTTTGAACTGTGAGAAATTCCAATTCAAGTAACTCAGCTTCATATTAGGTAAGATGCGAGGAAAATTTTCATAACCAATATACCATTGGTTTTGTACTCTTTGGAGATTTATATTATGAATAGTTATCCACTATAATATTTGCACTTTCCAAGTAAATGCATATAGGATATGCATATACACACTATATTATTTGCCGGTGTTTTGGCTGTATCATCATTACATTTATTAATTGAGGAAAAATACAAAATACATGTGCCGGTCGTAGATGCGTTGTGCAAATGGAAGGATGCTGTAACAATTTTGCAATTACGTAACCCCCATGATCTTGTACTTATATGTGGTAGGGCTCGCTCTGAATATAAAATTAGCTTTTTGGTCCACTTGGAGGAAAAGGCAATCTTTTAAAGACTTGTTGAAAGTTAAAAGAGGCTCAAAGGGCACCTGCCGTCGAGCTAAATCAATTCCAATTCCGATCGGTCACGGGTCACCTAAAACGGCTAAGACACGCTCTTGGGTTCCTCAGCGTTAAGATCAAGTAGTTGTCAACTTGTAATGTTCCACTAAGAGGCATGGATTACGAACAATTTTCTCACACGCATGTTTGTTTTTCTCTTCTTGACTTGTACAGCGCCAGCATCGACCCCACAAGAAAGGTCAAATCACCACATTTTTTCAAACCCTATCCCAAACAAGGGTAGCCGAGAGATTAGCTGGTTGACAAGTGTACCTTTTTCTTTCTTGTCGTTCTCGTTCGAAGTTGACCAATTTGTCATACTTTGATTCTTCTTTGGTATAAGATAACGGAAAGGCACCAAACCGAGAAAATCGCGTCGCAAAAAGCGAAGTTGCATGGTGCATGCATGCGCGTTACGACTGCAGCGTCTCTTCCAAACCACTTCTATATATATGGGAACGATTCAAGGCATTCAATCACCAAACTCAGAGATTTATCACAATCTCAAAACTCCTCATCTCTTCTGTGTCTTGAATACCATTAGCAACCGCAAAACCAAAATGGGTTTTCATCGAAAGTTCATGATCCTTCTCTTCTTGCCTCTATTTCTATCTCCAACCATTTCTGCCTATTCCTCTAGCGAGGTGAAATCCTGGTGTAGCAAAATGCCTTATCCCCAGCCTTGTGAATACTTCTTGACCCACGACCCCAACCAAGCTCCCATCAAGCAAAAATCTGATTTCCTCAAAGTTTCAATGCAACTCGCACTCGAGAGAGCTCAACTGGCCCATAGCAACACGCACTCGCTAGGGCCAAAGTGCAGTAACGAGCGCGAGAAGGTTGCTTGGGCCGACTGCCTCCAGCTGTATGAGCACACTGTTCTTTGTCTGAATAGAACTATTGTTCACGATTGCACCCAGGACGAGGCGCAAACGTGGTTCAGCACGGCCTTGACCAATCTCGAGACGTGTCGAGCTGGGTTCGTTGAATTAGGGGTGTCCGACAATGTACTGCCTTTGATGTCAAATAATGTCTCCAAGTTGGTTAGCAATGCTTTGGCCCTAAACTATGCACCCTACACTACACCTAACTACACAAAGAAATTCCCCACTTGGGTGAGGCCTGGCGACCGAAAGCTCTTGCAGTCTTCATCCGCTGTGTCTAAGGCCAACATCGTTGTGGCCCAAGATGGTTCGGGGAACTACAAGACGATTAGTGAAGCCATAACCGCAGCATCAAAAAGATCAGGCACTGCTAGGTATATCATCTATATCAAGGCTGGTACTTACAGTGAAAATGTTGAAGTTGGGTCGAAATTGGAGAACATTATGTTCGTTGGTGATGGTATCGGGAAGACCATAATCACTGGAAGCAAAAGCGTTGGGGGAGGCTCTACCACCTTCAATTCAGCGACTGTTGGTAAGTTCATATCATCTAAGCTTCATCTGATCCTCTTTATTTTATTGTCAATAAATCCCGAAAATAAGAAAAAAGGGTTCTGTATATATTCAACATAGTAGGAAGTATATCCGATGAACTGAAGCTTTTTATAGTATTTTTCTGTGCACTGTTTTGATAAAAGAAAAAAAAAACCCCGTATAGCCTAACGAAGTTTTCGACTGGTGTGGAAAACTAAGCCTATAATTCTTTCGTAGTTTCCGACTCTAATCAAGTCGAGCATTGACTACGAACATGAAGGAGATGTACGTAGTTTCGCATGTCTTCAAGAAATAGGCAAAATCCAGGACTATCATATCTATAGTATGAGAGACCACACTCCATCCACAAATTCTAATCGGCTGGTGGCCGGTCTATATAGATTGGTTTTCTAATAATCTTTCTGGTCTTGAATTTCAGCTGTCGTTGGCGATGGATTCATTGCACAAGATATCACTTTTCGAAACACTGTTGGTGCAGCAAATCATCAAGCCGTTGCTTTGCGCTCTGGCTCTGATCTTTCGGTATTTTATAGATGTGGCTTTGAGGGTTATCAAGACACTCTCTATGTTCATTCAGAACGGCAATTCTATAGAGAGTGTGATATCTATGGTACGGTCGACTTCATCTTCGGGAATGCAGCTGTTGTGTTCCAAAACTGCAACATCTATGCCAGAAACCCTCCTAACAAAGTCAATACCGTGACTGCACAAGGTCGAACCGACCCAAACCAGAACACTGGTATCTCTATCCATAATTGTAAGGTCATTGCAGCTTCTGACCTAAAATCAGTTCAAAGCTCCGTGAAGACGTACCTTGGTAGGCCATGGCAAGAATATTCTAGGACGGTTTTCATGAAGACTTATCTTGATAGCTTGATTAACTCGGCCGGCTGGATGGAGTGGGATGGCAACTTTGCCCTCAACACTCTATACTATGGAGAGTATATGAACACCGGCCCCGGGTCATCTACTGCAGGTAGGGTCACATGGGCGGGTTATCATGTCATCACAAGCGCAACCGAGGCTTCTAAGTTCACCGTTGGGAGCTTCATTGCCGGGGGCTCGTGGTTGCCCGCCACTGGCGTGCCATACACAACTGGCCTTTAAGCACTTTAAAGATGGCAAGTTAGAGGTGGAATGCAAGTCTTGCACGATTACAAGGTGGCTCGCAAGGAACACAAGTGTTTCTGTCGTATGTAGCACATAGATAATTATCAAAAAATTATTTCTTATACAGTTCCATTCGTTATAGAAATTTATGTAATAAAGTGATCAAGTAGTCATTCTTTTACGATTCTAATTTGTTATTCTTTTGAGATTGTACTTTGATGGTATTTTCACACATTCTTTCTGCCTCTATATATCTCCTTTTATTATTTGGCATATTGTGGTTTCTTCTCCTTGGCTTAAATCCAATATAGTTGTGCAAGCAACAGTTTACTCTTGATCACCAACCAACTTTCAATTTCAAGAATAGTTTTGATAATTATCAGATGCTCCGATTGAAAGATTTTTGGTCAAACCACCACGAATCAATCACTCCAACCATGAAGGAAAATATTTAACAAATTAAACACATCTAAGTCAATAAATCGAACAATGTAGTCGACCTATGCTTTGAGAGACCGAATAATGATTAATTATGGTGATAACATCGTTTAAAAACAGAGAAGGCTTTCATTATAAGCTTACGGACAAATTTTTTTGGTCAAAATGAGGAAATCATTTAAAGATGTAAGAGTTGCATATACGCAAAGTACAGTGATTGAAAATCTTGATGCTCAGCGGTGTAGAATACTTGCGTTGGTAGCAGCCTTCTTTGTGAAGAGTACAACAATTTCAAGTTTTGCCATTAGGAGAACGCCTTTGTAGCTATATAGAGTTTTCTATATATCAACTTTAGAGGCAACTTTGTTCTTTGACATTTACATATATACACAGAATGAAAAATTCGAGGAAATTTTTCTAAGTAATTTAAGTATCAAGAACTCAGGCATGATGAAATTTCTAATGTTCACTAGCGCAAATATAGGACCCACTCGATGGTTTCGAGCCACTTTCTTCCTTTGGCCCAAAACTATTATATTGGTTTTATAGATTAGGTGTTACGTGATGAGAATTTGTGACGCGGTGGAAACGAGAACAACACAAATTGTAATTTGCCAGCATGAGTCGCAATTCTCAACACACGCAGGGCGAACACGCACAAAGCACAATAGAGAAAGCTCTCCATTATCCGTCATTGATTTAGCGGAAAGTTATTTTTTGCAATAAATATCCTAATTGATGGAAGCGTATCTGTAAAATTACATTCCTGATGAGTTCATCGTGTGTCTACATTGATGTAAGGTAAGCTTCACAAGTCGGTTTGGCATGAACCTCATGGACTCACAAATACAGTTGATTCAAGATTTTCTTTTAGTACGTTTTGCACCCATTGTTAGAGTATAATCACAAAAAGGGACTACATCTGCATCCAACAACCTAAGAGCATTGTGTCTTTACTTGGAGACGGTATAAAATAGCTATCAAATTGATTGGGCAACAATTATCATCATCTTTATTCATGATATAATTGAGTAACATTTTATCAATATCATATTAAACAAATAGTTTATGTTGCTCAAGTACGAAATGAATATAGTATCTCTTTCGCACCACGTAATGAGTGTTGTTCTAAGATTGAAAATCCTCGGTCAATTTATCTGACTAGTTTATTCCACAAATAGTTCAACAGTAGCTTTGAAAGGGTTTGCGTTAAAGGCACGTGTTTGCATGCACTGACCATGCATGCCACTTTGCATGCGAATCTATGTCCTATTCCGCCAAACTACTCACGAACCTAAGTAGCACCAAGCGACTTTGACCTCCCGGTTTTAAATTTCTCCAGCAGCTAGAGGCAATGGCGACGACTTCTCGTACGTGTCCGAAAGGAAGTTCCTGTCACTTACGACGTCGTCTGCAGATCAAGATAATCCACGAAAATAGGAGTGTTAAATCAAGAAACGTCAATGCTCTTATCTCTCTCTCCAGCCTGTGGGATACGTATGATTGGTTAAGGAAATCTTCATTCTTCGGAAGAAAATAGGAGCGTTGAATCAAGAGGACAAGGGCACGTGGAAGCCAGCCACAAAGCTTTTCGACGCCAATCAATTTTGAAGTTCATATTAAACTGGTCAAGCGTACGATTAATGTAGACAAACCCATTAAATATTTTTTAATATAAAATTGATTGGACTTGGACGAGCTCCGCAAGACGGGCTTAAGAGGAGAATTACTCGCCAAGACTTGTTTGTTTGGGCTTCTAAATAACGAGGATTGACTGGTCTTGGGTGGACTTCAATACGTTGCCTGGCCCATGATAACTTTCATCGCACAGTTGAATGGCTTTAATACTTATGATGCTAATATGTGATCATGAGACTTATCTAAAAGTGCAACAACTTAGACATGAACGATGTGAGATGAGAGACATATATAATATCTAATAACTCAATATAGGTCCCACTCCAAAGTTTTCTAACGACGTCTTTTTGGGTCAAAAACTGATTCGGTTTGAGTTGGCTCTGGCTTTGCCCAAGTTTTTTTAGAATTTCGAATAATTGAGTGATACCATAAGAATGGTATGGATAGACCTAAAATTACTGAAGAATGGAGAATAACATAGTCTATATATTTTAATTATTTTATGTTATTTGGATGGCAAGAAAGTCCAATTTAGATAAGTCAACTACGAATTAGATAAGATGTGAGTCAAATTTTCATATAATTATACCTTTGGTTTTTGTACTCTTTGGAGATTTATATTATGGATAGTTACACACCGAAATATTTGCACTTTTCGAGTAAATGGATATAGAATATGCATATACACACTATATTACTTGCTGGTGTTTTGGCTGTATCATCATTACATTTATTAACTGTAGAAAAATGCAAAATAAATGTGCCAATTGTAGATGAATTATGCAAATGTAAAGATACTATAACAACAATGCAAATATGTAACTCCCATGATCTTGTACTTATATGTGGTAGGGCTCGTTTTGAATATAAAATTAGCTTTTTAGTCCACTTGGAGGAAAAGGTCAAAACGAAAATTCTAGAAATAGCAAGAACTCAGATGGAGGGCGGTCTTCTAAACACTCGTTGAAAGTTATGAGGCTCGAAAGGCACCAGCCGTCGAGCTGAATCGTTCCAATTCCGATTGGTCATGGGTCCCGTAAAACGGCTTTTTGAATTAATCACTTTCAATAAGTAATTAGATAAAATAAAAAACAGTCATTATGGAAACGATACTCACTCATTACTTTATTACTTGTTGATATTGTGTACTTACAATTTACCTAACAAGTTTTTGGCGCCGTTGCCGGGGATTGTTTTGACAATTTTCCAATTACTATTGATATCGAGCAATTCTTAGTTTAGACTAGCCTTTATTTTATTTTTTTAATTTGTTTTGTTTGCAGGCCAAACTCACTTCCCTATAAAAGGTGGAGGAGCATCGCATAACCCGAAGCCAACAAAGAGACCTTGAACAATTTGATCCTGAGATTGAAAGAACATTTCTTAGGAGAAGAAGAGAACAATCACAAGCAATTCACATTGCAATGGCTGAAAATCAAGAAATCACACCTCCAAGGAGGACTTTGAAAGATTATGCTACACCAACAATTCAAGGAGCACAATCAAGTATAAGGAGGCCGACAGTGCAAGCCAACAATTTTGAGATCAAGCCATCCTTAATTCAAATGCTTCAAAATGCGGGGCAATTCAGGATCTCCTAATGATGATCCAAATCTACACTTAGAAGCATTCATTGAAATTTATGACACCGTTAAATTTAATGGCGTTACTGATGATGCTCTTAAATTAAGATTGTTCCCATTTTCTCTTCGTGATAAAGCTAAGACTTGGTTGATTTCTCTTCCTGCTGGCTCTATCACTACTTGGGAAGACTTAGCTCAAAAATTCTTAAGTAAGTATTTTCCTCCTGCAAAATCTGCCAAAATGCGTAATGATATTACTACATTTATGCAGATGGATGGTGAACCCTTTTATGAAGCATGGGAGAGGTTTAAGGAGCTGCTAAGGAGATGCTGCCAATTTGGATGCAAGTACATACATTCTATAACGGAGCACATCCTACCGTTCGTGCTAGTTTAGATACGGCTGCTGGAGGCACTTTGCAAAACAAGTCACCCGAAGAAGCTTTTCATCTACTTGAGGAGATGGCGAGCAATAGCTATCAATGGCCAACTGAGAGATACCAAGCCCGAAAGCCAAGTGGAGTTCATGAAGTTGACACCAATAGGACTTTGAATGCAAAACTTGATGCATTAAGCAATATGATTGCTTCTTTAAAAACTCAAGGAGTATCTTGTGAATTTTCTGGTGGAAATCATATTAGCACTGATTGTCAAGTAGGTAACCCTTATGATAATTCTTCTGAACATGCTAACTTTGTTTTAAATTTTAACAAAGGCTCTCAAAACAATCCTTACTCCAACACTTACAACCCAGGATGGAGGAATCACCCTAATCTATCTTGGGGAGGTCAAAATCAACAAGGACCGAGAGCACCACCACCATCCATGGAGAAGCATAATTCCAACTTGGAGGCTTTGGTTGCAAAGCTAACCCAAACTGTGGAAAAACAAGCTCAAACCACTCAAGATTTCATGAGAAGTACCGATGTAAGACTCCACAATCAAGAAGCATCAATTCGAAACATAGAGAAGCAAGTGGGGCAACTAGCTAAGAGAATTAATGAGAGACAAAGTGGTGCCTTGCCAAGTGATACCGAGAGGAATCTCATGGAGAACGCAAAGGTAATTACATTGAGAAGTGAAAAAAAAGTTAGAAAGCAAGATCAAGATGAGGATGTAGAAGAAGAGAACAGAGCCAAATCTTCCACCGAGATCAAACAAAAGAATGAGCCACAAAAGAGTAAGCCATCTTTAATGTCATATGGTTCACCTATTCCTTTTCCGGAAAGGCTAGCCAAACACAAGCAAGATAAGCAATTTTCAAAATTTTTTGATTATCTTAAACAGTTGCACATTAATATTCCTTTTGTAGATGCTTTAGCTCAAATGCCAAGCAATGCCAAGTTTTTGAAGGAGATCCTAGCTAACAAAAGGAAATTAGAGGAGTATGAGACTATGAAGTTGAATGAGGAATGTTCGGCCATCCTTCAAAATAAGCTACCACCAAAATTAAAAGATCCAGGGAGTTTTACTATTCCATGCAATATTGGTGATGCTTACTTTAATAAAGCTTTATGTGATCTTGGTGCTAGTATAAATCTAATGCCTTATTCGGTGTTTGTGAAACTAGGTGTAGGAGAAGTAAAAGCGACCACCGTGTCTTTACAATTGGCAGATAGGTTTATCAAATATCCAAGAGGCGTGGTGGAGGATGTTTTAATAAAAGTTGATAAATTTATCTTCCTAATGGATTTTGTCGTGCTAGAGATGGAGAAGGATTATGAAGTTCCTATTATTTTAGGCCGACCATTCCTAGCCACGGGAAGAGCTCTCATTGATGTACAACAAGGAAAATTGATCCTTAGAGTGGGAGAAGATCAAGTCACTTTCAATGTCCTCAAAGCCATGAAAAACCCTAAGGGACCAAGTGATTGCTTGAAGATAGATACCATAGACAATGAAGTAAAGACCATGCTTGAATTGACCACAACTCAAGATCCTATAGAGGCATCTTTAGTTCAGCCAAAAGAGAAAGAAACTGAGCATGAAGAAATTAGAGAGGCCGTTGAGTTTTTAGAAGCAAGTCCACTATGTCCGAGATGGAAATCACAAATTTTGAAGAATTGGAGTCAAGTGCAAAGAAGCCCAAGCCTTCCATTGAAGAACCACCAACTCTTGAGCTTAAACCTTTACCTTCTTATTTAAAATATGCTTTTCTTGATGGTGTTTCTTATCCGGTGATTATTTCTTCTTCTTTGACAGGGGTGATGGAGGAGAAGTTACTTAGAGTGCTTAGAGAGCATAAGAGTGCAATTGGATGGACCATTGCAGATATAAAAGGAATAAGCCCTTCAATTTGCATGCACAAAATTCTGATGAAGAAGCAATACAAACCAATCATCCAACCACAAAGGAGGCTCAATCTGAAAATGCAAGAAGTTGTGAAGGCTGAAGTAATTAAGTTACTTGATGCAGGTATTATCTATCCAATTTCTGATAGTGATTGGGTAAGTCCTGTGCAAGTAGTGCCAAAAAAGTGAGGTATGACTGTTTTAACTAATGAAAAGAATAAATTAATTCCAACTAAGACAGTTACAGGGTAGCGAGTTTGCATGGATTATAGAGAATTGAATGATGCCACTCGCAAAGATCACTTTCATTTACCTTTCATTGATCAAATGTTAGAAAAACTTGCAGGACATGAGTATTATTGTTTTCTGGATGGATATTCAGGGTATAATCAAATCCCTATTGCACCTAATGATCAAGAAAAGACTATATTTACTTGTCACTATGGTACATTTGCATATAGAAGGATGCCTTTTGGTCTTTGTAATGCACCTGCTACTTTTCAACGATGCATGATGGCTATTTTTTCTGACATGATAGAGAAATACATTGAGATTTTCATGGATGATTTCTCTGTTTTTGGTACATCTTTTGATTCATGCTTGCATAATTTAGCTTTAGTGTTACAAAGATACGAAGAGACTAACCTTGTACTAAATTGGGAGAACTGTCATTTTATGGTACAGGAATGAATAGTGTTGGGCCATAAAATATCTGCTAGAGGTATTGAGGTGGATCAAGCCAAAATTGAAGTTATCTCCAAATTACCACCTCCTACTTCTGTTAAATTACTTCAAGGATTTTTAGGACATGCATGATTTTATAGACGATTCATAAAGGACTTTTCCAAGATTGCAAGATCACTTACAAAATTGCTTGAAAAAGATGTTAAGTTTGATTTTAACTCTAAGTGTTTGTAGGCATTTGAGATATTAAAGGAGAAGTTGATTTCAGCTCCTGTAATGACACCACCAGATTGGAGTTTGCCTTTTGAGTTGATGTGTGATGCTAGTGATTATGCCATTGGAGTTGTGCTTGGTCAAAGGAAGGATAGAATTTTTCGAGTCATGTATTATGCTAGCCGAACCCTTAATGGAGCCCAATTGAATTATGCCACTACTGAGAAGAAGCTTTTAGCAATTGTTTTTGCTTTTGATAAATTCCATTCTTGTTTGATTGACTCTAAAGTGATTGTTTATACTGATCATGCAGCTTTAAAGTATTTGTTGGCAAAGAAAGATGCGAAACCAAGGTTAATTCGTTGGATCTTATTGCTTTAAGAGTTTGATTTAGAGATAAATGACAAGAAAGGGACCGAGAATCTTGTGGCCGATCACCTATCTAGGTTATCGAATGTCCCTAGCGATGAGATACCAATTTTGGATGACTTTCCTGATGAAGCACTTTTTTCCTTGAAAATCGAAACTCCATGGTATGTAGATATTGTGAACTATTTGGTAAGTGACATATTTCCCCCTGACTTGAATTATCAACAAAGGAAAAAGTTTTTCTCCGATGTTAGACACTACTTTTGGGAGGAACCTTACTTGTTTAAGGTATGTGCTGATCGAATAATTAGACATTGTGTTGCTAAGGAAAAAATTCATAACATTCTTTTTCATTACCATGATGGAGAGGCAGGTGGTCACTATGGTGCCACCAAAACTGCTGCTAAAATTTTACAATGTGGAGTTTATTGGCCTACTCTTTTTAAAGATGCACATGCTTATGTTTCTCATTGTGATAGGTGTTAAAGGACTAGAAATATATCTAGAAGGCATGAGATTCCCTTAAACAATATCATGGTGTGTGAATTATTTGATGTTTGGGGCATTGACTTCATGGGTCCGTTTCCACCTTCTTTTGGTAGCACTTACATATTAGTTGCTTGTGAGTATGTGTCTAAATAGGTAAAGGCCGTAGCTTTGCACTCTAATGATGCTATGGTTGTTTGTAATTTTTTGAAAAAATACATCTTTACTCGATTTGGCACGCCTAAGGCTATTATAAGTGACCAAGGCACACACTTCATGAATAAACAATTTGAGTCACTTTTGCATAAATATGAAGTCACTCATAAAGTAGCTACTGCTTATCATCCCCAAACTAGTGGTCAAACTGAGATATCTAATAGGGAGATAAAGAGAATTTTGGAAAAGACTGTGAATACTAATAGGAAGGATTGGGCAAGAAAACTTGATGATGTTTTATGGGCTTATAGAACTGCTTTCAAAACTTCTATTGGTATGTCACATTTTCGACTTTTGTATGGTAAAGCATGCCATTTACCTATTGAGTTGGAACATAGAGCATATTGGGCTTTGCAAAAACTGAACTTTGATATGCAGGCAATAGGTGAGAAAAGATTGCTTCAGTTAGATGAATTGGAAGAAATGCACAATGATGCATACGAAAGTGCAAGAATTTACAAAGAGAAAACGAAGAGATGGCACGATCGACACATATTAAGAAAAGAGTTTCATGTGGGTGAAAAAGTTTTGTTATATAACTCTCGTCTTCGTTTGTTTCCAGGAAAGTTAAAGTCTAGATGGACCGGTCCTTACACCATCACCAAAGTATTCCCTTTTGGAGTTGTTGAGATTACCAATGATAATGAGGGGACTTTCAAAGTAAACGGTCATAGGCTCAAGCACTACTATGGAGGATTGCCATCACCTTGGTTCCACTTACTTAGAAGCATGGGAAGAGTTCGGCTGCGAACTATAAAGCAAGTGCTTCTTGGGAGGCAACCCAAGTTTTGAAGCTTTTATTTTTTATTTTTCTTGGTTTGCATTTTGTTTAAAAAAAAATGAAAAAAGAAAAAAGAAGAATTTTTGTGGTGATGAATTTTCTATTTTGCAGAGATAGTAGTGTGCACAGTAGGCAGAAGAGGGATTAGGGACGTATGGCCATGCGATCATGAAGCTAAGAATTTTTTTGAGCAATCTCCAACAACACATCTGAACCATTCTTCACCTTACTGGGTGTGATTCAACATGAACAATTGTCATCTTTACATCTCCAGGGGAGTATTTCGAACTTTACTCTAATTTGTTTGTCTCATTACCTATATTTAATTTATTTATTTTTACACATTGAGGACAATGCTTCATTTTAAGTTGGGGGTAGGGGATCGAAAATTTTGAAATTTTTTGTGCTAAAACTTTTGCTATTCTTGAAAATATTTGCGCTTATTTAAAAATTTTGAAATATTTTGAAGCAAACTGTATAGGAGAAAATGATTTTGAACCGTAATCTACAAGATTGATATCATTTTCATGGTTATGAGTTGTTGCGATTTTTAGAGGAATATAAATCTTGTTCAATTGGTTATTGATATATGAGTCAGTCTTAATCTTGATTATGCAATCCATATTTAGAGCACTTATCCCTGCCTTTTGAGTTATGTGTGCTTAGAAAAGATCAATGGGAAGTATGTGATTCTTTAAAACTCACCTAAGTCTTAGAATTTGTTTGATATTCTCTTGAAATTAATATGCTATACTCAATCAAGAAGGTGATATAGGCATTCTTTGGATCGTTTGAACCTTTTAAGCCTACCTTATTACTTGATTCATAGTACCCTTTTGAGCTTAATTGGCTTATTTTTCTTTGATGACCTTATAATGCTTATCCAAATGTATTACTTTACCTTATACCCCATAAGCATGTTTATCCTTAAAGCTACTTTAATAGTTATGGATTCTTGATATATCTGAAGTTGCTGAAGCTTGAAATAGTCATGAAAAAAAAAGAAAAAAAAAGAAAAGAAAGAAAAAGCAAGAAAAAAGAAAAGAAAAAAAGTGCAAGTTATGAAGTGAAAGTTGTTTACTCTAGTACGGCTCATACGGATCCCTACTGCTAACTTTCAACTTGAGTGAGTCTTTTGGATACTCAATGGGTTAGCATTGCACTATGGAAGGGACTTAGGAAGAAACTTCGCCATATGGTGTGAAAAAATAAATAATTGAAGCTTTAAAGTGTTGAGTGTTTGTGAATTGCATGGCTATAATAGTGTAAGCATATGGATGATGTGTCTTGAATCCTATTTAATTCAAATGCTTTGAGAATTGATATGTTTATGGGGTTTATTGAACTTAAAAATCCTTTATACCCTCCCCTTAGCCAAGTCACATTATAAGCCTTAAAGACCTATTGATTTTTGAATAAGTATTAGTTTTCAATAGTGGAGAGAGAATTGAAAAACAAATCTATGAGACTTGGTTAGTGGATCTTGAGTTTAGAGTGTTGCATATCAACTTGATTTATTTGAGCATACATGATTTGGAAAGTCAAGGGGCACACATACACATGGATTGCATGGTTAAGGTTAAACATAGCTTATGTATTGATTTTGGGTTGACAGGATTTAGTTTTTCCTTTGAGTTGTGATTTCACGTAATTATAAATGGATATTGATAATTGGAGATGAGGTTTGTTTATTGTTTGCTCGAGGATTAGCAAATTTCTAAGTTGGGGGTAATTGATAACTCTATTTTTAATAGAGTATTCTTGCTTATTTATACTTGATATTTGCTAAATTTTGAGGAATTTTTTGGTGAATTTAATTGTGATTCACGTAATTTTATTTTGTATGAAATATTTTCAGATCTTTCAAAATATTGCAATATCTTTCAGAATATTTCATCTTGAAGAAAAAGGCAGCCCAAATTAGATATTTGGAGAATTTGACCATGATTGAAGATAAAGTTCAAAGAAAATCAAGGAGGAATCTTTTCCAAATCCTAGTAGGAGTCGACCTAGGGCAGATTTTTGGAGGCTATATAAACTGCTCTTGTGCCGCAGAAGAAGAGAGTCCCGGGAGCCACCATCTTTGCAGAAAAATTTGAGTTTTCTTAATTAGATTTTGTTCTTCAATTTTAGTGGAGTTGGTGCTGTCAAGGAGAGAAGGAGGAGACAAATCTAAAGCTCCTTGTTTCTCAATTCGGTGAATTTGTTTTTATTTAGTATTATGTTTTCTTTAATTCTTATCAGTTTAATTTTTACTATGTTCTAAATTTCTTTTGTTAAAGCTACAATGGATCTTAATCATGATTGATTAATTTTCAAAGACTTTCATGCAATAGAATTGTTTTGATTGTGTCGTTCTTTATCATAATTTTATTGCTTTTAGAAGTCTGGCCAACTTTTGAGTGATTTTTAATGTATGCATGATACCGGGTGGAGATTGTGTACATGCGCGTTAGTGATATTGAACCATAAATTAAATTTAAGTCAAGGTACACTAAGTTATTTATGTGGCTGCGGTAGTAGATCTAGGTTGGGACTACTTAGATTGAATCCGGGAATTTCCATAAGAACTTAATGCTTTTAGGTAGTTTAAATTCACCTAAGGTTAGTGTGGGTTAATATACCTAATTAGGGATTATTAGACCGAGGTCGGCTTTTAATTCATCTTAGGGAAATTTTGCCAACACAATTGGAAATTAATTTGTTGCATGAAAAGTTAAGAAAATTAATTATGAATGGTTAAGTGAAGTTGGATGCTCTAACGCTTTGTGATCTTGAATTTGCTTTAGATTAATTTTACTTAGCTTTTAATTCTTTAAGTTTTGACCTTTTCTATATTTTAGTATTTTAATTGGTTTAGTTTACTTTTTACTCATATTTTCGATTTGGTTAGCTAGATTTTTGAATTGATCACTGTCAATAAGTAATTAGATAAAATAAAAAATAGTCATTGTGGGAACGATACTCACTCATCACTTTATTACTTGTTGATATTGTGCACTTGCAATTTACCTAACACTAATTATCTAGGTGCCCCATGTGACAGAAATACTTGTGTTCCTTGTGAGCCGGCTTGTAATTCTACAAGACTATTCCACCTCTAATTTGCCATCTCTAAAAAGCTTAAAGACCAGATGTGTATGGCACACCTGTGGCGGGCAACCAAGAGCCCCCAGCAATGAAGCTCCCAACAGTGAACTTAGAAGCCTCAGTAGCACTTGTGATGACATGATAACCCGCCCATGTGACCCTACCAGCAGTAGACGACCCGGGACCGGTGTTCAAATACTCTCCATAGTACAAAGTGTTGAGGGCAAAGTTGCCATCCCACTCCATCCAACCAGCTGAGTTAATCAAACTATCAAGATAAGTCTTCATGAAAACTGTCTTGGAATATTCTTGCCACGGCCTACCAAGGTATGTCTTCACAGAGCTTTGAACCGATTTTAGGTCAGAAGCTGCAATGACCTTGCAATTATGGATAGAGATGCCGGTGTTCTGGCTTGGGTCGGTTCGACCCTGTGCAGTCACAGTATTGACCTTGTTAGGAGGGTTTCTAGCATAGATATTGCAGTTTTGGAACACAACAGCCGCATTCCCAAAGATGAAATCGACAGTGCCATAAATGTCACATTCTCTATAAAATTGATGCTCTGAATGAACATAAAGAGTGTCTTGATAACCCTCAAAGCCACATCTATAAAACACCGAGAGATCAGAGCCAGAGCGCAAAGCAACAGCTTGGTAATTTGCTGCACCAGCAGTGTTTTGGAATGTGATATCTTGTGCGATGAATCCATGACCAACAACAGCTAAAATTCAAGATTAGAAAGATTATTAGAAATCCAATCTATATATATCGGCCTCCAGCCGATTAGAATTTGTGAATGAAGTGTGGTCTCGCATGCTACGGAGATGATAGAAAGTCCTGGATGTTCACTATTTCTTGAAGACATGCGAAATGTTTTACATCTCCTTCATGTTCGTAGTCAATGCTTGATTTAATTAAGAGTCAAAAACTATGAATGAATTACAGGCTTAGTTTTCTATAGCGGTCAAAAACTAGGTTAGGCTATACAGGGTTTTTCCTTTTCTTATATCAAAACAGTGCACAACGAAATAATATAAACAGCTTAATTTCATCGGATATACTTCCTAATAAGTTGATATATACAAAGCCCTTTCTTCTTATATTCGGTATTTATTGACAACAAAATAGAGAGGACCAGATGTAGCTTAAATTATATTAACATACCAACAGTCGCTGAATTGAAGGTGGTAGAGCCTCCACCGACGCTTTTGCTTCCGGTGATTATGGTCTTTCCAATACCATCACCGACAAACATAATGTTCTCCAATTTTAACCCAACTTCAACATTTTCACTATAAGTACCAGCCTTGATATAGATGATATACCTAGCAGTGCCTGATCTCTTTGATGCTGCGGTTATGGCTTCACTAATCGTCTTGTAGTTCCCCAAACCATCTTGGGCCACAACGATGTTGGCCTTAGACATAGCAAATGAAGACTGCAAGAGCTTTCGATCATCAGGCCTCACCCAAGTGGGGAATTTCTTTGTGTAGTTAGGTGTAGTGTAGGGTGCATAGTTTAGGGCCAAAGTGTTGCTAATCAACTTGGAGACATTATTTGACATCAAAGGCAGTACATTGTCGGACACCCCTAATTCGAGGAACCCAGCTCGACACGTCTCAAGATTGGTCAAGGCTGTGCTGAGCCACGTTTGCGCCTCATCCTGGGTGCAATCGTGTACAATAGTTCTATTTAGACGAAGAACACTATGCTCGTACAGTTGGAGGCAGTCGGCCCAAGCAGCCTTCTCACGCTCGTTGTTGCACTTCGACCCCAATGAGTGCATGTTGCTATGGGCCAGTTGAGCTCTCTTGAGTGCGAGTTGCATTGAGACCTTGAGAAAATCGGATTTTTGCTTGATGGGAGCTTGGTTGGGGTTGTGGATCAAGAAGTACTCACAAGGCTGTGGATAAGGCATTTTGCTACACCAGGATTTCACATCACTGGAGGAATAGGCAAAAATGGTTGGAGATAGCAATAGAGGCAAGAAGAGAAGGATCATGAACTTTTGTTGAAAACCCATATTGGTTTTGTGGTACTAACGGTATTGGAGACACATAAGCAATGAGGGGTTTTGAGATTGTGATAAAGTTGTGAGTTTGGTGATTGATTGCCTTGAATCCTTCCCCTATATATAGAACTAGAATGGAAGAGGCACTGTGTTAACACCTAAATTTTGACTATTTCACTTATTCATCACATAGATATATTAAGCATTTCATAACATTGCATTTAGATTTTTTAAAAAAAAAAAAAAAAAAAATATCATAATCAAAGAATAATCCGATTGTGGAATCATAATTAGAGAATAATCCGATTATGGAGGGAAGAAAATCAAAGTATTTGTGAAAGGTGTGGGCTACTAGAATTTACGAAAAGAAACTAATGAGCCTGCCATAGAATTATGATAGGAAATTAAGGAAAAAAATCAAGCTGGTCATGGAATCGTGAATGGAGAGTGAGTGAATCTGGACGCGTTCGCGGGAATGTGAATAAGAGCTAAAAGGGAAATCAAAATATTTGAAGTGCTAATTTGGAAGTGAATCAGAGTGATTCACAATCAATTCTCGGCAACAAATCAAAGCCAAAATTGAGCAGTTTTCCGAGAATCATCAATTGGCTCCATGGATCCTGACTTTCCAACAATACATGGGAGAATTTTTGCTATAAAAGGAGGTTGAAAGAATCGTAAATTGGGGGCCGAAAAAGAAAAGCAAAGGGAATGCTGAAAAAAAGAGTGGGGGAAACATCGAGAGAAAAGTGAGAGTGGGGATCTTGGTGCTCAGCAAATATCTTGCATATTTGTTTTATTACTCACGGGATCCAATGAAGTCAACATAATTCTTGGATCCAATCTGAGTTATTTGCAAGTTTCTTCGGTCTTGCTAAGAATCACCATAATTCTTCATGCCAGAGTCCATCGTCCGTGAACATCCATCATCATCGCTCATCGCAAGCCACCGCCGTCGTGAAAGTAATGACTTGAATTAGATGAATTCTCATGCTATTTGGGAACTCATCATTGGGACCTTGGCATCGTTCCTTGTTAGTCGCATTCTCTAGGATAATTCTCTTATCTAACCAAATTGAAAATATGAGTAAAAAGTAAACTAAACCAATTAAAATACTAAAATATAAAAAATGTCAAAACTTAAAGAATTAAAAGCTAAGTAAAATTAATCTAAAGTAAATTCAAGATCACAAAGCGTTAGAGCATCCAACTTCACTTAACCATTCATAATTAATTTTCTTAACTTTTCATGCAACAAATTAATTTCCAATTGTATTGGCGAAATTTCCCTAAGATGAATTAAAAGCCGACCTCGGTCTAATAATCCCTAATTAGGTATGTTAACCCACACTAACATTAGGTGAATTTAAACTACCTAAAAGTATTAAGTTCTTGTGGAAATTCCCGAATTCAATCTAAGTAGTCCCAACCTAGATCTACTACCACGGCCACATAAATAACCTAGTGTATCTTGACCTAAATTTAATTTATGGTTTAATATCACTAATGCGCATGTACACAATCTCCACCCGGTATCATGCATACATCAAAAATCATTCAAAAGTTGGCCAGACTTCTAAAAGCATTAAGATTATGATAAAGAACGACACAATCAAAACAATTTTATTGCATGAAAGTCTTTGAAAATTAATCAATCATGATTAAGATCCATTGTAGCTCTAACAAACGAAATTTAGAACATAGTAAAAATTAAACTGACAAGAATTAAAGAAAACATAATACTAAATAAAAACAAATTCACCGAATTGAGAAACAATGAGCTTCAGATTTGTCTTCTCCTTTTCTCCTTGACAGCACCAACTCCACTAAAATTGAAGAACAAAATCTAACTAAGAAAACTCAAATTTTTCTGCAAGGATGGTGGCTCCCAGGACTCTCTTCTTCTGCGGCACAAGAGCAGTTTATATAGCCTCCAAAAATCTGCCCTAGGTCGACTCCTACTAGGATTTGGAAAAGATTCCTCCTTGATTTTCTTTGAACTTTATCTTCAATCATGGTCAAATTCTCCAAATATCTAATTTGGGCTGCCTTTTTCTTCAAGATGAAATATTTTGAAAGATATTGCAATATTTTGAAAGATCTGAAAATATTTCATACAAAATAAAATTACGTGAGTTGCAATTAAATTCACCCAAAAATTCCTCAAAATTTAGCAAATATCAAGTATAAATAAGCAAGAATACTCTATTAAAAATAGAGTTATCAATTAGCAAAGAATTATTTCTTATATAGTTCTCATTCAGTATAGATATTTGATGTAATAAAGTGATCGTGTTGTGATTCTTTCATGATTGCAATAAGCTATTATTTCGAGATTGTATTAAAGTGATCATATTGTGATTCTTTCATGATTGTAATTTGCTATTCTTCGAGATTGTACTTTTATAGCCATTTTCACACATTTTTTCTATATATATATATATTGACATATGGGGGCTTCTTCTCCTTGGTTTAAATCCAAGTAATAGGGTAATGAACAGTTTACTCATGGTTATGGGATTAAAAACAAAGTATGTTGATATAGAAATAGTGTTAATAATTATCGGATTTTCTGACTAAATGATATATGGTCAAACCACCATGAATCAATCACTCTGCCGACAACGAAAGCAAATTATTTTACGTTCGTGATCGATCCCACCCCATGGATATCTACCACCTCTTAAAAAATGGGCTAGCTAAGAACCCAAACCTCACTTATGAGCCTTGCTAGTAAAATAAAAGGATTCTACCATCACCAAAATGCATTAACATCTTTTGAAGTAGGGACTCATAGCACCAAGCGTCCAATCCAACCATGATACAAGTAATATGAATCGGCTATCCCTCAAGCAAGTAGGAAAGAGCCCTCCTCTAAGCCTACATTTGGTGGTAGGGATAAAATCTTGGATAGAATAAATTTTATCATTTCCTACGTTTGGTGCATGCTCAAGACAGGATAAAGTCGGATATAAAGAGAATATAAACCGGATAAAATTATCACATGGAGGAAGTGGGATAAAGATGGATAGGATTTTTAATTTAATAAAAAGAAATTTAAAACTTCTTAAATAAAAAATATAAAATTATAATTGAATATAAATAAAAATTGAATTCTAATATAAGAAATTCAAAATAACAAAAAATAACGATTTGGTTTTTAATTTAATATTTTTATTTATTTATTCGAATTTAATTCTTTCTTATAATATAAATTCAATATAAAAATAAATATTTATTACATATTTTAGGTGTTTTAATATTTTAGGTATATTAGTATAGTTATCTATTTAATAAAATCTTATTAGAAAATGATGGAAGTATAAGAAAGAGATAAAAAAGAAATTAATCAAAAAGAGAGTAAAATAAAATAAAATAAAATAAAATAAAATAAAATAAAATAAAAATAAAGTAGACAAGAGTGCTGCAAAAGATTTTTACCATTTTCATTTTCAAAATTTGTAGTTCATTTATATTAATGTGTCATTTATACTAAACAATATACATAATATAATATGAATATATTCGACTTTATTATTATAATCACCAAAAAGTTGATAAGATATAACAAAATCCCTTGGATTTCATATTTTATTACATCCAGTCATATCATGGTTAGAAATCCAGACGATCAAACGTAGCCTAAGGGTATTTTCACGATAGGTTCCATAGAAACTAGACAATTCTCTTAGAATGCTCGAAAGCTTACAACATGAAGGAGCGTCGTGGATGTGTCGAAGGAGTTATGCAAAGATACATATCTAAGTCAATAGATTGAACACTCGACCTATGTTTTGAGAGACTAAATAGGGAATATGTATTGTGATGACACCATTTGTTTTCATCTCTTTTGATTTCTGAGCTCGATTGCAAAACGAAAACAAAAATTTGCATCAATTTCTCTTTTTGCCCCAATTGTTGTCTTTGAGGGAGAGAAAGAGTGCAATTAGAGATAAGGATTCTGCTTGAATGTTGGCCTCCTCCAGTGTTGACTTTTAAGAGCATTAGATTTGGCTTTGTGCCATCCTTGTTAAGGTTGTATGTCTTATCCTCTGTGGTCTTAGTCTATGCGGACCATATTTGGCCCTATCCATGTTTAGCAGAGTACAAATAGAATCATTTGACATCATCCAAGCCCTTTTTGCACGAGATATTCTTGGACCCACAAATATCAATTAGTTTGAGGTACTGCTCCCACATGTACTCGGATAATTTAAAATTTGTTCGTTTTTCTCTTGCCCGTAGCACAATCAACAAAATCTATGTTTGAAATTTGTCAATAGAAATATGCATATGAAGATGTCACAAAACTCTTTGAGAGAGAGCTTGTATCTCATGGCCATGCTTTAGATAGAGAAGAAATCACTATATTAAAATTTGAAAGGATTTGATTGTAAAAGGTATGATCAGATAATTTCTCTCAAATTTGTAAGCTTCAATTTGCTCTTTCTTCCACGTTATCTTTTTCCTCATAGACTATAGAATGATCTTAAACTCTGCTAAATTTGAAACATCAAAGTGATTCCTTGATATGAACATTTTCCATGCAATATAACTTCTTTTTGTTTCGCTAAAACGTGTCACATGATGAATTCCGGAAACAACGAAAGCAGAAGAAAGCTAATACAGAAACAAAAGGTTTAAGACCTAAGTTGATGGTAAATTGCAAAATTTGACAGATTAAACTATTTGTGAACGAAACAGATTTAGCAAGAAGCCACCCAATGGAGCAAAACATCCATCAATGGCATTGCTTTCCATGAAATATTCGAGAATTTCTACTTATAAGGAAATGATGGAATGATGAAGAACCCGTCTATTTGCAACTTAACAGTCATTGAAACAGAGCATTAACTCAAATAGAACAATCGAAGACAAATCTTGATGCTTGGTGGCGTAGAATACTTGCTTGGGTGGCGCCTTCTTTGTGAAGGATGCAGCATATCCAATTAGAAATGATCATTCGGTGGGCTCGAGCTAAGCAGGCCCTGAAGGTCGGGCCTAATGTATTGCCCGAATCTGCCCGCCGAATGAAATTTGTATAAAATTTTTTTGGGCGGGTTGGATCTCTTCCGTAAAAGAATTGTCCAAACTTATCCGTTCATCTCTCGAGCTGGGCGGGCCGCCCGTTGATCACCTGTAGAACCCAATCAAAGCCCAGCAAACGTGGGAACACATTTTAAATAAACATCTTATCGATCATCCGAATGCCTTGATGGGTGAGTGAATGATCGGACAAATTTCCAAAAAAAAGAAAAAGCATGATCGATCAAATTGCCTGCCTCACACGTGCTCAAGCGACTAGCCACTTGGTTACAACATCTAAACGTCCGACACCCGGGAGTCACCAGACATCACAAAAAGGCCTTTACAAAACGAGGCTATGTGCACGGGTGACTCGATCTCAACCAAAACGAGGCCACTTAAACCGAATCTCACTGCGGCATTTCAAGGAATGCACGGCAGGCACCAATCGGAAAAGCGAGACGGAGCCAATTAGAGCAAGAAGCAGTCAACACAGAGGAAAGGAAGCTGGGCCAGGCCCATTCGGGAAGGAGAGGCAGAGGGGACCGGGCCAAGACCAAGCATGCAGGGTCAAAGAAGCCTGGTTCAATTTTTCAATTTTTTCTTTTTTTTTTTCTCCTTTTCTCTCTCGGTTGTTATTTTTAATTAAATAATAAATTATGTTACTATTAAAGCAAATACTCTAGTATATATCAATTTTTACGGACCAAATTTTAACTCATCGCTTTTTATGCAGTTTGTTATTAAATGGGCAGTCAAAATTTAAGTGTGAATAATAATATAATAATAACTTCTTCACAATCATGGGTTGCTTGTATGTTAATTTTGAAACTTAGATCAATGCCTTGATATCTAAGTGCCAGTATGCTAAGGTAAATACCATCTCCATTTGATAACACATGGGCATGTACAAGGTCCAAGTGTTGCCTTCCATGAGCTATTACTATAAATGAACCTTGTCCCAGCACAATTTCCTTCATTGGCAATATTACCTTTTCACTTTGTCTCGACTCAACACACTTCACCAGAAGCTAACCAAAATGTCCACTTGCAATCTCGTCCGCCATTTTCCTCCTCCTCATCACTACTTCCACCACCGTCTTAATCACTACCACCACTGCCTTTAGCACCCAAGAATGTGAGGCTCATCGAGCGGTTGGGATGCCACCGTTGAGTGATCACCATGCCACCGTCAAGCAATCGCCACCCTCACCGATGGCTGCTTAGTTCCGCCAGAAAATAGTTTGAGATTTTTTATGATAAAAAAAAAAGCAAAAATTATTTACAATATATAATTTTTATCAAATGGCATTTACATCAAAGTTATTTTCAATATATTTTTAGAATGCATATTACCAAACACTACTTACATTTCCATGAAAGTGGATCTTGATGGTTGATAGACCCAAAGAAATGGGATGAGTGGAGTGGCGAGTTTGCGCTCAAGACCCTATTTTACAGGGAGTACATGAACTTGGGCCATGGCACATCGATGAAAGAGGATGAATTGGCTAGGTTTCCATGTCCTCTTAGGAGGTCAGTCCATTTTCGATGGGAAGACTCATTTATGGAGATTTACGGATTTCAATGATTGGCATACCATTTTCACTTCACCTACCAAAAATAATGAAAATCATAAATTTCAGAAAACCCTCTTAGCCTAAAAGCCTTTGCATTTCTCCAAAAACATTCCCTCAAAGTTGAACCAAATGCACTTTAAGACATAGTTTGGCTTTGAGTGATTTATCTATGCTTTATAAGAACAACAAGTCCTGATTCATGCGGTTACTCAATGGGGAGGATTAAACGGTCCAGGATGCTTGGGCATGGCACAGTGGCGTCTCCGCAAACCACCGGACTTGTTTGGATGGCTTTGGGAAAGGAAGGTTATGCTTCTTCGGATGGCTTAAGGGGGGCTTTGATGATCTATTCGACTCGCTCACTTAGCCATGCCTTGGCTTTGTATGGAAGAGAAGGGGGTGTTAAGAGAGGAATGCATTGGCTTTCTTGGTCATAATTGTCTGCTCGGAGTGCTAATTTTTGAAAGCGAGATTGTTTCTATTTTTAGTTATTTTCAATTAGAAGACTTAACAAAGGGCATAATCAATGGAAAGATCAGTAGTACTAGTGATGATAATAATACCAAGTATAATCTACCTATGAAAATGAATGTATATACATGTGAGTTATTAAAAAGTAAAAAAGTACATTCGTGCAATTGTCGTGCAGCCAACATGCCACCAATGTGCTCATGACATTTGTTCAGATTTGACTCTAAAGGGCGACTATAAAGAACCTCTTCTCCCCTTCACAAACTTTGTTCATCTGAAAATTCTACATTCTCACACTTCTTCTTGCAACTCGGCACCCATCACTAGAGATCGGCCAAAATGTCCACTTGGATTCTCACTGCTGCCTTCCTCCTCCTCCTCATCGCGGTCACCCATCACCTTCTTTGTCAATGCCGCTGCCACCACCTCTAGCACTCAGGAGCACGAGGCCCTTGACCATGAAGACAATGGTCTTCTTTCTTTACCTTATTTATCTTTTTAGCTCTTTATTGTGTCCAATAAATTCATTTATGTACTAAAATCACATGATTATTACACCTGTTTGCTTACAGGAGCACTGCCGATGCTTAGGCTGGCCCCGAGCACCGAGCTTTTAGCATCGTAGAGTGCAAAAACTTCCAAGGCCGATTTCATCGTGGCCCAAGACAATTTCGGTTCCCAACAATCAATGAAGCTGTGGTCGCACTCAATAAAATGGGTACAAAATGGCTCGAGAGAGTAGTAAATCCACGTGAAAGCGAGAGTATACAATGAGGACATGAAGAACTTCATGTTCACCAGCGACGAGATGAATTGAACCATTGTCACTGGCAACAAAAACGTTCTGGATGGTTCTTTCTACCATGGCTTGAGCTACATGTGTGCAAAAAATGAATGTATATACATGTAATTTATTGAAAAGTATAAAAGTACATGCGTACAACCGGCGTGTCACCTAAGTGCAGACGGTAAACCACGGTCATTTGAGCTCTTTAAATCGGACACTTAGATTCCTAAGCTCTTTATAATGGAAAGTTTTATATTTGTTATTTCCATTTTGTATATACATAGATGGATTGATGAATGCAACTGGGGTGTCAGAGAAATTAATCTTCATTGTTTTGCATGCGGTGTCTTCACTTTGTCCACTTTGCTCTCCACAAGCCTATAAAGGAACCTGATCCCCTTCACAAAAACCAGCCATCCAACATCCTACATTTTCACACTTTGTCTCACTACTCGACACCCATCAATGGAGATTAGCCATAATGTCCACTTGGACTCTCACTGACGCCTTCCTCCTCCTCCTCATTGCTATCACCGCCACCTTCTTCGACGATGACGCCGCCGCCATCCCCTGCACTCAAGAGCCCAAGGCCTTTGACCATGACCATGATGGTGGCTGGAGAGGTAATCCATTTGTTTTCTTTTTTTTATTCATTTTTTTTAGCTTTTATTGTATCCAATAATTCATTTCTATACTAAAATTGCGTCGTTATTACCTCTATTTGCCTACAGGAGCACTGTCAATGTTTAGGCCGGACTCATACGATGGGATTTTAGCATTAGTAGAATGCAAAAAATTCCAAGACCGACTTCATTGTGGCCTAGGACAATTCCAGCTCCCACAAGACAATCAATGAGACTGTGGCTGTGCTCGGTGGCATGGGTATGTAATGGCCCGAGAGAGTGGTAATCTATGTGAAAGCAGGAGTCTATAATGAGAAAGTAGATATTGGAGAGGACATGAAAAAAAAATCTTCATCGGCAACAATATGGATTGGACTGTTTTTTCTGGTAGCATAAATGTTGCGGATGGTTCTGTCACTATGACATGAGCTACATGCGTACAAAGAATGAATGTATATACATGTGGGTTATTGAAAAGCAAAAAAGTAAATGCGTGCAACCGATGTGCCACCAATGTCTAAATGGTGAATCATGATGACTTGAGCTCTTTAAATCGAACATTTGAATTCCTAAGCTCTTTAAAATGAAAACTTTTATAGCTGTGATTTCCATTTTGTATATACGTAAATGGATTGATGCATGAAATTGGGGTATCAAGAAATTAATCTTCATTTTTCTGCATGCAGTGTCTTCATTTTGTCCACTTGGCCCTCCACGAGCCTATAAATGAACCCTTCCTTCCGGCAAACTTCATCCATCCGAAAATCCTACATTTTCACACGTTGCCTCATGACTCGGCACCCATCACCGAAGATCAGCCAAAATGTCCACTTGGACGCTCACTGCCACCTTCCTCCTCCTCCTCATCGTCACCACCACCACCTTCTTCATCAATGCCGCCGCTGCCACCACCCCTAGCACTCAAGAGTACGAGGCCCTTGACCATAACCACGATGGTGGCTGGAGAGGTAATGCATTTGCTTTCTTCGTCTTATTCATTTTATTTAGCTTTTTATTGTGTTCAATAAATTCATTTATATACTAAATCGCATGGGTAGTACCATTGTTTACTTACAAAAGCACTGCCGATGCTTGGGCCGGACACTTACAATGAGCTTTAGCATACTAGAATGCAAAAATTTCCTAAGCAGACTTCAATCATGGCTTAGGGCAATTCCGACTCCCACAAGACAATCAATGAGTCTATGGCCACCCTCGGTAGTATAGGTACAAAACGGTCTGAGAGAGTGATAATCTATGTGAAGGCGGGAGTCTACAACGAGAAAGTAGTTATCAAAGAGGACATAAAGAACTTTATGTTCGTTGGCGACAACGTGGATCAGACCATTGTCATTAACAATAGAAATGTTGCGGATGGCTCCGCCACTATGACTTGAGCTACAAGCATGCAAAAAATGAATGCATAGACATGTAGGTTATTTAAAAGCAAAAAAGACACCCGTGCAATTGGCGTGCAGCCGATGTACCACCAGCGTGCAAATGATGAACCACGGTAATTTGAGCTTTTTAAATCTAACCCTTAAATTCCTAACCTCTTTAAAATGGAAACTTTTGTATATGTAATTTCCATTTTGTATATACATGGATAGATTAATGCATGCAACTAGGGTGTTAAGAAATTAATCTTCATTGTTTTGCATGCAATGTCTTCACTTTGTCCACCTTGCTCTCCATGGGCCTATAAAGGAACCTCGTCCCCTCACAAACTTCCACCATAAAAAAATCCTACATTTTTCAAACTTTGCCTCGCTACTCGACACCCATCAACGGAGATCAGTCATAATGCCCAATTGAACTCTCATTGCCGCCTTCCTCCTCCTCATCGCCATCACCACCACCACCTTCTACGACAATGACGCCGCCGCCACCCCCAGCACTCAAGAGCCCGAGTCCCTTGACCATGACCATGATGGTGGCTGGAGAGGTAATCCATTTGCTTTCTTTGTCCTTTTCATTTTTTTAGCTTCTTATTGGGTCTAATGAATTCATTTCTATACTAAAATCACGTGGTTATTACCCCTGTTTGGTTACAGGAGCACTACCGATACTTGGATCGAGCTCGTACAGCAAGCATTTAGCATCATAAAATGCAAAAACTTCCAAGACTGACTTCATCGTGGCCTAAGACAATTTTGGCTCCCACAAGACAATCAATAAGTCTATGGCCGTGCTCAATGGCATGAGTACGAAAAAACCCAAGAGAGTGGTAATCTACATGAAAGTGGGAGTCTACAACAAGAAAGTAGATATCGAAGAAGACATGAAAAACGTCATGTTCAACGGCAAAAATGTTGCGGATGGTTCCATCACTATGACTTAAGCTACATCAATAAGAAATTAAGCTAACATAAGTCAATTAATAGCTCATTAATATATTGACTCTTGAACTAATTTCTTGAAATTCATGTAGTTGTCTCTGGGGATGCTTCTAAGCAAGAGACGTGACATTTGAGAATACGCTTGGTCCCAAGAAGCGCCAAACTATTGCACTTTTGGTAAGCTTAATCAATTTATCTTCTATTGGTGTAGCTTCAAGGCTTACCGAGATATGCTCTATACGTACTCCTAGCAGCAGTTCTATTACGACTACCAATTCTATGGCACCATCGACTTCATTTTCAGCAATGTAGTCATCATCTTCCAAAATTGCAACATCTTCATTAAGAAGCCAATGGACAACCATGTCAACATGGTGATGGCTCAGGGTTGAGAAAGTGAAGAGAACGGACACAAGGAATTCAATCCACTTATTGTGACCATGATGGTGGCTAGAGAGGTAATCCATTTGCTTTCTTTGTCCATATCAATTTTTTTAAATTTTTATTGGGTTCAATAAATTCATTTCTACACTAAAATCACGTGGTTATTACCCTTGTTTGCTTACCCCCAATTTGCTTACGGGGAGCACTACTGATACTTGGGTCGAGCTCGTACAACAAGCATCTAGCATCATAAAATGCAAAAACTTCCAAGGCTGACTTCATTGTGGCCTAGGAAAATTCTAGCTTCGACAAAACAATCAATGAGTCTATGGTCGTGCTCAGTGGCATGGGCACAAAACAAGATAGTAGCTATCAAAGAAAACGTGAAGAACATCATGTTCGACGGCAAAAATGTTGCGGATGGTTCCATCACTATGACTGAACCTACATTTGATGATAAATTAAGCTAACATAAGTCAATCAATAGCTCATTAATGTATTGTCTCTTGAACTAATCTCTCGAAATTCATGCAGTTGTCTCTAGGGATGGCTTCAAAGCAAGAGACATGACATTCGAGAATATGCCTAGTCACAAGAAGTGCCAAACTATTGCACTTTTGGTCAGCTCTTATCAATTTATCTTCTACTGGTGTAGCTTCAACACTTACTAGGATACGCTCTATACATACTCCCAGTAGCAGTTCTATTGTGACTGCCAATTCTATGGCACCATGGACTTCATTTTCAGCAATGTGGTCGTCATCTTCCAGAATTGCGACATCTTCATTAAGAAGCTGATGGACAACCATGTCAACATGGTGATGGCTCGGGGTTGAGAAAGTGAAGCGGAGGACACAAGGAATTCAATCCACATGTAACGGGTCACCCTCGCCTCTAACTTCACACCGGTCAAGGGCCTTCTCAAGAGCCACCTGAGACAGCAGTGGAAGAAGTACTCTAGGATGGTAATCATGAAGACAAATCTCAACCAGTTGATAGATCTGAAAGGATAGGACGAGCGTAGTGGCGAGTTCACCTTCAAGACCTATTTTATAGAGGAGTACATGAAGTCACGTCACAGGGCGTCGACCGAGAGGAAGGTGAATTGGCTAGGTTTCAATACTTCAAGAGTCCTCAAAAACAGGGGGCGATAATCATATGATCTTATCACAAAATGGAACTTATTGGGCACAATACTAGAAACTTAGGTGTTCAATTTAAAGAGCTCAAATCACCATGGTCTACCGTTCGCACACCGTTAGCACGCTGGCTGCAAGCCGATAGCACGGATGTACTTTTTTGCTTTTCAATAACCCACATGCATATACATTCATTTCCATTAGTGGATTATATTTGTTATTATTATTATCACAAGTTAAATTCATTTTTTAGTTTTTTTTATTGTGTCCAATTCATTTCTGTACTAAAATCGCTTGGTGCAGTTGTCTTTGGGGATGACTTCTAAGCAAGAGACATGACATTCGAGAATACGCCTAGTCACAAGAAGTGCCAAACTATTGCACTTTTTGTCAACTCTGATCATCTTATCTTCTACTAGTGCAGCTTCAACACTTACCAGGATATGCTCTATACATACTCCAAGCAGCAGTTCTATCGCGACTGCCAATTCTACGGAACCATCGACTTCATTTTCAGCAATGCGATCGGCATCTTCTAGAATTGCGACATCTTCGTTAAGAAGCCGATGGACAACCATGTCAACATGGTGATGGCTTGAGGTTGAGAAAGTGAAGAGGAGGACACAAGGAATTCAATCCACATGTCACGGGTCACCCTCACGTCCAACTTCGCACTGGTCAAGGGCTTGGTCAAGAGCAACCTGACAGCGGTGGAAGAAGTACTCTAGGGGAATACAGATTAATAGAACTAACGGAAAAGTACATTTTCAATTTCAATTTCACCATAACAGTAAGCTCAATCCTGCCATAAATGACATAAGTTTTAGCCCAGTGTCATGCACTTGTCATATGAAATTAGTTTCTAAGTTTTAAAAGGAGAAAAAAATATTGTAAAAGATCTCATCAGATTTGAGTAATTATGGTCCTCTCATGTTAATTTTATCTCACGCCTATTGTGGTAGGTGTCAATGTTGGTATATACATACATCTGGTTTGTAAGAAATTTTTAAGAGCTCATACTATAAGCATCAAAGATCAAACTAACAGACTTGATGGGAAATGAATTTGTTATTCTCAGTTTTATTTATTGCATGCCAACATTTTTGCATGATTAAAATATAATTTGATAGAAATGTCTCAAAAGAAGATATTGATCATTTTGTTTATGGGTAAACCAAATCTTCCGCAAAAGAAGAGAGAAGAAAAGGCACCGAGGCTCTCCTGCTGAGTAGTATACTTAAAAGATGCCACTAGTACCCAAATCTAGAACAATAGAAATGTGCAAAATGTAGCTAGAATTTAACTAAACTTTCACGAATGTGTGAATTTATTGATCAATGGAAGACAGCCGAGCTTCGCCAACGAAATTAGAAATACTATGCGTATATGATACAACGACCTTCGAAGTAGGGAACACTATCCTTATTGCCATAAATGTGGGATCCAAGCCTAACATGAGTTGTGTTGGCATTCACAACCCACAAGCAAGATATTCTCAAGATTATGTATAATGTGTCATGATGCTGAAACATCCTAAAGACAAAACAAAAAATTTAACTTCCAAGAAATTTCACAAGAATATTTTCTTTTGTAATATGGATTAGTGGCAACTCGACAAGTGCAAAATCATCTTAACGATTGGTGACCCACAGTCCGGTTAAATTAAAGAGTAGAAGACCATGAGAGAGAGAGCTGAAGATCACCAGAGTCCGATAGAAATATCATCTTAAGCATAATCTGGCATCACTTTTTCAAGGAATGTAATAGGCTTGGAATCCTCAGCCGGCTAGTTGGTCAAATGCAACATAGTTGTGCTCTTCATTGTCATGGATCGTCTTCATGAATCGCCAATTCCATGCGGCTTCATTTAAATACTGTTATTGACATGTGAATCAAAATGAGCGAATTAGCAAATAGGCAATTATCGACAACAGCGAGAGGACTGGTCACCAGGCAAATATGCAATACTGAGCAGCATTTGCAAATATGCAATACTGAAGCACCAACCACTAAAGTCAAGGAAACACCCAAGTTTGCCAAATTTAGTTTCAACATTAAATTACTCCATTCCACTTCAAGCATCTGTTACTTGTGACAAGAGGGGAAAAAACGGAACTTGTTCCGAATCATCTGACTCTAGCTAGCATTTTGAATGCCAGAATAACATGCTGGATCAAAACCAGCTTACCTTTCACCAGTTTTCTTGTATAGACTTGTGAGCCACACGCAAGTTGTAACTCAAAATCCTTGGAGATCTATTGTTGCGAATATTGATCAAACGAATTGGATAAAATAGTCAGGAGAAAGGAAAGGAAATTAGACACCAGAATTATATGATTCGGTCCATGTATTGGAATTTACGTATACGGAGAGAGCAGCACAAAATTACATTATATAAACCAAGCGATACAGTGAAAATCACAATCATTTGAGTACTTAAACACTCTCAAAATTTTTCCGGCCCTCAATTACACTTAATAACTCACACAATATTTAACTCTTCACAATTCCTAATGAAATCTCATTCAAGAAATTAAACAAATCCTACTAACAAAAATTTAACGAGCTAATTACTGGAGTGTAAAAAATTTCTCGCAAGAAGAACTCTCACTTTTCTCGGCCATCGAATGGAATTTGGCGCACTTCTACCTCGATGGCTCTTCTCTATTTATAAGCAAGAGAAGCCTCTCATCATGCAGCATGAGAAAGTTTCTTCACTCTCTCTCTTCATGGTGATGTCCCTTTTCTTTTGACTTACTCTTCTTCTACAATCTTCATTTTCACGTTCACATGGCTTTGGCAAAAGACAGTAAAGGGAAAACATTAATTTATTGAAGACCGAAGCAGCTCCACGCCCATCCTTGCATGCTTCAATATTTAATACAAAGTGGGCCACGGTCCACTTTCCTCCATTCATTTCCCACGTTCAAAATCCAACCTCCAGAGATGAGTAGGAGACAACAAGAGAAACCACGCGTAATTAACCTCTTCATGCTTGCACCTCATAAGTGAAATCCTCATGCAATCTCATTCTTCTGGAAATTTTGGCTGATCAATTCACATACACCATTTTTTTTTTTATGCGCACGTGGTCAAGTTCACATATTCTCATCAATCCAATTATATTCAATTAGCTCAAACTCAAGACATTTAACATATAATGATGGATTATGTGGACATTTATATGATGGCATAGAATTTCAATCCCGCATAAGAAAAGAGCCTCATAGTTTGCCTTTTTATCATTCTACTCATCCTTGCACCCAAAGGTCGTCAGATAAACTCTTAAGACAAAGCAAGAGACAAAACCTCCTTCCGAAGCACGCAGTCAGCTAAGATAGCTGGTTCACCTATGACCACATCAACTTGCTAATAATTTCATCTTCCATAGTCAAAAATGCAAAAGTTTCTTGATACACATTTTTGTAGACATAAGTACAGCGGGAGTGCCAAAACTTGGCACGGAGGGACACTTAAGTGCCAAAAGTTACAAAAAGTACATTTAAATGACATTTAAAAAAAAAATGGATCACTTAAGTGCCAAGTCGTCGAAACCCTGCCGGAAATCCTACGTGACAATTTTTAATTAATTTTTTTGCCTAAATGGCTCACCGGAAATTGAAATGATGAAAAATCAGCGCAAAACGACGTCGTTTTGTGCTGACGTGATTTTGAAAATTTAGTAATTAAATAATTAAAAATATATATTATTATAAAATCGATTTTATTTAAAAAAAAGAGAAGAAGAAGGGGATCAATAAGGGCTGTGCAACCCTCGCCGCTGCCGTCGTCGCGGCCCCACCCTTGCCGGGAAGGGCCGGCAACGGTGGGGAGGGTTGGCCAAGGTTGACGAGGCCACAACCCTCGCCGATCCCCTTCTTCTTCTTTGTTTTTTTTTTTTTTAATAAAATCGATTTTAATTTTTTTTAAATCTGATGTGGATAATTTTTTTAAAAAAAATTGCCACATGGATTTTTTTTATTTTGAAAAAATGCTCCATCAGCAAATAAAATTGCCGGAAAATGGACACGTGTCAATTTGGCCGGAATTTTTCACCATTGGCACTTAACTAATCTATTTTGCTCCGATTTTGACACTTAAGTGTACCTTTTGTAATTTTTTGCACTTAAGTATCCCTCCGTACCAACTTTTGGCACTCCAGAGGTCCGTACCTCCATTTTTGTATGGCAATGCCCAGAAGCAATGCCAAATGTGTTAAATTTAAAGGTACTAGACCCAATTGCCACCACCACCATGTCATTGCTAGTTCATTTATATATGAGATGCGAGCAAAAGAGAGCAAGTAATGAAGCAACTTGAGGAAAATACAAGATTTATTACCATTTAGGATAATCGCAGTGGACGCCGTCCACTGGACGGTTCCGTTCAGCTGGGCTTGAGCAGCATTCCTCTCATTGGAAGATTTGAATGGAATATGACGGGGAGTGTGATGGACCATTGTGAAAGTACTCATCTAAAACAAGAAACAGATTGCTCCTCATTCAGTAAATGTGGGCAGGTTAACTTGAAACGCCAGGGCAACAAAATAAGTAGAGCAAAGAAGCTTAAAGTGAAAGCTTGCAATTTGATTTTCGGGCAATCCAAATCCTAAGACCGAGGTATTCACGGTCCTCAGCTGCATTAGGCAATAATGACTTAACTCTGAGCAACTTCTGACCCAATATCCTGAATGATCAAAAGCTACAAGAAGATGAGACCCCACTGGTTGGAGGTTTTATTTATTATGACTGTGGGGACTGCTCGTCAACGAATTATCGGTGTCTTTAGTAAAGAGGGGCAACGAAGCACCCGTTAGTGCAGTTGTAAAAAGATCATTACCCAAAAGTGATGGCCTAACCATGGCATCAAACAGAACTTAATCCACCCCCAAAATGCCAGCCTTGTAATTGATCAACGGCCACCCAATCCCCATAATTGCAAAAATGCAAGCCAAACTGATCTCCACCCTTTTGGACGTCGTTGGGTCTGAACTTGTTCAGGTCAAAGTGCCGAATCAACCTAGTAGGGCATTTAGTCAGATTAAGATCAATGCATTTACATGAAAAGACCTCACATAAGAAATGATGTAATAAACCACCATCAATTTGACATTTTGAATTTGAAGGCACGCAGAGCGAGAAACAAGCATCTAAATGGAAACAATCCTGCTTTTAGTTTCGCGCCTACCACGAGCTAAGGCATCCAAGGAGGGATTGGGTCACGCCCATAAATAATTGCCTTGCGCAGAAAAGGAGGAGTCAAGATGCCAAGTCGTACCTTCAGACAGCCTATTAATTTACCAATAGAAAGGGGGAAAAACATCAGAATGGTTGCATCAAGTTAGTCAAGAGGGGATTTACCAGACAACTACAAGAATATGAGCATGTTAACCAAGGAGAATATTCTCACCCAAAAAAAAAGGGAGCATCTGTCCAAAGATAACATTATAGACATGAAAGAGAACAAAGGAATGATATTCATATGCATGCAAAGTGCAAACAATTGTCTTCATGCACAGTTCCTCCCTATTTGCAAAGTGAAAACAAGTGTCTTTGTGTATGTAGATTAAGCACAGGGTAGGCAGCCTTAAAATTGACTATTTGTTAAAAAAACAAAGGAAAATATACTGTCACAAGAGCTTTCTGCTTTTTGTTAAAGGACCACTACTCCTCTATTTTATTTGGACAGGAAATCAAAATGGATTATCCTATACAAAAACTGAAGGGAGTGTCTTACAAACATGTTAGATTTTGCATGATGCTTCCAATTGCTCCAAATTCTTCCAGTTTGAAGTTTGATTGATTGAATAAACCTCACGTGCCATCCACATCCATGTCAGATTTCTTACATTCTTCACAAGCTTTATAGTTGTCAACAGACTCACCTAACATTGGGCATCTATGGACATAGGGATGACATCTCTTTGGTATATCAGGCAAGCCTTGCAGTGATTCACAGTGAAAGAGGCGCAATATCTGCAACTTATGTACTTTTGATAGATCTGGTAACCTTTTTATGGAGCTACAATTCTTAATTAATAATTCCTTCAGTGATTTCACTTCTCCCAAATCTTGAATTTCGATTAGCTGCAAGCAATTCCACACTGTCAGCTCTTTGAGCTTGCCTAAGCTTGATAGACCCGATAGCCTCACCAGCAATTCACACTCTGCCACATTCAAATTCTGGATACTTGCTAGCTGTTCAAACTCAATCTCTCTCAACCAACACCGAAAGAGTGTTAACTCGGACAAATATCTCAAATATCTTAAGTTGGAAAAGAATGGCTTTATTGGTGAATTTATATCTCCTAGTTCCAAACGACAAAGACTAAAAGGAAGCCTTGCAAGAGATTGAGGATCCTCACAAGATATGCGAAGTGACCAAAGCTGAGGAGGCCAAGTAATATCTGTACTTAGACTCCACTCCTCCCATTTTGGCGACTCCCCCATCCACTTGGATGAAGTTTGTCCCCGGGTGCCAAGCGCAGTCTCCGCCACGAAATATAAATGTTTTAAGGTCGTAGGAAGTTCTGGCAACCTTTCAAGCTGACGATTATCACCCAAGCGCAGTTCTCGAAGACGAGATAGTTGATTAATGGTGGTTGGCACTCTGCTCACCTTGCTACCTGACAAGTCCAGCTCCTCCAAAAATGATACTAGCCCGATTTCGCTCGGGATTTCCCCCTCAAGATTTCTGCAATTGCCAGCTTTTAACACTTTAAGATTCTTCAGCATCCTTATGGTCTTCGGTAGCTCTCTTATCTTACTCTCTGCTATAACTAAGCACTCAAGCCTCTTAAGAAATCCAATAGAGGCAGGCAGTTCAGTAATCTCTGTACCCCACAAATGTAACTCAAGCAATGATTCTAGTCCTCCAATGGAGTTTCGCAGCTCCTTTATCCGAGTGAATCCCAAGTTCATTTTTTCCAACCTTTTGAGATCTCTAATAGAATCGGGTAATTCTATGATTCCTGTGTCAAACAAATTCAATATGAGTAATGATCTCAATTTCCCAATGGAGTCTGGAAGCTTTCTAAGTCGATGACAACTCTTCAAAGACAAGCTTGTCAAGGCCACGATCTCTCCAATAGATGAATGAAGCTCCCGTATACACTGCCCCTCTAGCTTTAGACTTGACAGGTGCTTTAGACTGCATATGGCAAAAGGCACTGTGAACAGGTCAAAATGGAGGCTTGTGGACAACTTTGACAGCTGAACTTGGTCTGCAATTATTTCCAAGCGCTTTAGGTGCTCTAGCTTACTAATAGAGCTACCAATTTGTAGCGACTTTGGACAATGTTCATTAACAACTAGTATCTTCATATTCAAGCATGTTGAGAAGTCAGGAGTTGTCGAGAGATGGCATCTTATGAGATGTATAACTTTCAAGTTATGATTCACCTGCAAAACAAATGAGAATTAGAAGAGTAAGCAAAAGCATATGGCAACAAGTATGTATATGCGATCGGATGACTTACCAAGCATGGGCTCCATCCATTCCAATTTTCTGGAATGTCACTATCCAAAAGCTTGAGCACGACTAAGTTCCATAAACATAGATTGATCGCTTGCAAGTTTGAAGGGCAATGACGCCAAGAGAGCCATCTTAAACTTGAGAGAAGATTCTTAAAGTCTCCTGCCAAGTTCCCACCCTCTAACTCCAAGAACCTTAAGTTAGGCAACTTCGAAAACTCTTCACTTGTAAAGTTGTGCTCTTTGGAAAGTCTAGTTAGTTTGAGTGCTACGATGTTTTCTGTTCCCTAACAACATGAAAAGGAACAAGTGGACTTTATATGGTGACAAAAGAGAACATATTCCATGAGCACATATTGCATTGACTTGCTTTATAAGTAAGGTGGTGGATAAAATTAATCACGGTGAAATAACAATATGAGAGGTTGCATATTCTATCCAGCAAACCGTTTCTATTTTCAGATCGTAAATGTAAGCTGTTCATAATATTGGCTAGTTATAAATCATGATATAACATATCCAGGAATATACTCCAAACTTCAAGCTGAGGTTTCCCGATCTAGAAGACAGCAGCTATGAATTAAATTTACCTTTCTAGTTTGCACTACTTTTAATGCAATTTCAGGACACCAGAGTCTACTACGATTTCCAGGCACTTTGATATCTTCTTGACGAATAATTTCTCTTCCAAGGTCTCTGAACAAATCATGCATCAATAGCCTATCATCAACAATCTTTATCAAAGACATACGAGTAAGGACGATGATAACACTTCCTGGGAAAAAATCCAATGCTTTCCACATGTAATGTGGATAAATTTTTTCTTCACCAATAAAGTAACATGCAATATCAAGAAAAATTTCTTTATGTCCCTCCTCTAGCATGTCAAAACTAATCTTTAATTTGTCAAGCACATCCTGATTGGGAACTGCATGTAATTTCTTCAATGTGTCTTTCCAACGTCGTTTACTCCGACAATAAAGAGAGGAACCGATGACCTCAAGAGCCAAAGGAAGTCCACCAGCTTTGTGAATAATATCATGAGAAATGTCATTGTAATCCTGTAGAGGGGAATCCATTTTGAAAGCATGATTACTAAAAAGCTGAAAAGCATTGTCATCATGCATTTCTCTCATTTGATAGATTTTAAACTCTCTAAAACCCATTTGGATATTGTTTTCTCGGTTTTGCTCTTCGATTGGCAAAAAGTTCGTATCCCTTGTTGTAATAATAATTCTGCTCCCTAGACCAAACCAATCATGCTTTTCTGCAAATTTGGAGAGTTGGTCCCACCTATCTAGGTCATCAAGGACAATGAGAACCTTCTTGTCACGAAATCTCCTTTTGATTTGCTCAACCCCAGCATCAGAGTCAGATATCTCCACTGGTTTGAAGTTGAGAATTTCTGACAATAATTGTTTTTGCAATTGAACAATTTTTCCTCTCTTCGAAGCTTCTCAAACATCCGAAAGAAAGCTACTCCCATGAAACTGACTAGAAATATGATTAAAGACAACCTTGGCAAGAGTCGTCTTACCAATGCCCCCCATACCATGAATTACTAGTTACTGTACATAAGGAGAACCTTCGTCTAACAGGCGCACCGCATCATTAACATAGTCTTGGATTCCAACTAAATGATCGGGTAGATTTTTGTATCTTTTATTCAGCTTGATCAAAAGTTCGGCGACGATCAATCTAATGAGCTCACCTTGCCTGTTATATTTAAGAGAAAGGGTCTAGTCAGAAAGATCGAAGGTAGAGTATTAACTTATCAAGCTCAGGAATATTGTAAATCAAACACAAACCGGCCACAGTGGGAAGGGGACTCTGCAAATATATAGGAAAAGGATAAACCCCGCGGCGGGGCCTTCCGACTCCCCAAAATAAAAATATCAATTCCTGTTATACATAATATAAAGTTTCAAGTTCTAACTCTCTTTTTTAAAATAAATAATAATTAATCAAATTCTATGTCAATTTACTTAAAATGAATTGAAATTATATATGGAATCGAATGGCCAAAGATGTAAATTACATAAATATATATACTTAAACTTTATATAAGGTTCTCGTTCATCCATAAATTACATAAATCGAATCCCGTGTATTTTCTTCCTTTAAATATATGTAAAAGTTTTCTTTGTTCCTATTTTCTAGTTTGCATAAATTAAAATAATAAATCGCTAAACAATTGTCTTCGATATCAAACCTACATAACATTGAATTAGAAGTTAGAAAAAAATGCTTTTATTTTATCTAAAAATGCAAATCGAATGTCAAATTCAAATTGATTTGTCATGTCCTACTAGAGAGTTCATCTAGCATTAAGTTATTTATATCTACCCTTATATGTATTAACAGTTCTTTTTTTTTTCTGGGTATTATTTTTCCTCTAAACGAATAATTATTTTTATTTTGACATTATTTGAATGCCATGTATGGCAATCTACATTGTTTAGGTAAATTTTTCTGTTCATAAAAAAGGTATAACTTAAATAATGATGAAGCCAACATCAATTGAATAGTTTAGCAAAAGTGTTCAGCTGAAAAAATAGCTTTTAGAATTTCATATAATTGAAAGCAGAGTCATCAAGAAGAAAACATTTCTCTTGCGTGAAAAAATTATGTTTCTATATTTCATAGATGACTTTGGCAGCCCCTGGACCTATATCCTGGCTCCATCACTGACACAAACTAAGTAGAGCCTCTTTTTGCCATAATAAGAGAGTGTCTTTCATTGGAGAGACGAGGTCCTGTGACCTCTAATGTGTTACGGCTAGTACGCCCCAATAGAATAGAGAGGGAATTGAATGGAATAGATATCTAATATGATCACTATCAGATTTCTAATTACAAATATATAATAATATATTTTAAGTTACAATGATATTGTAAAATAAATAAAAATAAATAGAATGTAAATTAAATTCATTAGAATACTCTCATTCAACACTATTCCTTTCCCACAACGTTTTTGCTTACAACCAAAATATAAGAATTTTCAATCCATTCCCATAATACACCAAACAAAAAATATTGAGAGTATAATTAGAATGATTAATCATCATTTTAATTGGTTCTTTCATGTAATTTATATTTATAATTATTTATTTTTAGAATTAGTATTGATTAATCATAATGGAATTTTAAAAAAATTAGCCATTATTTGTAACTAGCGTTGAGGCCCGTGCTCCGCGCTTTCCTTATTGTTGGCTGAGTACGTATGAAATGAAGTGAATCAATTTTTTTCTTAAAGGAATTGAGTGGAGACGTAGTAAGCAGTTATTAAATATGTATAAATAGAATAACAAGTTGATGAAACAGAGACAGGACAATTTTTACTTTTGATGTAAGTACGAGAGTATGTCTCATTATTTATATTTATATAAATTACATATCTTATTAAAAAAAAAAAAAACCCAAACCTTACCCTTTGTCTTTCAGATCCCATCCTTTGATATGAGCGACCTCTCTCAGCGCCTCCTTCCATTGCTGCACAATATCACAGCCAAAATTCTGCTCGTGCTTCTGCAAAGCGTCACGATATAGCCCTGTTTTGAGCTTGACATCGTCAGGATCCACATCGAAGAAAATTGGCAAAATTGTCACTTTGCCATTCCTGCTTCTTGAGCAATCCACCATGTATGCAAGCTCACGAAGACACCACACACTAGATGCATAGTTTCTAGAGAAAATGGGCATGCATATTGTAGAACTCTTGATCACGCGCTCCAATTCACCTCCAATTGCTTCCCCTGTTCTGATCTCTTCCTCATCTCTAAAAACATGAATCCCAGCTCCATCCATGAAGTGATAGAGGCAATCGGCAAAATTTTGTCGAGTATCGGGCCCTCTAAAATTCAAGAACACATCGAATTCAGCCCCTGGCAACGACTTCGCTTCACCACTATCGGGGGTCAATGCCACTGTTCCATTTGATGAGTGCCTCCTCTCCATCTTGGTATCTCGATCGACTTTAACAATGAGCGAGAATCTCGAGGACTTGTGGACGAGCCAGAGAGTGCTGGCAGATTAGGATTGAATTGCAGATTTTCCTTCGTTGCATTATTGAGGTACCCCAACCACCAGTCTCATCTTTGTATGCTGATCGACTTTGACAATGACGAAAGATCATCTCGAGGCCTGTGGTGAACGTGAATGGAAGATACCACGTAGGTCCCATGTGTGCAATGATTTTTTCAAATTTAAGCATTTCATTCATATACTACATTCTTTTTAATTGAGTAAATAATGTTATATTTGGATTAAAAGAAAAAGTAAATTATGTTATATATAAGTTATATTTCATAAAAAGAAATTAAGGGAAATATACAAAATACTTCTTTTTCAAGACAAAATGTCTAAGACAAAAATTTCTCATTGGACAAAAAGTTCAAACTGAACATTCGATGATAAATGTAAAACTCTTGTAGGAACACCCCGAAGAGGTAGCTAAAACAATTTTTTTTCTCTTTTCAAAGTAGTATTTTTCTCTCTCATGACAATCCATTTCCCTCTAAATTAAAATTACATGCTATTAACCTGCATAATCATTTGCTAAATTATCCAAATATATACCTAATTGAATAATATGTCAATCTGTTATGTAGTTGACAACTCAATATTTTTTGTATTCTAAAATGTAAACCAAATACTAAAGATTCTCAAAGTACAATATATATATGCGCTAGGCACACTTAGCATTTTGGTTGTTTGTTGATTGAATCTTTAACATTCTATTTAGTAAATTGACTCCTAAACCTCTCTGGAAAATCTGCAATTCAATCCTAATCTCCCTACCGGTGACATTTACTTATTGCAAAATCATGTTCTTTTAGTTTTTCACAAAAGTGAACGTTATTTTAACAATAATCAAGGTATAAACCACATAACTTTCGTTGAGAATTGAGTTAGAAACTTGATTATGAAATTTTATTGAAAAATAGAATTGAAGTTTTCTTCTTAACTTTATGTGACTCGAGAAAAATGTTAAGCAAAATTTAATATTTATTTTTTCATTAGTTTTCATAATCAAGTTCTCTATTTAATGAAAGATTCATATGCTTTATTTCTGATTGTGGTTGAAATGATGCTTCATTTAATAGAAAATTGTCCAAAAAGTTATAAACTTACTGTGCTTTTGCCAATTCAATTATAAACCTTTTAATTTCATTAATTGAGTCATAGACATTTTTACATTTTACCAATCGAGACCATTGGGCTAATTTTAACTGAAAATCACTAATATGGACACTAGCCGTCCTACATGACATAATATGGCATTGATGTGGATATTTTTTTGATAATATTTAATATTTTTTTTCTAATTTTTTAGTAATTTTTTGTTTTTTCTTTTTTTTTCCTTCTTTATTTTTTTTTTATCGTCGTCGACGAGGGTTATCAAGCCCTTGTCGGCTGCAGGCAAGATAACCTTATTTAGATCTAGGCAAGGCCGTCTTCACCCGTAGCTAACAAGCTAGCTTACCTAGATTTGGGCAAGGGTTACATAGCCCTCGCCTACAACTAGTGAGGGTGTCATGGCCCTCACCAACGACTAACAAGGGCTCGGCAATCCTCATCAGCCACACTAAAAAAGATAAAAGAAAAAAAAAAGAACAAAAGGAATAAAGGAAAAAAAAAAAAAAGAAAAAGAAATATATTTCAAATATATTAAAATATTGTTAAAAATTGTCCATAGCATACATAATGCATTCCAGCAAAAATTGAACAAATGGACTCAATTGACAAATTGTGAAAATGTTTAAAATTCAATTAACAAAATTAAAAGGTTTAGGTTTCAATTGGTAAAAGTATAATATGTTGAGGACTTTATGGACAGTTTTCTCTTCATTTCATAATCACCCACAGAGTATAATCATCTAGTTACTAAGGTCACCAACAATTATATTGGGACTTGGTTGCATCTTTTTCAAAATATTTAAGACCTAATTGACTAAAAAGAAAACATTTAGAACTTAAGTAATCAACTATCAAAACATTAAGACTTTCATTACACTTAGGTCTTGGTGGTGATCGTTGATTACTTAAGTTCTAAATGTTTTCTAATTGTTCTACTTTTACGGTTTGACCAAGTGTATACGATTTGGGGAGAGCTTTCACATGATACCGATGTTTTTGAAACCTAAAGATCGCATCTCAAGATACCATGCCATCAGATCTTGGTGATTCGATCTTGATGATATCGGGAGCTCAGTAGTTTTCTCAATCTCAGTTGAAAATAGGAGTTACGAGTTTGTCATGTCTTCAAGAATCGCATCTACTTGATCTAAAACATAAAAGATATCACAAGCCAAAATCGGCTATAAGAACAAATAAGAATTAGATGAAATGGGGTAGGTACGTACCCAAACAAACTTCTGAATTGATCTTAAACCGAACTAAGGCTGAGCCGGCCATGATGATTCACTTCCCTTTTATAGATAAATTCACTTCCTTTTTACTTCAACAAGGATTGAATCAAGTTCGCTTGATACGAGAACCTGTGACAATGGGGGTAGGTCTCTATTGTCAGGAGAATTCCCTACAATTTGATATTAGGCGCTCTGTTTGCATAGGCATATATCGTGTCGGTTATAAGAAAATTATTAGAGCTCATCCTCTTATAAGAATCAAACTAACCAACTTGATATGAAATGAGTTTGTTATATTTGGTTTGATAATACATATCTATTCATAAGCAAGTACTCTCGTAATAGCATGACCAGAATTAAGAGTTATTAAGTGCATATTTTGAGCAACTATCATATTGGCTATCACTCGAACAACACGAATTCAGTATCCCCACTGCAACAAAATGTATCATGTGTCATTAGGCTGAAACACGGCGGAGACAAATACAAAAAATTGAACTTCCAAAAATAGTTCACGAGAATATTTTCTTCTCTAATATGGATAAGCCTCTAATTTAACAAGGGAAAAATCATTTCAATTACTGGTAACCTACTGTCGGGTCAGTTCAAGAAGAGGAGACCCCAAGCAACAGAGAGCTGAGGATCACCATATTCCGATAGAAATATCTTCTCACGCATAATCAGGCATCACCTTTTTCAGGAATGTAATCGGCTTGGAATCTTCAGGCGCCAGTTGGTCAAATGCGACATAGTTGTGCTCTTCATCGTACACATGGCACATCGTCATGATTGTCTTCATGAGTCGCCAATTCTGGCTTCATTTAATTACTGTGGATGACATGTAAACCAAATGAGCAAGCTAGCAAATAGGCAATTTTGGACTACAGCGAGACAACTGGTGTCCAGGCAAATATCCAATACTGAGATGACTCTGCATTTACAAATATTTTAAGCACCAAACGCCAAAATCAATGAACCATCTCAAGTATGCCAAATTTAGTTTCAACTTTATTACTCCCTTCCGCTTCAAGCATCTGCTACTCATGATAAGAGAAAAAAAGGAACTTATTCCAAATCATCCTGATCTAGCTGGCATTTTGAATGCCGTAATAACATACTTGATGAAACCAGCTCACCTTTCCCCAGTTTTCTTGTATAGACTTGTGAGCCGCGCGCAAGTTGTAACTTGGAATCCTTGGTGATATATGATGGGGTATGTGGACATTTATGTGATGGCATAGAATTTCGATCCTGCACAAGAGGAGCATCTCAGATTGCTTTTTGATCATTCCACTCATCCTTGACCCAAAGGTCGTCAGATAAACTTTTAAGGCAAAGCAAGTGACAAAACCTTCTTCTGAAGCATGCAGTCATCTAAGATAGCTAGATCACCTATAACCACCTCACCTTGACAATTATTGCATCGTCCACTTTCAAAGATGCAAAAGTTTCTTGATACACATTTTTGCATGGCAATGCCCAGACGCAATGCCAAATGTGTTAAGTTAAAGGTATAAGACCCATTTGCCACCACCATCATATCTTTGCTAGTTCATTTATATCTGCGATGTGCGCAAAAGAGAGCAAGTAACGAAGAAACTTGAGGAAAATAAAAGATTTATTACCATTTAGGATAATCGCAGTGGACGGTTCCGTTCAGCTGGGCTTGAGCAGCATTCCACTCATTGGAAGATTTGAAAGGAATATGTGGTGCCGTGTGATGGACCATTGTGAAAGTACTCATCTAAAACAAGAAACAGATTGTTCTTCTCATTCAGCAAATGTGAACGGCTTGACTAGAAAAGCCAGGGCAACTAAATTAATAGAGCAAAGAAGCTTCAAGTGAAAGCTCTTAATTATACAACTTGTGATTTTCAGACATTCCAAATCCTAAGATTGAGGTATTCACAGTCCTCAGCTGCACTGGGCAATAATGACTGACTATGAGCAACTTCTGACCAACTATCCTGAATGATCAAAAGCTACAAAAAGATGAGACAACACCAGACTCCTTTGGAGGTTTTCTTTATTATGACTGTGGGGACTACTCATCAATGAATCATTAGTGTCTTCAGTAAAGAAGGGCAACGAAGCATACATTAATGCAGATGAAAAAGATTATTACCCAAAAGTGATAGCCCAACCATGGCATCAACCAGAACTTAATCCACCCCAAAATGCCAGCCTTGTAAATGATCAATGGCCACCCAATCGCCATAAAAGCAAAAACGCAAGCCAAACTGATCTTTACCCTTTTGACTTCATTTGGTCTGAACTTGTTCAAGTCAAAGTGCCATATCAACCTAGTAGGGCACTCAGTCAGATTAAGATCAATGCTTTAAAAGAAAAGGCAACAAATAAGAATTATAACAAACCACTATCAATTCTTGAACCCAAAAAATTAAAAAAACCACCATCAAATTGATATTTTGAATTCGCAGGCAAGGAGAGCGAGAAAACAAGCATCCAAATGGAAATAACAAAGGTTTATAGATACATACATACCAGTGAGCTATAGACATCCAAGGACGAATTGGGCCATATCCATATATAATTGCCTTGCCCAGAAGACGAGAAGAGTCAAACTCCTCTTTCCAAACAGGATGCCAAGCTGTATCTTCAGACAACCTATTAATTTACAGATAAAAAGGAAGAAAAACATTATGATGATTGAGCAAGGAGCATGTGTCCATAATAAGAGAAAAAAAACAAGGAGCATGTGTCCAAAACATGACATCATAGACATGAAAGAGGGCAACGAAATAACATCCATCACATCTGCAGTGCAAACAAGTGTCTTCAGGTACATTTCCACACTATATCCAAAGTTTAATCAAGGGTCTTGAAGTACATAGATTATGCACAAAGTAGATAGCCTTAAAATGGATTATTTGTTAGAAAAACATGGGAGAATATACAATCACAAGCCTATTACATTCCTGAAAAAAGTAATGCCAGATTATGCTTAAGATGATATTTCTATCGGACTCTGGTGATCTTCAGCTCTCTCTCTCATGGTCTTCTACTCTTTAATTTAACCAGATTGGGGGTCGCCAATCGTTAAGATGATTTTGCATCTGTCGAGTTGCCACTAATCCATATTACAGAAGAAAATATTCTTGTGAAATTTCTTGGAAGTTAAATTTTTTGTTTTCTCTCTAGGATGTTTCAGCATCATGACACATTATACATATTCTTGTGAGAAATTTCTTGGAAGTTAAATTTTTTGTTTTCTCTCTAGGATGTTTCAGCATCATGACACATTATACATATTCTTGAGAATATCTTGCTTATGGGTTGTGAATGCCAACACAACTCATGTTAGGATTGGATCCCACATTTATGGCAATAAGGATAGCATTCCCTACTTCGAAGGTTGTTGTATCATATACGCATAGTATTTCTAATTTCGTTGGCGAAGCTCGGCTGTCTTCCATTGATCAATAAATTCGCACATTCGTGAAAGTTTAGTTAAATTCTAGCTACATTTTGCACATTTCTATTGTTCTAAATTTGCGTACTAGTGGCATCTTTTAAGTATACTACTCAGCAGGAGAGCCTCGGTGCCTTTTCTTCTCTCTTACCCCAAAAAAAAAAATGATCAATATCTTCTTTTGAGACATTTCTATCCAATTATATTTTAATCATGGAAAAATGTTGGTATGCAATAAATAAAACTGAGAATAACAAATTCATTTCCCATCAAAGTCTATTAGTTTGATCTTTGATGCTTATAGTATGAGCTCTTAAAAATTTCTTACAAACCAGATGTATGTCTATACCAACATTGACACCTACCACAATAGGCGTGAGATATAATTAACATGAGAGGACCATAATTACTCAAATCCGATGAGATCTTTTACACTTTATTTTTTTTTTCTCCTTTTAAAACTTAGAAACAAATTTCATATGACAAGTGCATGACATTGGGCTAAAACTTATGTCATTTATGGCAGGATCGAGCTTACAGATATGGTGAAATTGAAATTGAAAATGTACTTTTCCGTTAGTTCTATTAATATGTATTTCCCCTTGAATTTTCATTTTAATAATCGATGTATGACATATGTCACTTGATTAAATATAATCGACAAGTGGCGGAGATTGGCGATTGGCGTCCGACGGTGGTGGAGGTGAAGGTGGCCAACGATCGGACTAATAGCGGCGAGCGATCGGCGATGGCGGCAACAAGCGGTGGGCGGCGATGGGCAGGTGGCTGCGTGCTATAGGTGGTGAGTAGTCCCCAAAAAATAGTTTTTAGAAATTGTTCTCAAGAATAAGAAGTTATTTTTTTCTATTTTTTATTTCTACTCCAAATCTATTTCTAGGAACAACTTTTATTCCTAGGAATAAAAAAATCAATTGGCATTACTAAACGCATTTTTGTTCTTTTTCTATTTCGGAAAACAAAAGAGCAAAAAAATAGAGAAATAGAATGGTTAACAAATGGAGCCTAGAACAACTATTAATGCTATAGCTTCAATTCCCAATGCCAAAGTGGGAACACGTTCTCATCAAGTCCAACAATTGCTCACCTATTCTAATCGCGACAAATGCCAACTATAGTTCTCTCTCTCCCTCCCTTTCTAGAATCAATCCGTTGGTATTGAATTCCAATGAGCCGATTTTCATTGGAGTTTGTAAATCAAGTATGTTATTTCTTTGCTTCTCCCAACTGTTTTTATGAGGGTTCCAACGCTTATAGTTCTTGTCTGTGCACTTGCTTCGTCGACAATCAAGCCTGGGTTTGGCCTTCAATTTTAAAAGAAGAAGCCATTGCGGGCTGAATTTTTGCTAATAATTCAAATGTGCATTTTTGGTAATAAAAACTAATCAATAACAAAACGAAAAGGCTTCAGCCCATCGAAATCTGTTCAGGCCCACCAATTCGTCTCGCCTCATTTTTGAAGAGGATCTTGGTCCATGAAAAATAAGGCTAAGCCCATAGGGAATCACAAACCAGGCCCAGCCCGACTTATTTGAGAAAATTCGTCCAAAAGCCCAAAAGGGCCGAACCTAAGCTCTCCTCTCTTCTCTATCTGACTTCCGTCTATGAGGTCGGCGGACGAGGGGGACGTACGGAATCGGGAATTCTCTTGACACATTTAACCAACCGTATTGCCATATACAGAAACCCGGATTTCCACTCGGATTCTAAAAGGATTCCTGGATGATTTTCCTCTTCCACCGCCTTCTGACGTCATCTTTGCTCTGTTCGGCCCTGTGTATCGGCCGAGAAGCTCGAAGCAGGCCCTTCACTCTCGTGCGAAGCTCTCCTTCGGCGGGGCGTCGATTTTCACCGGAGAAACTTCCACGAGAAGATTCGGTGGAGGCACAGGCGGAATCAAGCGTCACCGACTTCTCTCGTACCGGTTCTCCCTCAAGAATTCGATAAAAAAAGATATCTTTGCGACCGCTCGCAGAGGGGAGAGAGAGCTGGACGTCTGCTCCGGATTAAACAGAAATCCTCTCTCCTCCTCCTCCTCCTCCTCCTCCCAAATTTCACGACGGGAAGCTGAGGATGCCCGCTGGATCCATGGCATCAAAGCTCGCGGGTGACGTGACTTTCTCGGATCCGAGCCGTCTACAGCTTCTCCCCCTTTGCTCGACACCGGTTTGAGCACTGAATTGGATGCGGTGGAAGTTTCAGCGGCATGGGTTTTGCTCTCTCCAGTTAGATCTTCGTTTTTTTCCCCGTCTTTTACATGTTCGATTGAATTCCTTCTTACGGTGTTTAATTCTTACGGACCAGTTTCAACTTTTGTGCTATGTATGGGACACTGAAGAAATGAGGGGATGGAAAATAGGAAAAAAATATTAGATTTCCGACCCATCATTATACAACAAATTTGAATGGTTTCTCAATTTTTTCCGTTCGAATTTTCATTCCTTTCTTCACATTCTCTAATTTTCTAAAGGGAACATTAGTTAAATAATGCATTATCACGTTGGAGTGAGTATTGGGTTTGGTTCAACCTGAAAACCGACCAAACCAGCCTGCACTGGTCTTTTCCAAGGAACTGATTCGATTTCCAATCTTGCAAACTAAAAACTGGCCCAAGATTGGTTCAACTCCATTTCAAGGCCAAAACCACATGCTCCACTTGGGTTGAACTGGTTTTGAAACTCTTTTAGAAATAAAAAATAAGTATTTTTGCACCTATCAAGTATTGAATCTTAGCATGAACAAATAAAAAATAACTGGTAGACTAAAACATAAAAGAAATGTTTTCATAGTGAAATAGTAATAACTTTTATATATTATTATGAATCTGATTTTGTACTCAAACATAAAAGCAATGGGAACTAGTAGTTTCAAAACTTGTCAGTTAGGATTGTGATTCTAATATTTTGAAATCACCCAAGATCGATTCTCGGTACAAATTAAGAGCTAACTCGTCCTAAAACAGATTAACCTTATTATAAGGTGAAGGAAATTGTCTAATTATTAAATAACCCAAGCCATTTGATGAAAAATCCATTGAAAAGAAGGCCATATTAGAATCTTTAGTGGAATTGCAAAACATGTGTTGTTATAGGGGATTGGCGTACAAAGAAGCACTACGGACAATTATGCTAAAGATTCGAATCCCTCACGACAATCTTGTCCCACATCCGTGCAACACATCATTGGTACTTTTGAATTCGATCATTGAACATGAGCTTAAAGCATCGGCAATGAATCAATTGTTTGGCACCGAGGAGCGTTCAACCATCAGATTGAATTGAGCTCAACACTACCTGCCGATCAAAATAGACTTTTCTCATGTGGTACTCAAGAAACGCCTATTTGATTCTCGTTCGATGATACTCGGGGTTCTAGAGTTTGAGTTTTAATTCACATGGAAGGCATGATCAACTTAGACTCAACTGAACTTAACTCGACTATCAAGACAATGTTATAATCTAAATGTGGAAGTTTCATTGTCTTTCAAAAATATATTCTGACACAACATCAATGTCTGAATCTCCTAGCTCTACCAAATCGAAATGAATTATGAGGAATCGGATTAAGAATTAACTTAAAAATTACTATACGTAATAATAATCAGAGTACATGTTTTATTGATTTTTCTGTTTCAATTAGCTATAAATAACATGACATTAGATAAGTATGCTTTTCATTTTGACATACAAAAGTTACAAAATGCAAGGTTTAGTTAATACCACATATCCACTTGCCTTTCCATGTGACTTTTATTATTTTAACATTTCAAAATCTACATATATCAATGTATAAATTCACACATAACTATATACAGTTTTCCGAAACTTAAAATATTTTAAAATTTATATCTGAAAAAGAAACACATTTGTTGATTAGGCAAAACCAAAATTATAAAATTATTTGAAGTTGTCTAAATCTCGAAAGTAAACCCAAAGTTTGGTGGGGCAAAGCAAAAACCTAAAATTTAAGTCTAGCATTATTTATTTATTTGTTATTTAAAAATGATACCAGAAAACATTATTTATTTTATTTTATTTTATTGTCATCGTCTATGTTTGGTCAACGAAGAATATCCTCTCAGTTTGATGGAACACTTTTTTTTTTTTTCAATTAAACAATTAAGTAATCTTAAAAGTTGAAAGCTACGCGTACCTAACGAAAAGGTGGAAAGTCATTTTCTGAAGTTCACGCTTGTTCCACGTTCCCACCTCCACCACCAGTTATACAAAATTGAGAAAGTGAGTCAACGTTAAAAAATGAATACTATTTACTCCTACATTTACTGAGAAAGAAAATTCATTTGAGGACGATGTTCGAAATTGTAATGGTGACCATACGGAGAAATCAGCAAAAAAGTTTTCAATCAACAGAAAGACATGCAACATCGCGTGATAATTTACAATGCCATGTTTCTTTCACAAAGATTTATAATGCCGTATAGATGGAATAAGAATGAGGGGTTAATAATATTGAAAATCCAAAACTAGTATTTAATGATAGACTTATCTCAAATTAAATTTTCGCCTCATAAAAATTCAAAACTATTACCCCAAATCCAAATTTACTTTTAGTTAACATTCTGTTCATAATTCCATTAAACATACATGAGTCAACATGTGTGAATTTATCATGAATCATCATTCTTCATGTTAAATTCGTTCAAGTAGTATTTTGTCGAGTGTGTTAACATGTGGACATTTTAATATGATATTAGATGGAATGTCAATAGATGATAGATTTGAATTTGGGTATTAATTTGAAACTTTATGCAAGATAAAAAGTAAGTTAAAATTAATTTAATATGGGTATTAAAGTTTTTTTTTTTGTTTGGTAATAATGGAAGAACGAGTCTTGCTAAAGTCTGAACGCTTTCCTTGCCCCGCTTTTCTTCCCCATAAGTGGGTTACTGACTTTGACAAGTGCATGTAGTGACATGGCCAAACGAAGGCAATGCGTGAATGTGATGGTCACTGTACATAGGACGGAAAGAACGACAAGGACGAGTGAATCGATGGTTTCTGACTCGCAATCACGACCGACACGAAAGACTCAAAAGTGTTATATGATTATGTGTGGAATTCATGCGAAACGTGCACAACGTGAATGCCTAATTTTATCATCAGCTGACAAAATTGAACAGGGATGCCCAAAAACATCTTTCTTCCTAATAAGTTTACATTGAAACACGCTTTAAACTCGGTGAGACGCCAATGATGCTCTTCCTAACATGGGTCTAGCGTTGCACTAGCTCTCCATGGATGAAGAAAATATGTTATTGATACATTGTTCGATGTATGACGCAGTCGATAAAAGCGATTGATAGTTGTATTGAAGGCTTCAATATGGGTCTCGCTCTTTTCTTGATATATAGTTGCTTAGCTCTAAATTGCCACATCTATGAAATATCATATTGTAATTATAAATGTGTTGCGAATACACTCGACCACCTCTTAGTTAGAGGCGGCAAGCTAGATAAAGTACCATTGTGTCTTGTTAATCTTGTGCTAGAGAGAGGGGTGATGAGTTAATATATGCATCCATTGAATTTTATGATGCAAAGGATTTAATAGAGTATCTCACGAGGGCCGCCAGAGCCTTGCCCGACTCCAACACCGGCGAGGGCGGCCTCGCCGACTTTCCTCTGTCAAGAGAAAAAAAAATGAAAAAAAAAATGGAAAAGGACGAAAATGCCCCTTAACCAAAAAGTTTGGAGTAAATTTGTTATAAGTGACATAGTTTGGGGTTTTTGATGGTAAAAAAAAATTTAGAATAAAATTTCACAAGTTGGTATAGTTTTGGGTTTTTGGTAGAACAAAAAAAAATTCAAGGAATAAAATTATCACAATGGGCATAGTTTAGGTTTTTGGTGGTATTTGTCTAAATTAAACACAAAATTACAAGAACTACTTAAATGGAGTCAATCCTTAATAACTAATAACAACACAAACACACAATTTGTGATCCTAAATAATTGCTAACAACACGAATAAAAATCCTAACTAAACACATAATTCTCTCTATGTTTCATCTACAAAACTAAATGTCTAAATGTTGTTAACAACACAAATAAAAATACTTACTAAATGTATAATTCTCTCCAGGTGAGTAGTCACCACGCCTTTACAAATTGCCTTGTCATTGCCATTATTGAAATATTATCCCACATTGCTTAACAAGTAGATTCTATATACTATTTATAGTTACGCAATTTCCCTCTATTTATTAGTTTAAATTTTTGGGTTGGACTTTTTACAATCAGAAATGATTAAACATTTTCTACAATGAAGTTCTACAATGATTTACACATAAGGCATTTTGTTACGTTATAAAGTTTTCTTCGAAACAAACACAAAGGAAAGTCATTTTTCTCAATCTAAACTTGTTGCTTTCAGTTAATGGAAAACAATTTCCATAAATTGATTAACTTTTCATTCTCCAAATACTGAAAAATTGGAATACAATTTTTTCGAAACAATTTTTTTTTTTGTTTTGTTTTCAAAACAAATGGTGTTTTACATGTATTTCCTGTCAAAAGCATATGCCTATGGCTTCTAGTAGCTAGATGACAGTCAAACCTCGTGGCACAGAATCAACTGCAATAAACAATCCCTTCTTTCTCATGGACTTGGCCGCCTAATCCACGTCCAAAGCATCGTATGGTAGAACCATTTTTTTTTAAAAATTATTACGTAAGTTGAAGACTAAGACGAGTTTGACTTTAATAGTTATTCTGTCTACGAACAAATCTATGTTCTGATCAGAAAACATTCGTTTGCGTACGAATTGATAAGGTGAAGACTAAGTAGCTATTTGGATACGAATCTATTTATGCTCTTAATTGACTATATTCATCCAATTTCTAGTAAATAAATGAAATTGTTTAACCATCTAATCAAAACTTAAAGTGGTGGAGCTCCACAATTATTCACTTTTCCTTTTTATTTTTTTTTTTTCAATTTATTAATTAGAATCTAGTTTTCGTAAAAAGAATAACACATTTTCATGTATTTTCTTTTTTCTTTACTAATTTTATTTGGGTAAATACCACCATGCATGTGTAAAAGCACTTTGTATTTTTTAGATTTTACCTATGTGCATATTAGCTTTGTCAATGAGAGAAAGTTCAAGGAAGACAATCGTTTTTATGTTAATTCAGCAAATTTATAGATTGAATCTTGAATGTCAAGTTAAAAATAAAAAATAAGAAAATTTCAACACAGGTCATAAAAATTTTTCTGATACATTCTTTCTTAATTCTTTATATATATATATTATAAATATAATGGGACCGGATGACTGGATGCAACAAAAAAGAGACCCTTTTAAAATTTGTCAAAACAAAATCACAATTACATTCTCTATTCAAAATTTAAAAGATGAAGTTTATTCAATCAAAATTTTGTAAATTACAACTATTTTAAAGTGATAGTTAAATTTCACTCAGCTTTGATTAATTAAATGGTAATATCATTCCTAGGGTGTTCGTCACAAGAAAATTCAAGGTCTTCAATGTCCATCAATTTTTCATGTCATTAGCTTTACTGTTAGATACTCCTAAAATTTTTTTCATGCTTTATGTAAATGTTCACAAATTCTTTAATGTAGAAAATAGAAAAGGGCTTGATAAATTTTTAAAGAGAGTAATCAAATATCAAGTTCTCTTTAGAAGTGAGCATTGAAGGATGGCTGAGTTGAGATGAAAGTAATGAATGGATGAGGCAAATATTTTATATTTTAAAAGTGTGTTTATTTCGTTAAAAATAAATGATTTAAAAATATTTTTCAAAAATAATTTTATAGAAAGTTTTTTCATCGCTTATGAAAATAGTTATACATAGATTCTTATAAATGATAAAAATATTTTTTATTAACTAATTTTATTAAATGATTCAAATAATTATTTTTTGAAAAATATTTTTTAATCATTCATTTTTTGTGAAACAAACGCTCCTAAATAGCAATAAGTATAAATTTGAAGGAAATAGTTCACATATGAATGTCAACAATGGTGATTTTGTCTCTATAATGGAAATGAGATGGATTTAATCATGCAAGGTGGAAATAGCTCTATAATTTGAACAAATTAGTCATATTAAAGCAATAAAAAAAAGTGGCATAAATCCTATTTTTTATTTTCCTTACAAAATTACTGTTGGGAAAAAAAGGCAAAGAAAGAAAAAAGTACCCCCAAAAAGGCAAAGAAAGTTAGGAGGAAACAAAAGGTTGAGGATTACCTGCGAAATGCTGACCACACTTTCGATGCCGACCACAGACAAAAGAAGATGAAAGCCTGAAGTTCCCCACATATAAAACCCCAGCAAGCGACGCCATTGAGAGATCCTCTTCTTGGGGTTCCACCGTCTCATCCCATGTATTGTAACCCCAGCTGCAATAACTAGAGAGAGAGAGATAGAGAGAGGTTCTATCTTTTCTTGGTAGTGGAGTTTGTGCGTCTGTGTTTTGGGGGTCCTCTTGAGCAGAGCTGCAAATTCTTTCTGCATTGCTGCTTCTTCATGGCTTGCAGGTTTGCGGATTCTGTCTTCCTCCTCAAGGTGTGTCCATCTCTCTCTCTCTCACTCTTTCTCTGTCTCTGTGTCTGTGTGTCTCTTTCTGTAGCCTTCAAGATCGATTCTTTTTGTAAATGTAAGAATTTCTTTTGGATATTTTGATTCTGGGTTCCAAATTCTTGGTTGAATTTGGACTTTGGTTGTCTAATTTTAGTGTACCATGTCAGCGGGCATTTACTGCCCGCCCTCCTATTGACAAGTTCGCATGGATTTTGTATTCAGGGCCCCCATCAGACGTCGATTCAGAGCCGAAGAATTGCTACCCAGTGTTCACCTGGTAGTTATTTTTCTATTATGTCTTTTCACCTGGAGTTGAATTTTTGATAATCTCATGTGTGAATTGAGTTACTTAATACTTTTCCTCAAAACATCCTCCGTTGGTTGTGGCCCGGTGGTGGTACATTCCATTAGTGGCCAAGTAGCCGTAAATTTGGAGGTTTAAATCTGCTCTTGTAAGGGTAAATGTCGACAACACACTTTCAGAGTGCTGTATGGTCACCGAGCAATAGCTTGGAGTTGGCTTCCACACCCACAGCCACAACCAGGCATCAACATGGCCGCACACTCCCAGTCCACCTCCCCAGTGTTATCAAAATAATCCACTGTCTTGAATAAGTAGTTTAGATGTAGCCTTGTGGAGTATGCTGTTATTTCTTTTCATCAAACTAATGATGTGGCTGAAGAATAGGTCCACTTAGAATTATGAAATATAGCTTCAAATTGGAGAATCTGATCCCTACTAGTTGACTGAATTTATTATCTCAGTCAGCTGAAACTGGATCTTAATTAAATTTGCTCAGTTGAATTATTTATATAAGACCAAGTCAACCTAATCTCAGATATGAGCAACAAAGTGTCTGTGAACATGACCAGCTCATGCATCCAGTGGCTATTCAGTGGGTTAAAAGCATAGACATCATCATATAGGCTAGAGTTTGTTTGAGTGCAAGCATCATATTGATAATGGAATTTTGGGAATTGGGATGAAACCGACCAAATTAATGGGTCTTCTTTTGAACTTACACTTTAGATGAATGAAACAAGTTGCATGGGACAATTGGTACTGTACTGGTTTTGATGGTTTCTCTGGTTTTGGTGGGTTTCTCATAATATTCCGTTGGAAGACAGGCTTACATTATCTGAATTGGGAAAATCAAGTCCAGAAGAAAATCAAACATAAAGGACATTCATTCTCCCCTAAAAAGATTCATATTGTAAGGGCTGTGGCAGTTCCTGTTGCACCGATTTCAGAAGACAGTGCTGAATACCGGAAACAATTAGCCGATAGCTATGGGTTCAGGCAAATTGGAGAACCTCTTCCTGAAAATGTTACCCTCAAGGATGTTATCGATTCACTTCCCAGAAAGGTATCCGCTTGACTGGCTTATTTTCCTTGCTAAGATTGTTATTTAGATTATCCTTTCCACTTGAGGATGTTGCTTTTGTAAAGGCTGAAAAAAAATCCAATGATGTACCTAGTTTGAAAATTTAGCTCCTATTGTTTGGGAACAGTCCTCAAGTAAATGAACAAATGTCTCTTTTAATACTACTACATTAGCTTTTCACTATGCGATTATAATATCAGCTGCATCTTGGTCACATGTAGGGCTAGATGGTCACAAGAAACTTTCTGGTATAGCTGAAAGAGTTACACCTTGTTAGCAAGTTTCCTAACAATTATTGTCCTCAAATTTCATTGAAGGTTTTTGAGATCGATGATGGGAAAGCCTGGACTTCAGTTTTAATATCTGTTACTTCCTATGCATTGGGGTTGTTCATGATTGCAAAAGCCCCATGGTACCTACTCCCTTTGACGTGGGCATGGACAGGAACTGCTGTTACGGGGGTAAGCTTTGTTTGCTGTTTTTCTCCTTTGGTAAAATATTTTCTTGCTTGTTCCTCATATGGTTTGTCTTTTTATTCTGTAACATATATTAGATTAACTTCTCAGACAGTTCTGTTTATCCGTTCTTGTTTTCCCTTCCATTTTTAAGTTCTTTGTTATAGGGCATGATTGTGCTCACAAGTCATTTGCGAAGAACAAATTAGTGGAAGATATAGTGGGAACGCTGGCATTCCTACCATTGATATATCCTTATGAGCCATGGAGGTTTAAGCACGACCGACATCATGCAAAAACTAACATGTCTGTAAGACACTTCCTTTAGATTTTTCATTTTGATAATCCATTTTGAGTAACATTTCATATGAAATGAAGGAGTAGATTGTCCTTTAACAACAAGCAGAACGCTCTTGTGACAGTTTATCTCCCTTTTTTTTTTAACAAATATTCCATTTTAAGGCTATCTACTTTGCATAATCTACATACTTCAAGACCCTTGTTTTCACTTTGGATATGGCGAGGAAATGTACATGAAGACAGTTGTTTGCACTTTGCACACTCTTTCATGTCTAGTATGTTATGTTTTGGACACATGCTCCTCGTCTCTCTCTCTCTCTCTCTCTCTCTCTCTTCCTTTTTCTTTTTACCTTCGTGAGAAAATTCCCCTTGGTTTGCTTGCTCACATGGGTGTAGTTGACTGGTTAATCCCCTCTTAACTGCCTTTTTGCAAATGTCATGATGTTTTTCTTCCTTTTTATTTGTAAATTAATAGGTTGACTGAAGACACAGCTTGGCATCCTGTTTGGAAAGAGGAAATTGACTCTTCTCCTCTTCTGCGCAAGGCAATTATATTTGGATATGGCCCAATTCGTCCTTGGATGTCTATAGCTCATTGGTATGTATGTAACTATAAACATTTCTTATTTCCATTTAGATGCTTGTTTTCTCACTCTCCATGCCTGCGAATTCAAAATATCAAATTGATGGTGTTTGGTTATTATTCTTATTCGTTGCCTTTTCTTGTAAATGCATTCATCTTGATCTGACTAAATACCCTACTAGGTTGATATGGCACTTTGACTTGAACAAGTTCAGACCAAATGAAGTCAAAAGGGTGAAGATCAGTTTGGCTTGCGTTTTTGCTTTTATGGGGATCGGGTGGCCATTGATCATTTACAAGGCTGGCATTTTGGGGTGGATTAAGTTCTGGTTGATGCCATGGTTGGGCTATCACTTTTGGGTAATGATCTTTTTCATCTGCATTAATGTATGCTTCGTTGCCCTTCTTACTGACGACACCAATAATTTGTTGACGAGTAGTCCTCACAGTCATAATAAAGAAAACCTCCATAAGAATCTAGTGGTCTCTCTTCTTTTTGTAGCTTTTAATCATTCGGATATTTGGTCAGAAGTTGCTCCCAGTCTGTCGTTATTGCCAAGTGCAGCTGAGCACTGCAAAACCTCAATCTTAGGATTTGGATTGTCTGAAAATTGCCAGTTGTATAATTAGGAGCTTTCACTTCAAGCTTTTTCGCACTAGTATTTTAGTTGCCCTGGCTGTTCAAGTTAAGCCGTCCACTACTGAATCAGAAGCAATCTGTTTCATGTTTATAGATGAGTACTTTCACAATGGTCCATCACACGGCACCTCATATTCCTTTCAAATCTTCCAATGAGTGGAATGCTGCTCAAGCCCAGCTGAATGGAACTGTCCACTGTGATTATCCTAAATGGTAATAAAACTTTTATTTTCCTCAAGTTTCTTCATTATTTGCTCTCTTTTTGCTTGCATCTCAGATATAAATGAACTATCGATGACATGATGGCGGCAGCAACTGGGTCTTGGACCTCTAAACTTAACACATCCGGCATTGCTTCTGGGCATTGCCATGCAAAAATGTGTATCAGGAAACTTTTGCATTTTTGAAAGTGGTAGATGAAATTATTGTCGAATTGGTGTGCTTATAGGCGAACTAGCTATCTTATCTGACTGCACGCTTTGGAAGAAGGTTCATTTTAGTTGACCTTTGGGTGTGAGGATGAGTAGAATGATCAAAAAGCAAACTGTGATGCTCTTCTCTTGGTGCAGGATTGAAATTCTATGCCATCACATAAATGTCCACATACCCCATCATATATCACCAAGGATTCCGAGTTACAACTTGCGTGCGGCTCACGAGTCTATACAAGAAAACTGGGGAAAGGTGAGCTGTTTTTTGTCAAGTATGTTGTTTTCGCATTCAAAAGGCCAGCTAGATTAGGATGATTCGGAGCAAGTTCACTTTTTTTTCTCTTGTCATGATTAACAGATGCTTGAAGTGGAAGGGAATACTAAAGTTGAAACTAAATTTGGCAAACTTGAGATAATTCCTTGATTTTAGTGTTTGGTGCTTTAAATATATGTTGATGCAGAGTGATCTGAGTACTGCACATTTGCCTAGTGACCAGTTGTCTCGCTGTTGTTGAAAAAAGCCTATTTGCTTGTCTGCTCATTTTGATTTACATGTCATCACCGCAGTACTTAAATGAAGCCACATGGAATTGGCGACTCATGAAGACCATCATGACGATGTGCCATGTGTACGATGAAGAGCACAACTATGTTGCATTTGACCAACTGGCGCCTGAGGATTCCAAGCCAATTATATTCCTGAAAAAAATGATGCCCGATTATGCTTGAGAAGATATATTTATCGGACTCTGGTCATCTTCAGCTCTCTCTCTCTCACTGGTGGTCTTTTCTTTTTGAATTAACCCAACGATAGTTTACCAATCATTAAGATGATTTTGCACTTGTTGAGTTGACGCTTATCCATATTAGAGAAGAAAATGTTTTCGTTATATTATTTGGAAGTAAAATTCTCTGTTTTGTCTCTAGTATGTGTCAGCATCAGCATGATGCCGCATTATACATTTTCTTCCATGCCAACATGACAGCTGCTCAAAAAGATGCACCTAGTATCTCTATATTCTGGTCATGCCATTACGAGAGTTCTCAATTATAATTAGAAGCTACTAGTTTAAACATTTTTTATATGAGTTTTCGCCAGAGTGCATATTTCTTGAGAATCTATTGCTCATGGCCATGGGTTGGGAATGCAATATGTCAATACTACCCTTTAGTGAGGATAAGATCTCCACATATCTGGCAATAAGGATAGAGCTCCCTACTTCAAAGGTTGTTGTATCATACGAGGATAGTATTTCTAATATTGTGGGTGAATTTCAGCATCTTCTGTTGGTCAATGAATTCGCACATTCGTGAAAGTTTAGTTATGGTATAGCTACATTTTGCACATTTTCTATAGTTCCAGGTTTCTGTACTGGTGGCGTCTTCTGAGTATGCTACTCAGCATGAGACGATCGTTGCTTTTTCTCTTCACTCTTCTTTTGCGGACTAAAATCGATCAATTTGGTTCACTGAAAAAAGAAATGATCAATTTATCCTTCTTTGGAGCATTTCTATCAAAGTAAATTGAACCATGGACAAAACGTGGGCATGCAATAAATGAGCAAACTAAGAACAACAAATTTATTTCACATCAAGTCGGTTATTTTAATGCTTGTAGATTGAGTTCTTCTAATTTGTTACTTACCAGAGGGCTATATAATGAAATAACTGCTTGACTCCCTAAAATAGATGCATTCTCTATTCTTTTTTCTCCTTTCAGAACTATATATTGTAGAAATTCATTGCACATGACAAGTGCATAATACTGGACTAAGACTTATGTCGTTTAAAACTGGATCGAACTTATTGCTATAGTGAAATTGAAATTGAAACTGTAATTTTTGTTAATTCAATTGTATTTTTCCTTGAATTTTTATTCAATAACCGATATATGATATATTTTACTTGATTAAATAGAATGTATTACATCAACGTAATACTTTCTTTTATCTTAAATTTGAAAAGATCATTCACGTACTCCACAGGCAATTTGATATGGACAGATGGAATCCACACCCATTGAATAGAACAAGATGTCAATGGAAGTGCCGCCTCTTGAACTTAATTGGGTACTTATGTTTCATTTTTTTTTCGTTGATTGATGCTTTTCGTATCCCAACATGATTTATTGTTTATATATGACGTCCCCACCATTTCCCAAAATTCTCTCTTGAGGAAATAGGTAGATGGGACCCGGTAGTCTCTTTTTCCTTTTGGTAGAAGGACCTAGTAGTCTACCAGCCTTATTTTCCACGAACTGGCCCCAATAACGTATGATAAAGGATCATGACCTTTTGTATCTCGTCCTTGATGTTCTTGTTTATTAATAAATTAGAACGTGTGGAATCAATTCAAATTATATATTTTTGTTTATGGAATGAATGAATAAATTTTCATTGTGGGAAATTTTTGGGTCATTCCAAGAAATGATGCAATGCAATCAAAGAGGCTTCCCACGACTTAAAAACGTGAAGTGAAATCAATTGATGTTATATATTTTCCTTTTGAACAATATCAATTAGAATAGTTGATGGAATATTTTTAATTTGATCAATTTGTTGGTGTTTTTTGAACGTTATCTAGTAAAGTCACGGGAAAACAAACAAGGGAATTTCTATGGAACCGACAACACATGGTACCTGTGGAGAGTTGCTCTATTCTTTCAATGATTCACATTAGTTGTGTGAGAACAAGTGTAATATAAGTCCTAATATTTTGATGTTAAATTAATCAAGTCATAAATATTTTGACTAGGATGCAATCAAGTGCTAAAATCATTGTCGGTGGCCTTTGTAACCAGAAGTTATATTCTTTTGAGATTATTATGAAATGAAGCATCATTTGAACCACAATTAGAAATAAAACATATGAATCTTATAGATTGGGAATTTGATTATGGAAACCAATAGAAAAATAAAGCCTGCATTTTACCAAAACAGATAGGGAAAACCAACGTATATGATTTTTTTTTTTTTCTTGAGTTACATAATGTTTACATAATGTTATGGAAAAAAATTTAATTATGTTTTAAATAAAACTCATAATTAAGTTTCTCACTCAGTTTTCACTAAAACTTATTCGTGTTTTATTCCTTGATTATTGTCAGAATGATTACTAGTTTCGTAAAGAACCAAAAGGACATGATTTTGCGGTGAGTAAAAATCACCAATTACACATTTTCCAAAAAAGCTTAGGAGTCAATTGATTAAATACAAATAAGACTCGATCAAAAAACAACCAGAATGCTTAAGCCTTGCATATTACATGTATTGGATTTTGAGAACCTTTATGATGTAGTTGGCACTTTAGAATTAAAAGGTATTGAGTTATAAATTACATTATAGAGTAATGTATCATAGAATTAAGGACAATATTTGGATAATTTAGCAAATGGTTTTATGCAAGTTAGTAGCATATAATTATATTTTCAGAGAAATGAATTGTCATAGGCAAAAAAGATAATACTTTTCATTTTGTAAAAGATAACACTTTGAAAAGAGGGAAAAAAAATTTAGCTACCCTTTCTAGGCATCACCATAAGAGTCCCACACCCATTACAAAATGTTTAGCTTGAACTCTTTGTCCAATAAGAAATTTTTATCTTAAAATTTTTTACTTTGTAAAATAGTATTTTGTATTTTCCCCTTTAAAATTTATTGGAAATTTAACCTATATATAACATATTTTACTTAATTAAATAGAAATGCAACATATGAATGAAATGCTTTCTTTATATTAAATTTAAAAAGATTATTACAAGCATCGGACCTTCGTGGAATCATACATGCAACGTACACCACGGGCAGCCATATATAGACAAATGGAGTCCTCACTCGTGGAAAAGACTGACCTGTGAATGGAAGTGTCGTCCCTTCAACTTAATTGGTCCCTCATGTTTCATGTTTTCATCCGTAGATTGATACTTCTTTGTGCCCACATAAGCTTGTTGTAAGTTAATATCAAGGAAACTTCATCATGCAGACTCCGGAGTCTCTTTTAATACGATTTATATATCTATGTTTAAGATGACATCTCTGCCATTATTATAATACTCTCTTAAAGAAAAGAGGAAAATGGGACCTGGGAGTCTAGTGCCCAAATTTCCACGAATTTGGCCCAAACAACATCAAATAAAGGGTTATGATTTCTTTTATCTCTTGTCGTTGATGTTCATATAAATCAATCAACTAGGCTAAGACTCATGTCATTTATAGCTAGATCAAACTTATTGCGATAGTAAAATTGAAATTGATATGCAGTTTTCATTAGCTTAATTGATTTGTATTTCCCCTTGAATTTTTATTCTATTAGCCAATATATGACATATTTCACCTGATTAAATAGAATGTATTACATCAATCAAATGCTTTCTTTTATCTTAAATTTGAAAAGATCATTCATGTATGCCACGCGCAATTTGATATGAACAAATGGAGTCCTCACCCATTGAATATAACCAATGTGAATGGAAATGCCGTCCCTTGAACTTAATTGGCTACTTATGTTTCATGTTTTGTTTTTTCATGGATTGATACTTTTCACATCCCAAGATGATTTATTGTTTTTATATGATGTCCCCACCATTTCCAAAATTCTCTCTTAAGGAAATAGGAAGATGGGACCTGGGAGTCTAGTAGCCTTATTTTCCACGAGTCTGGCCCCAGCAACTTTGAATAAAGGATTATGATTTCTTGCATCTCTTGTTGTTGGTGTTCTTGTTTATTAATAAATTAGAACGCGAAGTGGAATCAATTCAAATTATATATTATCTTGTATTCAATGAAAGAATAAATTTTCATTGTGAGAAATTTCTCGGGCCATTCCAAGAAAAAATTCAACACGATGAAAGACACTTCCCATGACTTAAAACATGAAGTGGAATCAATTGATGTTATATATTTTCTTTTTCGAAGGTATCAAATAGAATAGTGAATAACATATTTTTAAATAGATCAATTTATTTGTGTTTTTTAACGTTATCTAGTAGAGTCACAACAAAACAAATAGGGGAATTGTTATAGAGCCAATAACAAATAGTACATGTGGAGAGTTACTCTTCTTCTTTCAGTGAATCACACTAGTTGTGTGAGAACAAGTGTAATATAAGTACTAATGGTTGATTAATCGTCCTAAAAAAATTATTTTTGATTAATTGAGTCCTAATTGTTTTGACTAAGATAAAATCAAGTACTAATATCAATGCCGGTGACCTTTCCTAACCGGAAATTGTACTCTTTGAGATTATTATGAAATGAAATAAAATATAGGAATCTAATAGATCATTGAGTGAAGAATTTGATTATGAAGACCGATAGAGAAATAAAGGGTCCATTTTACCAAAACAGATAAGGAAAAGCCTGAAGTATATGATTTTGATGTTTTCTCGAGTCACATAATGTTATTGAGAAAATTTTAATTATGTTTTGAATAAAGTCTCATTACCAAGTTTCTCATTCCACTTCCAATAAAACTTATTCATTTTATTACTTGGTTATTGTCAGAATAATTTCTAGATTTGTAAAGAACTAAAGGAGACATGATTTTGGGATGATTAAATATCACCGGCAAGGAGACTAGGGATCGATTGCACATTTTCCAAAAAGCTGAAGAGTCAATTGATTAAATACAAATAAGACTCAATCAAGAAACAACCAGATTGCTTAGGTCTCCTATACCATATGTATTGCGTTTTGAAAACCTTTATTATGTATTTGACGCTTTACAATAAACAAGTATTGAGTTATCAATTACATAATATATTAATGTATCATCAAATAAAGAAATATATTTGGACAATTTAGAAAATGATTTTATGCAAGTTAGTAGCATATGTTTTTATTTTAAGACAAAAACGATAATACTTTCAAAAGAGGAAATATATTTTTATTATTTGTCACTTGTGTATTATATATCTATGCATACGGTGACATCCCCACCATTACTATAATTCTCTCCTAAGAAAAGAGGAAAATGGGAACTGGTAGTCTAGTACGCTAGTTTTCACGAATGTGGCCCAGACAACATTAAATAGAGGGTCATGATATATTTTATCTCTTGTTGTTGATGTTCATATTAATTAATTAATTGGAACGTGACTCAGGATCCACTCAAATTAAATATATTTTTTTTTTTGGCAATAGGATAATTTTTAATTTGTCGGGCCCTTCCAAGAAAAAACGCAATACGACGAAGGAGATTTCCCACAACTTTAAAATGAGAAGTGGAATCAATTGAAATTATATATTATCTTTTGGAGTGTATTAAATTAGAGTTGGTGAGAGAATAATTTTTTATTGTGGGATTTTTATCTGGCCCTTCCAAGAAAAGACGCCACGCAATTAAGAAGACTTCCCACGGCTCTCTAGTTCGTCCATAAATCCTTCAGAATGATATCTATTAGACACTACTCTGACATCTCCCTCCTTATTATTATAGTAGATATAATGTTATATGTCACTGACGAAGTCATAACTTAATGACTAATGGTCCGAGCATGCATATTCCTCGTTTGCATATTTGAACCCATTCGCCTCTGCCCGACTCGGGGGAAAAAATAGAAACTCTGCTTGACTCACTAAAGATCAATGCATTCTCATGTTTTTTCTTCCTCCCCTTGAAATCTATGTAATGAAATAATGTAGAGATTAATGACAAGTGCATGACCCTGGATTGAATTTTGTCATTTATATAATTGTGCTTATGATGACGTCCCCACCATTTACATAATTCTCTCGTAGGGAAAGTGGGAAGGGGGACCTGGTAGTCTAGTACCCTAATTTCCACGAATCTAGCCCAAAGGAGGGTTATGATTTCTTTTACCACCTATCATTGATTATCATTAATTAATTGGAACGTGATGTGGAATCAATCGAAATATAAATATTGAAGTGATAGAAATTTTTTTTCTCAGACCCTACCAAGAAAAAACTGCAACACGACAAAGGAGACTTCTCGCAACTTTGAACGGGAATTGGAATCAATGCAATTATCTATTTATCTTTTTTGAGGTTAATCAACTAGAATTGTTGATAGAATAATCTTTTATTGAGGGCAATTTCTCGGGCTCTTCCATGAAAATATGCAACACAGGAAGGAGACTTCCCACGACTCTCTGGCTTGTCCATAAATTCTCCAAAGTCATGTCTATTAGACATTACTCTTACATATCTCTTCTTATTATTAAACTCTATCAGCATACATGATAAACTGTGATTTGCATGGAATTGTGTCATAAGTCAATGACTGATGGTTTGAGCATGCATATGTTCCACGTACGCATATTAGAACCCATTCAACTCTGCCTGACTATGAAAAAGAAAAAAACTTTGCCTGACGAACTAAAAATCACGTTGTTCATATCTTTTTCTCCTTATGATACTATATAATAAAATATTATAGAAATAATGACCAGTGCATGACACTGGAGTACGACTTATGTCATCTACAGCTGGATCAAACTTACTGCTATAGTGAAATTGAAATTAAAACTATAGTTTTGCTAGCTTAATTTATTTATATTTTTGAACGTTATCTAATGGAGTAAATACAAGACAAACAAGTGAATTGCCATAGAACATATCACAGGCAGTTTTGTGGAGAGTAACTCTTTTACTTTTAGTTAATCACACTAATCGGGCCTTTCCAACAAAAATGCAACATGACCGACAAGACTTCCCATGACTTATAACGCAAATTGAAATTATATATTTTGTCTTTTGGAGGGTATTTAATTAGAATTGGTTATAGAATGATTTTTTATTGTGGAAAATTTCTCCGGCTCTTCGAAAAAGAAAAAAAGCAACACAGTGAAGGAGACTTCCTACTGCTTTTTAGCTCGTCCATAAATCCTTTATAATCACATCTATTAGACACTACTCTTCCACCTCTCTCCTTCTTATTAAACTCGATTATTATTCTTGATATAATGTTACGTTCATGGAATGATGTCATGAGTTAATGACTGAAGGTCCGAGCATGCATATTCCATGTATGCATATTTGGATCCATTCAACTCTCTCTACTAAACCATTAGGATTTGTCTCAATGGCTATTCTTCTTACATGGGAAGATGGATATGAGAGGTTCGAATCCCGACCTTTTTAGGGAGATTGAGGCTATTCTTCTTACATGGGAAGATGGATATGGGAGGTTCGAATCCCGACCTTTTTAGGGAGATTGAGGATAAAGACGATTTAGTTTTAGGTGTGGATTTCGATTCCCATACCTTGTAAGGATACCTGGTGTGATAAAAAATAATTTTCATAAATTCAAGTCATGATCAGAACAAAATGTGAATGGAAGTGCCGTCCCTTGAATTTAATTGGTCACTTATGTTTGGTGTTTTTGTTTTTTCCGTAGATCCATATAAATGATTTATCATCTGTCCCTTTTGTATTTGTCACTTATGATTAAAGGCTTGTCGCCAATTATTTTCAAGGAATTCCCATGACGCGGACTCCATTTTCTTCCTTCATACGAATTTTATATTTATGCTTATGATGATGGCCCCGCCATTACCAAATTCTAGGAAAATGGAAAATGGCACAGCTAGCCTAGTACACTATTTTCCATGAATCGGAATAGAGGGTTATGTTTTCTTTATCTCTTGTCCTTTGACGTTCATATTTATCAATAAGTTAGAACATGAAGCTGAATAATTAAAATTATATTTATTTTTGGAAGATGCTCAAGTGGAATAGTTTATTGAAAAGTTTCCCAGTAAACGACGCAACGCGACAAAGAGACTTTCTATGACTCTCTGGCTCGTCCATAAATCCTCCGGAATCACATCGAATTAGACACCAACTCTTACATCTCTCCTTATTATTAAACTCGATCAGTTTAGTTTAGCTCCTGAAGATGGAGAGGAGGGAATCGAATCAAACAACGGCATGGATGACTGATAAAGATGATGTTGGGTCGTTGCTTGGAGCTGAATTTGAGGTGTTCTTGAATTTCAGAGGGCTTGACACTCGCCTTAATTTTACCGATTGCCTCTATCATGCCATGGATGGAGCTGGGATTCACGTTTTTAGGGACAACGAAGAGATCAGAAAAGGCGAAGTGATCGGAGGCATGTTGAAGCATGCGATCAAGAGCTCTAGAATCTATATGCCCATCTTCTCTAGAAACTATGCGTCTAGTGCTTGGTGTCTTCGTGAGCTTGAATACATGGTGGATTGCTCAAGAAACAAGGATGGCAAAGCCATGATTATGCCGATTTTCTTTGATGTGGATCCCGATGATGTCAAGCTCAAAACTATACTATACTGCAATGCTATGCAGAAGCACGAGGAGAATTTCGGCTGTGATAAAGTGCAGCGATGGAAGGAGGCTTTGAGGGAGGTCGCTCGTATCAAAGGGTGGGATCTCAAGGATAAAGGGTAAGGTTGATCTTTTTTTCTTTAATTAGATATTTAATTGTTAAAAATATAAATAATAGGGAAAATTATAAATAAGAGCTCTAAGTGTTCTTAATTTCTCAAATAATGGCATGAGGTGAACCTTGTCTCACATAGGGGCCTGAAGTAGTCTAATTTTATTAAATAAGAGCATAAATTGGATCTTGTTTCAAATAAAAGGCCCAAAATATGCATGTTAGTCTCAAAGAATGACTTGATCTATTGGCTTTTCAAGAGTATTTCGATCCTTTATGTATTTTTTTTATTTTCTTCCCTTTTTTTTCCTTTATCTATTTTTCCATAAAAAAGACAAACTAAAAACAAACTAAAACCTCAAAAAATAAAACATAAATTAAAGTCGCCCATCATTGGCTTGGCCAAGGCCGATGGGGTCGTCAATGTCTTGGTGAGGGTTGACAACCTCGCCAACTAGAGGCAATGGCCTATTGGCCCTCGCTAGAATTGGGAGAGGGTCATCGGTCCTTGCCCTCTCCTAATTCTAACAAGGGTTTGCAACCCTTGCCCAAACCTAGGGAGGGCCGACGACCCTTGTTGAGGTATCGACAATCCCATTGGCCATGGCCAACACCTCACCGGCGGTGCCACAGGCTAAGGAGGGCTCTTGCCTATATAAATATTTTTAACTTTTAGCGCCCCCCTCTCTCCCTTTTTCTTTTTTGAGTTTGTTTCTTGGAAAGAAAAAAATAGAGAAAGAAAGAAGAAGAAGAATATATATAAAGGATGAAAATGTCATTGACTATCCGTTGAGGTGAAAATCTTATTTGAGACTAACATAGCCACTTTAGACTCTTATTTGAAAAAAATGAAGGTACTTCATATAGATAAGATTCACTTCGAACCTTTATTTGAAAAATTAAGAACACTTTGGGCCCTATGATTTTTCTAAATAATTGGAAATACTATCTTAGTATCAAAAGCTAAACCTCTCTTTCATTTAAGTTATTACTCAATTTACACGCATTTAATAACTACCCACTATACATCCACTCAATTCTATATATATAAAAAAAAAAAAAAAAAACAGATTCATTTCGCTTCACACGTAATCGGCACGACAATGCAAGCATGAAGCGGGTGCCTGAACACTGTTAATAAAAAATGGCTGATTTTTTATTATTCAGTTATAATTGATTAAAATTTAATTTATATTAAATAATTATACATCTAAATTATGTTTAAAGACAATTATAAATGATTATTAGTAATTTTTAATTATATTTCAAAAGAGTGAACAATATTATCAATATTAGACATCTAATAATTCTAAATCATATTTAAGAAATATCAATTATACTATTTTATCATATTATAAAAAATATTCATATAATTTAAATACGATGATATTATTATTATAAATACAAATATATTAGAATTTAATATGGTAATGTCATTCAATACCATTCACACAATATTTTTTTCTTACAATCAAATATTATATCCATTCCATTCCCACAGTTCACCAAACAAAAAAAATGTTGGAATCATTGTTCTATTTCATTGCGCATTCCATTTTGGCGTACCAAATGCAACACATTAGAAATCACGAGATCTTGTCCCTTCAAAGAAAAACATTGTTTTGTTCTGGTAAAAAGAGCTTGTACTAGACTATGTCAACGACGGAGCCAGGATTTAGGTCGGGAGGAGGCCAAAGTCATTGATGAGATATAAAGTTAAAAAAAAAAAAAATCCTTTTGCACGGGAGTAGTAAACAATCTTACACACAAAGTGAACATGAATAAGTATCGGTACAAGGGAAATATTTTATTCTTGATGATTCTCTTTTTTTTAATTATAGGAAATTTTAAAGGTTTTTTTTCAGCAAGAACATTTTTACTAAACTATTCAACTAATGTTGGCTTCATCATAATTTAAGTGATTATATTGTATGAATGGAAAAGTCCACCTAAACAACATAGATTACCATAAGAGACGTGCAAATAATATCAATGAAATATCACAAATGATTACAAGAAAAATAATACAAAGAAATAAAGAATGCAGAAGAATTGTTAGTACATATAAGGTAAGATCTAAAATAACAAATACTAAACGAATTCTCTACTGAGACATAACAAATCTAATAATTTCATTATTCGCTTTTCATCTTTTAAACTTCTAAATTGATTTTGTTAGATTTGATATCGAAAACAATGGGTTCCAGCTTTAACTGTTTTAATCCATTTCAAACGTAAAAAACAATGGACACACTATATGTAAGCAATAAAAAGGGAAGAATTGCATCTAATTAAACAAAGATAAAAGGTTTCGAAATTTATAATTTACGGATGAGGGAGCATCATTTATAAAGTTCAATAATTCATCCTATCTTAACGACTTCTTTGACCATTGTATTACTATATTTAACTGCAATCCAATTTAAGTAAATTGCCATGGATTTTGATCGATTTTTTTTGAAAATTAGGAGCCGGAGATTGAAACTATATATGAATTACAAATAATCTCTGCTTGTAATTGATTTTGTCCTACATATCTGCAGAGAATATACAATTTCTTTTGAAGGGGGGCGATCGCCCTTCCTTCCCTCTCCTCTCCTTGTGGCTGGTTGGTGTTTTAATTTGCAATATTCCTAAGATTGATAGGCTAATATTCTATCGGCGATCTTTCTGACTATACCATTTGTATCGCATATGACAGCCAAGGTGAACTCATTAGATTAATCGTTGCTGAAGTCTTGATCAAGCTGAATGAAAGAGACAAAAAGCTGCCCGATCATTTAGTTGGAATTCATGATCAAGTTGAAGATGTTGTGCACTTGTTAGATGAAGGTTCTCTTGATGTACGATATCTAGTGATCCACGGTATGGGAGGAATCGGTAAGACAACTCTTGCCAAGGTTATCTTTAACCAAATTTCTAGTCGGTTTGATGGGTGTAGCTTTCTTTCTGATGTTCGAGAAGCTATACAAGACGGCAAAGTCATCCAATTGCAAAAACAATTACTGTCAGAAATTCTCAACTTCAAACCAGTGGAGATTTCTAATTGCGATGCAGGGATTAACCAAATTAAAAGGAGATTCCGTAGCAAGAAAGTTCTTATTGTTCTTGATGATATAGATAAGCAAGAGCAGCTTTCAAAATTTGCAGAAAAGCTTGATTGGTTTGGTGTAGGGAGCAGAATAATCATTACGACAAGGGACACCAACTTTTTGCCGATCAAAGAGGAGAACCTAGAAAATAATGTCCAAATGCATTTCGAAGAGTTTAAAATATATCAAATGAGAGAATTGTGTGATCACCATGCTCTTCATCTTTTTAGTAGGCATGCTTTCAGATTAGATTCTCCACCACGCGATTATTATCTTATTTCTCGCGATATTATGTGCAAAGCTGGTGGACTCCCTTTGGCTCTCAAGGTTATTGGTTCTGCTCTTTGTGGCAAAGGTAAACCACTTTGGAAAGAGACATTGAAGAAATTAGCTTTAATTCCTAATGGAGATGTCTGTCAGAAATTAAAGATTAGTTTTGAAATGCTAGAGAAAGCACAACAAGAAAATTTTCTTGATATTGCATGTTACTTTATTGGTGAAGAAAGAATTCATCCATATTATATGTGGAAAGCGATGGGTTTTTTTCCAAGAAATGAGATCAATTGTCTTATCCACATGTCTTTGATAAAGATTGATAAGGATGATAGACTGTTGATGCATGACTTGCTTAGAGATCTTGGAAGAGAAATTGTTCAACAAGAAGACTTCAACGTTCCTAGGAGGCATAGTAGGCTATGGCAACCTGAGATTGCATTGGAAGTAGTGCAGATTACAAAGGTAACCTTTGTCCTCAATTACGGTCTTCTCGATCAAGGAACTGAGTTAATTCCTGGTTGTGTTCTTTTCTATGTTTTGCACATCGCAAAAAAACTGAGTTAATTTTGAGTGAAATGAGGGTAATAACAAAATTTATGTCTAGCAGATATTGATAGCTTTCATTTACAATCTGAAAGTAAAAGGAAACCAAAAAATTGCTTATTGAACAAGACTATGAAATATTTACTAACGGAATGCGTTCTCTTTTTTTTCACCATAGAATGCCTTTTCATTTTGGTCAGGGAACAGAGAATATCACAGCACTCAAACTAACTAGACTTCTAAAAGAGCACGACTTTACAAGTGAAGAGTTTTCGTGGCTGCCTAGCTTAAGGTTGTTGGAACTAGAAGGGGGGAACTTGGCAGGAGACTTTAAGAATCTCCTCTTGAGTTTAAAATGGCTCTCTTGGCGTCGTTGCCCCTCAGACTTGCGAGCAGTTAATCTATGTTTACAGAACTTAGTCGTGCTCAAGCTTTTGGATAGCAAAATTCCCAAGAATTGGAATGGATGGGGCTCATGTTTGGTATGGGTTCATATCACAATTTTATGTTTGTTTCCATTTGCCTTGCCATACTTTTCTAATTCTAATTTGCTTTGCAGGCAAATTGTGACCTAAAAGTTATACACCTCATGAGATGCCATCTCTCGACAACTCTTCACTTCTCAATGTGCTTGAATTTGAGGATTCTGATTTTTGCTGAACATTGTCCAGAGTCGCCACAAATTAGTAGCTCTATTGGTAAGCTAGAGCGCCTAAAGCGCTTGGAAATAATTGCAGCCAGAGTTCAGCCATCAAAGTTGTTTGGAAGCCCCCATTTTGACCTTTGCACAGTGCCTTCTACAATATGCAATCTAAAGCACTTGTCAAGTCTAAAGCTAGAGGGGCAGTGTATGCGAGAGCTTCATCCATCTATTGGAGAGATGACCGGCTTAGCATGCTTGTCATTAGTGAATTGTTATCGGCTTAGAAAACTTCCAAACTCCATATGGAAATTGAGATCGTTGCTCAAATTGGATTTGTTCAACACAAGAATAAGAGAGTTACCTGATTCTATAGGAGATCTCAAAAGGTTGGAGAAAATGAACCTAGGATGCACTCGGATAAGGGAGCTACCAAACTCAATTGGAGGACTAGAATCATTACTCGACTTAGACTTACAGTCTACTGAGATTACAACATTGCCTACTTCCATTGGACATCTTAAAAGATTGCAGAGCTTACAAATGATTTTTAGTAAGATAAGTGAGTTACCTGATTCTATTGGAGATCTCAAAAGGTTGGAGAAAATGAACCTGAGAAAAACTCAGATAACGGAGCTACCAAACTCCATCGGAGGACTAGAATCATTGTTCCACTTAGACTTGATGGGTACAAAGATTGCAAAATTGCCTGCTTCTTTTGGATACCTTAAAAGGCTAGAGCGTTTGCATACATATGGGACTAAGATAAGAGAGCTACCCATAGGGATGTTGGAGAATCTAAAAAATTTAATATACCATGGTTGTAGAAGTATAGATATCACATGGCCTCCTCAACTTTCAGACCTATGCATAGTTTGTGATGATCCTCGATCTCTCCCAAGGCTTCCTTTAGGTCTTCATTGTGTAGAATTATACAGTTTCCAATCACCAATAGAACAACCTCTTCTCTTTGATTTGAGATGTTTGCCCACATTATGGATCTGTGAATGGGGGTTGAGAGAGATCGAGTTTCAACAGCTAGAGAATCTTCAATGTTTGCATGTGGAAAACTGTAAATCGTTGTTAAGGCTATCAGGTCTATCAAGCTTAAGGAACCTTGGGAACTACGTATCTTTTTTGCTCACAGCTAATCGAGATTCAAGATTTGGGAGAAATGGAATCGCTTGAGATATTAACTATTAGCAATTGCAGCTCCATAGAAAGGTTACCAGATCTATCAAAATTATATAAGTTGCGGGATTTGTCGGTAGACTGTAAATCACTGCAACGTTTGCCTGATTTACCAAACTCACTGGAGAACTTAGGCATCATGGGCTGTTGCTTCATAGAAAGGTTATCTGATCTATCAAAGCAACATAAATTGCGGCATTTGTACTTAAATCACTGTGAATCACTACAAGATTTGCCTGGTTTACCAAACACATGCAATGTCAAGTTCATGAATGCCCAGATTAGGCGAGTCTCGTGACGTTTTGGAATTTTGCTGGCGGTGTGCAAAATCCAACCCGTGCCTATCTTCACGGAGGCGAATAATGTATATTTTTGGTTGACACTCGGTACGCTTTACCATTTCAAACATACTTTGCCTTATTTTGTTCATTTTTCTAACACATGCATATCCACGTTTATCACATTACAAATTTACTCAGTCTAATCTTATCTATTTTAATTAAATAAATGCGTGGCGGTGCATAGTGCTCTATGAAAAGTTGACATTAACACTTTGCCCCCTAACACCTAGCAATTTTTCATCTATTTTTTTCTTTTCTTAGGCTAACTTAATTATGATTAACAAACAAAGAAATGAAACGATTTTTAAAAAGAAAAATCACATCGAGCTTCATATAGTAATATTAAACGAATAAACAAAAACTTGACTCCACTAGGTGAGGAAGCTAGAGGAAAATCGAAACGAAAGGAAGCTACACTAAAAATACTACTAATATACATTAACACATATAATGGTAAGAGCAAATTGAACTAAAGCATAAGATCTTTAGAACTCACATAGCTTGGTCATAACAAACTCGGCGTTGAAGTTTAAAGATATTGAATTCAAATTATCTAACAAAAAGTGACTTTATAAGTAAATATTGTATTAAAATGGAAAATTGATGGTATAAGAAGAGAGTTAAAGATCCTGAATTTTTGCAAAATGTTCAAATGGCTGTCTAAACTCTCTCTCTCTCTCTCTCTCTCTTCAATTGAGTTTTTGAACTATATACTACTTTGTTCATATCTCTTTAAAAAAACTGCTGAAATGGCCATTAAATCACCTTTAATGCGACAATGGCATCCCAGTTGACAATGAGGGGGAAAGGTAATTTTTTTTGACTGAGATGATATGCAATGTGGGATTTGGGACTGTAGAGTAAAGGTCAAATTAGGTATTAGTATATTTCAATGGAACTAGATAATGAATCGGTCGGGACATGATAGATGCAACTTTGCTATCAACAAGGAGGAAGGTGTGAAGTAATGGGCCTCAAGTGCTCTGCAAAGAACATGCAACTTTGCTATCCATCTGCTTTTACTCCCTTGATTATGATCTTTTGGTTCTTTTGCTTTTCTTTCCTAATTTTTTTCTAATCAAAAATCAATATATATGCAGGGAACTTTGAGGATACTTTATACAAGTTCGTTGACCTGCAAGATATATTCGAAACCCCATGTGAGTACCTCCTTTTAAGGTTTGCAAACTTTTTTTAGCTCTTTTGAGACGTAGAGTCAGTCTACTGCGTAAATGCTGATTTCGGGCCTGGATTTTCCTCTGCATTATTCTCTGTTCGTGTCATGAACTCTTGACCCAATATAATATTTGCTAGACATCATAGAGCAGGGTACGATGAGAAACAGAACTTTCATCCTAGATCCCTATGATTCTGATAAATTATATAGTTGATAGTATAAAACTCGTCTTCTAGTTTTTGAATTGATGCTTCAAGTTTCGTTAATAAGTGGTTCAAATATGCTTGAGAATTAGATTTTTTTTTTTCATGGATAAACAACTTGAATCTCCCATCTTGCAGTATGACTGAATTCAAATGACGCTGAGATTGCTAATGTCCGTGCATGCTACAACCTATGCACACAAGCTGATATAGGGTACTGTTACATTGCAGATAGCTAAATTGGGCAATCTGAACTATATCAATTTCCCCATACAACTAAAAGTGATTACAAAAATTTTTGAACTGTTGGGAAATAACTTGGATGAATGATTATAGTAACGTTAAATTAAAGGCTTCTCTAAACTTGATATCTCACAAAAAAAACTGGCAAAATGAACTTTCTAAGTTACAAAGTGAGTGAAGGCTTATGAATCCTTGGAGCTCTATCACGATCCAAGTTATTGGGAATACTCTGTTGCACATGAATGTTAAGTTGATGAGGTACCTCTACATTGGTGGCATGATCAGTAAAACAATCTTTGACTTATGATCTGCGTGACCACGACCTCTACGTGCAAGGCCATTGAAGGTGAGATGAGAGGAGATCGAAAGTTCTTGTGATTCTTAACATGATTCTTCTTGGACAAGATCTAATTCCTTTTGATTTTTCGCTCTTGTACTCATATTAAGAAAGAACAATTAAAAATCGTCTAGATTTTCCCCCTTAGTTGCATGAGTCAAACGCAAAGCGAGTGACATTTACTGCGATTGGTTTATAGTATTCATCTTCTGTGCGTAGTTTCTTCCATGTCAAGCCGGATTCTGTTTGTAAAATTAATGTTACCGTGTCCTCCAATTTACTTTCATTACTCGTTATTTTTGGCAAATAATATTCTGTCAAGGTGTATGCTTTTTTAGTGCATCAAAGTTGTTTGAATATCTGAGCATTTGTTGTAGCTTCAACTTATGAGTCGTCCATTCATTATTTACTGCATTCTTGTGCAGCTGCCCGTCTCTGGATGGTATCATTATGGCAATGGAGCAGGAATTTCCCTCTATGGAACTTTCGAATAGCAACTGATGACTTTCTCAAAATGCTAGGTTGATCTTGGTGTTTTTGCTTGATGATGAGAACATTGTATGCTAATATAGATGTCAACTGCTTTCATATATGTGCTTATTGGGTTGTGTTTATTAGACTTCGACTGTCGACTTATTTCTTCTCTAAATGAGTGAGGTTAAATGCCTTCAGCTGTTATTTACACTTGATTTTGCTTGTGATCTGGAATAGTCTTCCGGCCAAACGAGTGAGCTAAATTATCATGGGATTGGTGATTAACACAGATTTTATGTACATGGGATAACGGAATAAGAGGTTTAGAACTTTCGACTTATATCGTCGTCCCTCAAAATTTTTTTTTTTTTAAGAAGCAGTTCCCACCGCCACCGGAGCTTCTCAACCTGGGGTTTGAGACAATTAAATTCAAAGGTAAGCTGTAAGCGTAGGATATCATGTTTCTGCGGTTGGGTTCAGGTTATGATCCAAACCGAACTGGCAAAAAAGGGAAAAGGTTATTTTTCTAATGATAGAACTGAAAATGCAACAAATTTTTAGTTTGGGGTGGTGCTGTGGTTTGGCTTTCGGTGCAGTTTTTAACACCCCAACTTGGTACTCTTCTCATTTTACACACATACCTTATTTTGAATTAAATCAGAAAAGTTTTATATCCAACATAGCATGGTCATAAGAAACTCGACATTGAAGTCTTAAAGGTTAATCTCAAATTATTTACCAAACATAAAGAAACTCTATAAGTAAACATTGTAATAAGATTGAAAGTCTACGGTGTAAAAAGAGGGATAAAGGCACGAATAGTTGTGACCAATTGAGTTCTTGAACCATATACTTTTTGGTCATATTGGTCTATTACATTAAAAAGTGTCAACATGGATGTTAAACTCTCGTTAAATGCCACCATGACATCTTATTTGACTGTTTCGATTAGAAGAATAAAGTAAGCATTTTCTGAAATTTCCAAAACAGAAAGTTTTTTTATTTATTTATCAGAAACGAAGTTTCTATTACTAACTCAAAACCAGAGTTTGTGATACTGGAAAGTCCATACATAATATAGACCATAAGGGAAGGGGGGATACTCAATCCAATTTGAAGGCAGAATATTGTCGCGGTGGGCCAAAACAGAAAGTTCGAAATGGGGAAAAAAGAAGAAGATAAACTAAACAAGAGCAGCTGTAAATGATGTCCGACCTTCTCCGCCGTCCTCGCATGCACAATTGGCAACCTTTAGGCCGAAGCGAAACTAGAGGTCTTGAAAGAATCGGTCGAAGAATCGTGGAGAATACTCTTGAGGAGGTTCAAGACGGACTTGTCAAATGCTTTTAATTAGACAAAAGTTACCTTTCAAATCGCGAAACTAGAGGTCTTGAAAGAATCTGTTGTGGCCATGGCTATGGTGGGCGTTTTTGCTTCCTCAGATGCTTTTAATTAGACAAAAAAAACCTTGCTCTTAAACTCTGAACTTAAGCGTCGAGAGCCAGCTCCGGAAGTGCCGGAACAGAGAAGAAGCCAAAACGGACCGGGCCAGCCCTAATAAACGTAGGCTTTTGCTGAGGCCCATGAAGATGCTTTCGGCTGGCCCTTATGGCTTAGGCCGTTACTGGGCAGGCCCGTGTACTGCTGGGCCCATTTTTTTAGTCTGCTACCGATGACTCTGATTTCTTGAGTAAAAAATGTTTATTTAAAATTAAGCTTGCTTGATGTGAAAAGATCTTCTTTTAATGGATTGCGTTTACAACAAGTCCATGATCTTTATCCATCATAAATAAATTTTACCACTAGCTATTGTGACGAATATAATTCGTTCTCGGTAATTTCTTGTTGTTCTTGATAAAAACTGGAGTTCATGGTATATATAAGTTGTTCTTGGGAAGTTGCTCCTGATTAATGGGGGGAAAGGGAAAACTCGGGAGACGAGGACGAGTTGAGGGACCAGAAAAAACGGCTATGGAAGGGGAGGGCTTGCGGAGGAGCATGACGGCGATCAGAGTCTTGCCTGAACCTGCCACCAAGTACACTAACCTAGCGTGCTATCCTTCGTAGTTCATCTCTAACGCCTCCACCTGATAACTAGTTTCTTTTCTCTTTTTGACAATCATCAACACCCAAAAAATCATCAGCCCGGATTACTAAATTGAAAATGGGCAACTAGAAAGGGACAGTCTTGATAAGAATACGATGATCATGCTAGATGGGGTTGTCAAACAAGAGTAGAAAAGGAAAAAGGAAATGGCCATCTGGGAAAGGGAAGAAGATCAGCGGAGAGCTGCATATCGGCCTGCACCACCATGGAACCAAATTTTTTAAGTCATTCATGACTGACCTCGTGAAGGAACGACGGCGATGCTTTGTTTCAGGGTCGCGTGCCTGGGCATGAAGAAATAAGAGGAAATGCAGAATCACAGGAACTGGGAAAGTGCTGTGAAACCCATTGGATTGGAAGGGAAGGAGGGAAGAAGGAAAAGGCAGGATCAAAGCAACTCACGATTGGATACGAAAGGCACGGGAATCAGAATGAATGAGAGTGGTGTTGTTCTTTCATATTCATAAATGGAGGAGTGGGAGTGAGTGAGTGTTTGTGTGTGATCGCTGCTCGTTAGTTGTCCTGGTTGTTCAAGTTAAGCTGTCCACATTTGCTGAATATAGAAAAGCACTCTGTTTCTTTTTTCTAGATGAGTACTTTCACAATGGTCCATCCCACGGCCCCTTCACACGGCGGCTCATATTCCTCTCAAATCTTCCAACGAGTGAAAATCCACTCAAGCCCAAGCCCACTCAATGGAACCGTCCACTGTGATTATCCTAAATTGTAATGAATCTTCTTCTTTTTTTCTTCAAGTTTCTCCAGTACTTGCTCTCTTTTGCTCGCATCTGAGATGTAAATGAGCAACCAATGACATCACGATGGTGGCAACTGGATCTCGTACCTGTAAACACATTTGGCATTGCTTCTGCGCATTAATTGTGTGTCGAGAAGCTTTCGCATTTTTTGAAGTGGTGGAAGATGGCAATTTTTATCAAGTTGATGTTCTTATAGTTGAACTAGCTTACTGCATGCTTCGGAAGAAGGTTTTGTCACTTGCTGTGTCTGAAAAGCATATCTGACGACCTCGGGGTGCCACGATGAGTGGAACAATAAAAAACCAAGCTGAGATTTTCTTTTCTTGTGCAGGATAGAAATCCTATGCCATGATATCAATGTCCAGATACCCCCATCATATATCACCAAGGATTCCAAGTTCCAATTTGCGTGCGGCTCATAAGTCTCTACAAGAAAAATAGGAAAAGGTGAGCTGGTTTACATCAAGTATGTTAATTCGACATTCATAAGGCCAGCTAGAATAAGATGGTTCGAAATAAAGTCCGTTTTATTTTCTTGTCATGAGTAACAAACGCAAAAGTGATGTCAAGATTGCACGTTCGCCCAGTGACCAGTCCTCTTGCTGTTGCCGAAAAATGCCTATTTGTTATTTTGCTCATTTTAATTTACATGTCATCAACGATACTTAAATGAAGCCACATGGAATTCGTGATTCATGAAGACGGGGGTGACGATGTGGAGCACAACTATGTTGCATTTTTGAACAACTTGCGCCCAAGGATTCCTTGCCTATTGCATTCCCGAAAAAAGTGATGCCTAATCATCCTTGAGATGATATTTCTAGCAGTCTCTAGCCATCTTCAGTTGTCTCTCACTTGTGGTCTCTCCTTGAATTATACCGACGGTAGGTTATTAATCACTGAAATGATTTTGCACTTGTTGAGTTGATGCTTATCCATATTAGAGACAAAAATATTCTTGTGAACTTTATAGAAGATCAATTTTTTGTTTTGTCCCTGTGATTGTGCATTATGACACATTATACATTAGCGGCAAATTGATAGGAAAATACTGAGAGAACACGAATTAGTGAATAGAAAACAGGAAGAATATTTTTGGCGTCTTCAAAGGTACTCCTCGAGGCATGACAACATCGTTGCATATTCTTCTGAGTACTAAAATCGATCATTTTACTTTACCAAAAAAAAATCATCAATTTATCCTTTTATTTTGACATTTCTATCAAATTTTATTGAATCGTGGATGGATATGGTTACGCCATGGATGATTAAACTAAGAATAACAAACTCATTTCATATCAAGTTGATTAGTTTGATGCTCTACATGATTTCTTATAAACCAACGAGATGTATGAGTATTCAAACTTTGAAACTCGTTAAAAGAGGCAAGAGATATAATTACCAGTGAAAGAGGACCATAATTACTTAAATCCGATGAGCCGTGTAATCTTAAAGTTACGCAAAACAAAAGCACATTAAAATTGGCTAGAACCACTGTGTGTGTGAGGGAGAGAGAGAGGGGGGAAAGAGAGAGGGAGAGGGAGAGAGACTTTCTAAGTAAATGTTGTATTAAGAAAGAAAGTCTACAGTATAAAAAGAGGTGTAGAGGTAAATGTTCAATTGAGTCTCTAAGCTATTGTTATTATTTTTTTGGTCAATTGAGCTCTTGAACTTCAATTTTTAGGTTCGCTAATGACTATTGTAAAATAAAGAAAAGGAATAATCATGATTTAGTGAAATTAAATAGGCGCTTTAAGATGTCGGAAAACTCAATGCTTTGATTACATAACGGCTCATTAGAATTTTCTTCCTCTACATGAAAAATAAAGTTTTGAATGTGTGTTAATTTTCAGAAGAGCACAAAAGTTTTGCCATCCTTGGCCAGTGAGGATTATTTAACTTTCTTTGCCCGGAGAAAAGAACAAACAAGAGAAAGATTTTTGTTCTTTCTTTACATGAAATATAAAAGCACGATATAAGCTCGTTGCGGTAGGTAACCATATTTGGATTAACTCCGTTAAATGCCACGGTGGCATCCTATTTGGCCGCTCAAGTTGGAATAATAAAATAACTATTTCCTGAAAATTCTAAAAAGAAAGTTTGAAATGAAAGGTTAAAAAAATAACAAAAGACAAATCAAACAAGAGCGACTAAGTATGAGATCCCAACCTTCTCCGTCATCCCGTGTGCATCCCATCAGCAAGCTCTTTCTTGGCCGAACCGAAAACTTGCCGTTAAAATAATTATTTGCTTCCGTGGCCGCTGTTTTACTGAGAGAAAAGAACCTTGCTGTTGAAACTCTACTAGAGCGTCGGGAGCTTGCCGTGAAAGTGCCAAAACAAAGAAGAAACCAAGACGAACAGGAGTAAAAGTAAAAGAGCAAATTTGATCTAATTAATTAATTAATTAGTATAAGGTCCGGATTTAAGAAGTGTCTAGCTCGGGCCGTATCTGGGCAGGCCGGTGTAACGCTGGGCCCATTTTCAAGTCTCCTACCAATAAGTCTGATTTCTTTAGTATGATGTTATTTAGAATTAAGCTTACGTGGTACGAATTGCGTTTACAACGAGTTCATGATCTTTGTTCTTTAAAAATAAACTTACCACTGGCTATTGTATCTGAAACTATAATTTTCGTTAGGTCAATTTATGTGTACTTTCGATGGTATCTCATACAGTGAAAGACATAACAAACTAAGGACTTGCAATAGAACCAATTACACACAGCACACGTGGAGAGTTACTCTTCTTTTTTCTTTTTTTGAAGTTAATCACCCAAGTTGTGTGAGAATAACTGTAATTAAAGTCCTAATAATTTGATAATTGATTGATTAAGTCCTACGTATTATTTTTAGTCAATTGGATCGTAAATATTTTGACAAAGATGCAATCAAGTACTAATATCATTGGCAGTGATCTTTAGTAACTAGACAGCCATACTCTATGAGATTATTATGAAACGAAGCATCATTTTAACCACAATAAAAAAATAAACCATATAAATTTTATCGATCATTGGATAGAGAACTTGATTATGGAAACCGATTAAGAAATAAAGCCTAAACTTTAACTAGATAGATAGGAAAAACCCAAACCATATGATTTTGATTTTTTCTTGAGTCCATTATAGCTATGAAATTTTTTTAATTCTATTTTTTAATGGAATCTCATAATCAAGTGTCTTACTCAATTTTAAACGAAACTTAAGTGTTTTATTTCTTGATTATTGTCAAATTAATTTTTAATTAGTAAAGAACTCAAAGGACGTGATGTTTGCGATGAGTTAATGTCACTGGCAAGGAGGTTAGGTGACTTACTTATTTTCGAAAAATATTTAGGACTTAATCAACAAACAATCAATACGCTTGGGGCTCCTACTGCTCGTACATTGTATATCATTTAGTTGACGCTTTAGATTTAAAAAATATTAGGCCATCCATCACATAATAGATTACCATAACATTCAGTTAGGGAATATATTTGGATAATTTAACAAGTGATCTTTTCAAGCTAATAGTGATTAATCTCTAATTAGAGGGAAATAGATTATTGCCGGTGAGAAAGATATGACTTTGAAAGGGGGTAAAAAAAGAATTGTTTAAAGTGTCCTTTGGACCTTATCATAGGAATTCCTCATCTGCTATGGAGTGTTCAAGTTGAACATCTTGTCCAACAAGAAAATTTTATCCTAGAAATTATTATCTTGAAATAGAAATGTGCGGTATTTTCCTTTAAAAACTTATGTGAAATGTAACCTATACATAACATAATTTACTTAATCAAATTTAGATGAATGAAATGCTTTCTTTATCTTAAATTTGAAAAGATGAATACATGCACCGAACCTTCGTGGAATCATACATTCACGTAAATCACGGGGCAATTTTATATCCACGGAGGGAGTCCTCGTTCATCGAATAGAACAAAATGTCAAAGGAAAGTGCCGTCCAATGATTCAAGAAAAGAACACCATCATCTGTTCATGTCAACATATGAACGAGTTTTGTCTTTGCATCCCTCGTTTTTGTCAATTCACTAGGTCCTGCAGGCCATGCCATTAGAGTGTATCTTCTGTTTGTTGGTTTTCTTAGTTTGAAATGAGGGAAGGGGTTCATGCATCCAGTGCATAGGTAGTTGTCTGAATCGGATAGCCTTTGTCTTACAGTGACACGGGGGAAGATAACACAAGACAGTCGTAGAATTGCAAAAGCTTCTAAACTTTTTTATGAAACTATTGTCTTATCAAATAGGGACACTTTGCTGATATAATTTTTTTAATTAACCCATCAAATCTGCATTTTGCTATACCCAATCCAACGCGTCTAATTAGATTTTAGTGCCTGCAAAAGTTTTTAGTTTAATAAATTAGCACACAAAGTGAAATCAATTGAAATTAGGTGTTTTCTATTTGGAAGGGTAATCAAACTCATATTACCAATTCAAATGTGAAGTGAAATCAAATGATATACTTTCTGATCAATAGAAAATATTTTCAAGAAAATAGTTTTTCATGGAAAATGAATTGTTTCTTATGATTGATTCTGTGGAAAGTAACTTGAAAGAAATTCTGCCGTTTAACAAAAAAATGAAATTGATAGGAGAATCCATTAAAAATTGCCTTTAAAACAACAGTTCAGTCGTAAGCTAAAGTAACTCGTCTAGTTATTGTTCACGATGCAACAAATGAGACGAGTTTAAGAAATTATATTTGAAATTGAACTAACAGAACAAATCATAGATCGGAAAAACAAAGGAACGTCAGCTATCTCCGTGAAGATTCAAACTTCAGCTGGAGTAGCTTCCCCCTTGAAATCAGGGGGAGAGCGGAGCGTGGGTGCATTGTTAGCTGTCTGAATCAAGTAAGCCCTTGTCCTATTGTGAAGTGGAATCCATTGAAATTATTAATTAATAATATAATATTTTTATTGCAGGACATTTCCTCAGCCCTTCCCACGATTCTCTGGCTCGTCCATAAATACTCCAGAATTCCATGCATTAGGCACTACTCTTACATCTCTCCCCTCATTATTCAACTCAGTCACAGCACTTTAGTTCTGGAAAATGGCGAAGAGGAAATACTCAGATGGACCAGCCGCGTCGACCTATAGCGGGGATGACAACTCGTCGTTGGGGGCTGAATGCAAGTTGTCGTCGACTGATGGAGGCGATGCCCAGTCATCGCAAGGGGCTGAGTTCGAGGTGTTCTTAAGTTTTAGAGGGCCCGACACCCGCGTGAATTTTGCTGACTGCCTCTATCACGCCTTGGATGGAGCTGGCATTCGCGTTTTCAGAGATGATGAAGAGATCAGAAAAGGCGAAGAGATCGAAGGCAAACTGAAGCATGCGATTGAGACCTCCTCAATTTGTATTCCCATCTTCTCTAGAAACTACGCGGTCAGTGCGTGGTGTCTTCGCGAGCTGCCTACATGGTGGATTGCAAAGCCATCATTCTACCGATCTTCTTCGATGTGAAACCCACAGATGTCAAGCTTAAAACTAAGCTGTACCAGGACGCTCTGCAGAAGCACAAGGAGAAGTACGGCTGCGAGGTCGTGCAGCGATGGAAGGAGGCTTTGGAGAAGGTCGCTGGAATGAGCGGATGGGATCTCAAAGATAACGGGTAAGGTTTGAGCTTTCACTTTTTTTCTCCTTTGATTCAATATTTAATTGATATAACTATAAATAATAAGAAATATTATCATATTTGCATTAAAAGTTACAACTACCCATCATTCTTATTTTCATCAAATTATCACTCAGTTCCCACATATTTTATTGCTACTCACTACACTTCCACTCAATTAAATCGATTCCTTTCAAAAGTAGATGAATTTTCCACGCATTAAAGTAATTCCTTTCAAAACTAGATGAATTCTCTATTACGACAGGACAGATCCAATCTGAATTCATTATTCAGTTTGCATCTTTTAGATTGAATATGAATACCTTTATTAACTTCTAGATCAATATTATGTAGGTTTGATTTTATAAAACAATTGTTCTAGCTATTACTATTTTACTCCTTGCAAAACTCATAAACCGAGTGCACAGTATATAAGCAATAAAAAATGAATAAACAATTCCTTTGCACGTATGTAAAGGAAGAAATTCCAAAGGTTTTGGTTTTTAAATTTATGGATAACGGAGCATCTTTCACAAAGTTTGAGATTTCATTCTTATCTTAACAATTTACATCTTTAAACATAGTATAAAATACCCAATTGCAATTCGTTTTAAGAAAATCGACAGGATTTTAGTTGATTGAGGAGTGAGGGCACTTCACTTACGGTTGATTCTTTTCCTATATATTTAAAGAGTATACAAACAATTTCTTTTCTTTTCTTTTCTTTTTTTCTTTTAAGAAGGGGGAGATTGCCCCCCGCTTCTCTCCACCCCTCTTCTATGGTTGGTTTATGTTTAATTCATAATATTCCAGATCTTGACAGCTTAATATTCTGTTTGGATGTTTCTTACTGGACCCTTTGTATCAAATATGACAGCCACGGCGAACACATTAAATCAATCATCGCCGAAGTTTCGATCAAGCTGAATAAAAGAGACAAAAATCTACCCAACCATTTGGTTGGAATTCAAGATCGTGTTAAAGATGTCATGCGCCTATTAGATGAAGGTTCTCCTAATGTACGTTATCTAGTAATCCATGGTATGGGGGGCATCGGTAAGACTACTCTTGCCAGAGTTATCTTTAACCAAATTTATAGTCGGTTTCATGGGTGTTGCTTCCTTTCGGGTGTTCAAGAAGCTACAAAGGATGGAAAAATTGTTCAATTACAAAAGCAATTATTGTCAGAACTTCTCAACTTCAAACCAGTGGAGATTTTTGACTCTGATGCAGGAATTAACCAGATTAAATGGAAATTTCGCCAAAAGAAAGTACTTGTTGTTCTTGATGATCTAGATGAGTGGGACCAACTCTCTAAACTTGCAGTGACGGGTGATTGGTTTGGTCTAGGGAGTAGAATCATTATTACAACAAGGGACACCAACAATCTGGCAATCGAAGAGTATAACGTTTATCAAATGACAGAATTGCAACATCACCACGCTCTTCAACTTTTTAGTAAGCATGCTTTCAGAATGGATTCCCCTCCACATGACTACGATGATATTTCTTGCAATATTACTTCCATGACTGGTGGGCTTCCTTTAGCTCTTGAAGTTATTGGTTGTTCTCTTTATGGCAAAAGAAAGCCAATTTGGAAAGAAATGTTAAAGAAATTAGAGTCAGTTCCCAATCAATGTATCAATGGCAAATTAAAGATTAGTGTTGAAATGCTTAAGGAAGAACAGAGAGAAATTTTTCTTGATATTGCTTGTTACTATATTGGTGAAGAAAGAATCTATCCATATTACATGTGGAAAGCATTGGACTTTTACCCAAATATTGAGATCAATTTCCTTATTGGTGCATCTTTAATAAAGATCGATGATGATGATAGACTGTTGATGCATGACTTGCTTAGAGATATCGGAAGAGAAATCGTTCGACAAGAAGACCTCAAAGTTTATGGGAAACACAGTAGGCTTTGGCAATCCAGGATTGCGTTAGAAGAAGTATTGAAGACTAGAATGGTAAATTTCATTCATAGTTATTGTCTTCTCAATCAAGGGAACATTAGCTTGATTACAATATATTTCTGAAAGTGTTGTTTTGTCTGCTTTGCACATTGTAGAAAACCAAATTTATTAATTTTGAGTGAATGGAGGTAGTAAATTCTTTTCAATATCTAGCAGATATTAATAGCTTACATTTAAAATCTAAAAGTAGAAGCAAACCATGGTACTTTACTTATAGAACAAGTCTATGCAGTATTTACTCACGGAATGTGTTAAGCTCGCTTATGCCTTTTCATGTTGTCAGGGAACAGAGAACATCATAGCTCTCAAACTATGTGGACTTTCCAAAGAGCAGAACTTTACAAGTGAAGCGTTGTCAAGGCTACCTACCTTAAGGTTGTTGGAATTAGAAGGGGGAAACTTGGTGGGAGACTTTAAGAATCTTTTCTTGAGTTTAAAATGGCTCTCCTGGTGTCGTTGCCCTTCAAACTTACAGGCAGTTAATCTATGTTTGGAGAACTTAGTCGTGCTCAAGCTTTTGGACAGCAAAATTCCTGAGAACTGGAATGGATGGGGCCCATGCTTGGTATGGTTTTGTATCGCATACATACGTTTGTTTCATTTTCCCTTGCCTTACTTTTCTAATTGTAATTTGTTTCGCAGGCAAATTGTGACTTGAAAGCTATACATCTCATTAGATGCTATCTCTCGACAACTCCTGACTTCTCAACGTGCTTGAAGTTGAGGATACTAGTTTTTGCTGAACATTGTCCAAAGTCACCACAAATCAGTAGCTCTATTGGTAAGCTAGAGCGCCTAAAGCGCTTGGAAATAATTGCAGCCAGAATTCAACAGTCAAAGTTGTCTAGAAGCCCCCATTTTGACTTGTGCGTAATGCCTTTTGCAATGTGCCATCTAAAGAACTTGTCAAGTCTAAAGCTAGAGGGACTATGTATGCAGGAGTTGCATCCATCTATTGGAGAGATGGCAAGCTTGACATGCTTGTCATTACAGCATTGTTATCAGCTTCGAAAGCTTCCAGATTCCATTGGAAAATTGAGATCACTCCTCAAATTGAATCTGTCCATCACAAGAATCAAAAAGTTACCTGATTCTATTGGAGATCTCAAAGCGTTGAAGAAAATGAACCTAGGATGGAGTAAAATAATGGGGCTACCAAACTCCATTGGAGGACTAGAATCATTGCTTGACTTAAACTTGGAGCATTCAAAGATTACTGCACTGCCTGCTTCTATTGGAGATCTTAAAAGACTAAAGCACTTATTTATGGATTCCACCAAGATAAGAGAGCTACCAAATTCTATTGGAGATCTAAAAAACTTGGAGGTATTGTACCTAGAACATACTAAGATAACGGAGCTACCAAACTCCATTGGAGGACTAGAGTCATTGGTCATCTTAGGCTTGGGGGGGTCAAAGATTACTGTGTTGCCTGCTTCTATTGGATATCTTAAAAGATTGAATCATTTGTATATGTGTTCCAGCAAGATAAAAGAGCTCCCAAATTCTATTGGAGATCTCAAAAGCTTGGAGATAATGGGATTGGGATGCACTCAGATAATGGTGCTACCAAACTCCATCGGAGGACTTGAATCATTGCTTTCCTTAGACTTACGAGGTACAAAGATTACCGAAATGCCTGCTTCTCTTGGATATCTTAAAAGGTTGAAGCGCTTAAACGTGAGCTGGGGTAAAATAAGAGAGCTACCGAAGGCCATTGGGATGTTGGAGAATCTTGAAATGTTGGCATACCATGATAGCAGCAATATGGACATGACATTGCCTCCTCAACTTTCGTGCCTTTTTCTATCTTGTGATGATCTTGGCTCTCTCCCTAGGCTTCCTTTAAGTCTTCATGAGTTGACATTAATGGTTGTCAAGTCACCAATAGTACGACCACTCCCTTCCGAATTGAGATATTTGTCCTCGTTATGTCTCTTTGAATGTGGTTCGAGAGAGATCGTTATTGAACAGCTAGAGAGTCTTCGTAGTTTGAAAGTGGACGATTGTAAATCGCTGGTGACATTAGCTTTATCAAGCTTAGGGAGGCTTGAAGTGCTAGAAATCAAGCACTGCCCTCAGCCAATCGAGATTCGACATTTGGGAGAAATGGAGTCGCTGAAGAGATTACATATTGTGACATGCAACTCGATAGAAAGATTACCTAAACTATCAAAACTACATAAGTTGGGGGATTTGACCGTAATCAACTGTAGATCACTGCAATGTCTGCCTGATTTACCAAACTCGCTTTTATCAATCTGGAATCGGAGGTCCACGGAAACTTCACCCGAGCGATCAGAACATAGTCTGTTGCGGATATTGAATTTGTCTCACTGTGAATCACTGCAAGGTGGCTTACCAAACCTGTGGCATCGCAATATCCATGCATGCCCATTGCTAGGCGAGTCTGGTGATGTTCCCGATTATTGCCGGTGGTGTCCTCAAATCAAGAGGTGAGGTATGTATGGTTGACACGCGGTACTCGTTCCCAGTTCATACGTGCTTTGCCTTCGTTTCTTTATTACATTGTCTCCTTCTAACTTCTTTGTAGTTCCTCCTGTTCACTCTAAAGATGCATATCATTTCCCCATTTTTCATACTTTCCTGTTTCTTTATTTCATTGTCTAATCTTATCTTGTTTAATTAGATAAAATGCGTGGTGGTGCATACTCGTAGTGCTTTATGAGAAGTTGATGTTGGCACTTTCTCTCTTTAACACATGGCGATTTTTCTTCTTATTTTTTTTTTTTCATTTCTTAGGCTAACTTAGTTGTGATTTAACAATGAAGAAATGCCACCAATTTTTTTTTAAAGAAAAATTAAATCAAGCTCCACGATAGTCGTATTAAATGAGAAGATAAAACCGTTGTCTCCACCAGGTGATAAAATTAGAGGAAAATCGCAACAAAAGAAAGCTACACCAAAATATCACTAAAGTATATCGATTCTGAGGTAAGAGAAGATTGAACTAAAGTGAAGGATTTATAAAACTGATGTCGCGTGGTTATAACAAACTCGACATTGAAGCTAAAAGAGGTTAAACTCAAATTATCTAATAATGAAATATTGTATTAGGATAGAAATTCTAGGGTATAAAAAGAGGATAATGGCATGAAATTCTAGGGTATAAAAAGAGGGATAAAGGCATGAATAAATCTTGAACTTATGAAATGTTCAATTGAGTCTATGAACTATTTTTATTGATGAATGCAGTCTTATAGAAAGGTTAATTGATCAATCAAAGCTACGTAAATTGTTGAGTTTGTTCGTAAATCAACGTGATTCACTGCAAGTATTAAGAATTGATAACTTGACCTCTATAAAAAGGTTACCTGATCTATCAAAACTACATAAGTTGTGATACTTGAGCGTAAGTCACTATGAGCCGCTGCAAGGTTTGTCTAATGTGCCAAACTGTTGCCATTGCACTGTCTCGTGATTTTGATATGTATTGCAAATGGTGTCGGAAATCCAACCCGGGCCAACCTTCAAGATGGCTAGCTATGTTTATTTGAACGTGGCAATCTTTCCCATTTTGCACGTAGTTGGCTGTAATTACCCTTATCCTTTGTACTCCCCATTCTTTATTGTCTCCTTCCAACCAATAAGCCGACTTTTTTGCAGTTCTTCCTGTTCACCTCTAAAGATGCATATTCACATTTTGCACATTACATAATAGCTCAGTCTAATCTTATCTAGTTTAATTAAATAAGCACGTGACCGTGCGTAGTGCTTAATGAGAAGTTGACATCGACACTTTCTCCTCCTAACAACTGGCAATTTCTCTTCTACTTTTTTTATTTTCTTAGGCCAACTTAATTATGATTACCAAGTAAAGAAATGCCATCATTTATTTTTGAAAGAAAAATCACATTAAACTTCATCATAATAATAGTACATAAATAGACAAATGGTCGTCTCCACCGGGTGACAAAATTACAAGAAAATTGTGAGAATAGAAAGGTACATAAAAAATATGCTATAGTATGAATTTATTTGTTTTGCAAAAAAAGTGTCAAGAAAATGTTGTCCATCATTTTTGGCATTTGATACCAAAGATTTCCGGTCAATGAAAAATACACTTTAAAAGTACCAAAAAATTATTTTCACTCTTAAAAAAAAAAGGAAATCATTTTCTCTTAACTCACCACTCACACAATGTGGCGCCTTGGTGGCCAGGGACGTATGGGCATAGATAGCGTTAAGGTGAATGTGCAGTGTACACTGGAGACGCGCGGAGCCGGGTTGGGCGGTAGGGTCGAGTTGACACGGCACTTGTTGCGTTGGTGGCCACCAACTTCCCGGATAACGGTTGCGTTGCTCGCATAAGCCATAAAACCGACCCGCTGTACTGGCAAGGTTGGCCTCTTCGTTTCAGGTAGTTTTGGTTATTTTTTACATTACATAGACATGAAATCTCAGTTTGATTTTGTGTCTCTTATGTACTCTGACATAGTTTTTTTGTCCGAATGATGTTACAGCAAACAGCTCGAACCAAACCGCCATATTTTCTACTCAAAGGACCCTGCCTCGCCTACCATCCACATAGCAGCAGTTGCGTACGACCACGTCTTCCTGGGAGAGTTCATGCAGCCCGATTGGGACTCGTTCCACTCCATCGTGACCCTCCATTTTGAGTGAGTTTTCAATATCTAATTTTATATTATGTGATATATGGGTGAGGTGCATTCCGACTAGTTAATTTTACTGAAAGTACATTCGACTCTATTCTCTTTTGGTAATACTGATTCGAGCATTTTCCCTTTTGAGCAGCGATGCTCCATGAAGCACAGTGAATGGATATGATGAAGTTGCATTTGGATCGGTTTTTGACTGTCTAATTGAGAATGAAAAATTTGGAAATGCACGCATGATAAAGAGCGCACATCTTCATAAAGCATGGATTGAGATTTTCTAAGTACAGGAGAACATGTTCAGTGATACATTTTCTTGAGATCTGCTGCGAAAACATTCATATGTATTCTTTCCTTTAATTTTGTTATTTATTAGTACCGTGAGGCTCTTTTTTTTTAGCATGGATATTATTAGGTCAATTCCATGGGTCATCTTCATATGTGTAACTATTTTGCTGATTAGCTCGCTCTGGCACAAGCTTTCTCTCTCTCCCTTAAAGTACTACAACGGAGTGAAGCGAACTCTAAGGAGGAGAAACAATTAGTGTATTTGTGATTGTCAAAATGAAGAAGTATTATTGTGCATCATCTTCTTGTGAAGTGAAACATAATACTGAAATTGCCTAGCTGGTTAATGCTGCTTCTAGAGAAACATCTGAGTGTAGTACTACATTTACATGAAAACCCATGATGGGCCCTCAACTCACATTTGTTGATTAACACTTAACAGAGGCCCAAATATACACCCGGTCTCCATGGACCCCAGCCTGCTGTTGATGGACCTGAGCTTGGGCACCGAGGATCCAGACATGAGCATCAAGGTCCTAAGCCCGGTCGAACGGAGCCCACATGTCATCAACTATTTGAATGGTTAGAGCCAATTAAACTAAAGCAGGTGATTTTTATAACTAACATAGCATGGTTAGAAGCTTGGCGTTGAAGCTAAAAGAGGTTAAACTCAATTTATCTAACAAACAAAAAGTGACTTTATAAGTAAATATTTTATTAAGATAGAAAGTCTACGGTATAAAAAGAGGTAAACATATGAAAAGTTCAATTGAGTCTCTGAGGTTTTTTTTTTGTTGGCAAATTGAGTTCTTGAACTTCAACCGATGAATACTGTGAAAGAAAGAAAATGAATAATCACAATTTAGTGAAGTGAATTGGGTCCTTTATGAAGTCTGAATACTAGATGCTTTGATTACATAGCGGCTCTGGCATGGCGGGACATCATATTTCAATCTAAGGTCGCTCATTAAAATTTCATCAAACACCATGATCGAGACATCACTGTTTCAAAGGTGTAAAGCATACCACCATCACCGGAGCCCCTCACAAAGGTGTTCTCTTTCTCTCTCATGAACTTCCCCGTTTTGTGCCAACGGCATATAATTTCTAAAATATTAATTTTCAAATGAGAATAAAGTGAAATTGCCAAAACAAAGGAGGAACCGAAATGAACAAGAGGAAAAGCGAAAGTGCAAATTCGATCTAATCAATTAATTAGCATTCCGACCAAAAAAAAGAAAAATTAATTAGCATGAGTCCTGGATTTAAGAAGTCCTAGACTCGCTCTTTTTCTTTAAACATGAAGACGCTTGGATGCTTAGACTCATTGAGTTCGCAACCTCACCTCAGCAACGCTGCGAGGCGCTAACCAAGACGCCTCAACAAAGAATGATGTATTAGTTTGTGGGCTGGGTGGGCCTGGCTCGGTCCCAAACTGACCGGGCGGGACCTAATTAATGTGGGCCCTTGCTAAGGCCCACAGAGATGCTTCCTGGCTAACCCTTATGGCTCCGGCCGAATCTGGGTGGGCCCTTTTGGCGCCGGGCCCATTTTTTAGTCTACTACCAATAACTCTAATTTATTGAGTAAAATATTAAAATTCAGGTTACTTGATTAGAAAAATAAAATTATTGTAATAAATAAGGTCTTAAATGAGTTCACGACCTTCATCACTCAAAAATAAATTTACCACTAGCTATTGCGGTAAATATAAGTCGTTAGTAATTTCTAGTCGTCCTTGGCAAATACTGGAGTTCATGGAACGTATAAGTTGTTTTTGGTAAATTCTATTATTCAATGCCAAACTTACATACTTCTTTCAATATAATCCTTACACTGTTAATTTGCCTAATTAAATCGTTGAATTTGTTTAAATTATATAATCAGGTCCTTGTAGCAACAATTCTAAACAATTTCAGTATTTTTGGTGCACATTATTAGAGCACAATGAAAACAGAAGCGAAACAAGATTTGAGGCTTCCATGGACTCCGTATAAAGGGCTGCACTACAGGACCTACTTTTTTCTTCGTTTTTTTTTCCAAAGAAGATTGTATTCATTACTTATAAGGGTACATGAGAAGTATATAAACTACAAGACCAACTTCACTACTAATAAAAACGAAGAGTCATGAGAATGAGATCAATTACATTACTCCCCTTCCTCCGCGGAGCAATGACGACATCGCCTAGAGTTATTAGAGATGGCCTAACAATCTATATCATGGACGTTTCATGAAAAGAACTATAATAAATAACAGTCCAAGGTTTTACATCCATAAACAAAGCAGAGCAAAAATGAAGATGTGAAATTTTTGCATAAGACTTGGGCACAAGCGACATTGGAGAATTTTCACATTCGCAACCCAGGTGATTAGAGTTGTGAAATTTTGCACAAGACTAAGCACAAGTAAGATTGAAGAATTTTTGCATTCACAACGCTGGTGATTAGAATTATTATATTATTTATACTAGTTTAAACCCCCCTAAGAAGGCCCAAAAGATTGGTGTTAGCACATGCCTTTTAAGAGACTTTAATGTTTCATTTCTTTTGAGGAAAATAAATAATTTCAAAAATATTTTCCTCAAAATGATCGTTGGTTCGTCTATATATATATATATATATATGAACGAAAATTCCATAAAAATGTTTAAATGTAAATTATTGTTGATTATGACGACATGTCCCATTAACTAATTATTTTAATCAATCCAAGCAATTGTTTTTTTTTATATAAATATCTTTTACCAACGGAGCCCAAGAGCTAAACTTAAACCTTCAAAGAGGTTATCCAATGGGTGCCTGCTCCTCAGACTGAGAAAAATATTAGGGCTGGTTGCACGTAACAAATGAAGCAAAATTTTCGAGAAACACTGTCGGCATCCTTAGCTTGTCAGATCTACGAAAACAAGCTTGAATCTTTACTTGACTGCTTGAGGAACAGTCCTTCAGTGAGAAAACCTGTGTTAAGTCAGTTCATGAGAACTTCTTTGCTTCGAACGCTATAACTCTGAATGGGACTTTATGTTCAGATTGGTCTGCAAGCACTTAATTGGAGGAATAAGCTGTTTGTATTTCACAAGGATTTTTTCTTTCTCAAAATGTTGCCTCTAAGTTCAGCAGGATGCAAATGAGGTTACAGGCAAATGAGTTGCAGACTGAGTCGTCAACTGGAGATTCTCCCTCTGTAATCCATTTTGGATGGTCAGAGTTTCGCATTGGGCCGGTGGGTTAAACTTGTGGGGCAGTTTTTTTCGCAATGATGCTGGTGAGTGCCCGGGAGTTATGTTAGCTCTGTAGTTACTTCTTCCTCCGTATGAGCAGAATCATGGGTTTCCTTTCTGAATTTTTTCATGGGGTTGGAACAATGGACTGCCTTATTATTTTCCACAAAGTTGATTCAACAGGGCTACTAGACCTTCCTTCAAACAAGAAGCAGGTCAAAAGCAGGACAAGTGCGAAAGCAATCTATCTGCAGATTGATTGGCTAACCTTGCTTCGAATCAATAAGTCCATTGTAAAAAAAAATTATAATTTTTCTAAAATGATGATATAGACCTAATTTTTCTAAAATTATAATTTAAAATAATTATTTTTAAAAATTTGAATTTTTTATTATTTTTTCTTTCTTTTTCTTTTTCTTTTCCCTTTCTTTTCCTTTTTCTTTCTTCTTCCTTCTTCTCCCCCCTTTTCCACTACTGGTGCCACCTGATGGCGACTTACCAAGACGCAGGCCAGCGAGCCCGAACTCGACTAAGGCCGATAAACTCGAGGCTCAGTCGGTCTAGGCTCGGCCGAGGTCATCGGTAATGGTCAAGCTCGAGCTTGCCCGGATTTGGCGAGCCACGAACTTTGTTGCGGCTAGCGAGTTTGAGGCTCGCCTACTTAGATCCAAGCGAGTCGCAACTCAGCCAAGGCCGGCAAGCTCGCAGCTCGCCTGTCTAGATTCAGGCCAAGCTTTGGCTAGCGAGCTTAGGGCTCACCAGTCAAAGCTCTGTTGTGGCTTGCCTGCCCAAATCTAGGCTGAGCTCCAGTCGGTGATGGCAAGCTCGAGATTGGCGATGGTAATAGTGGCGTGATGACGGGATCGTCAATGGAGGTCGAGAACGTATAAAAGAGGGGATGGAAGGAGAAAAATGATGCGTCTACCTAGAGGTGTCAAATGGGTGGGTTGGGTCGGGTTTGGGTCGGGTCAAAAATGGTTCGACCTACATCGACCCATTTAACCCGTTTTGACCTATTTTCATGCAATATAAATTTGATGACCCATACCTAACCTAACCCATACCCGACCCGTATTACCAACACATATTAATATTTAAATTAATTTAAGAAAATCTATTCCTACTTATTTAGTCCACTTTAAACTTTTCATATATTAATTATTCGAATAAAAATTTCTTATCAAAATTATAAAGTAAATTAAATAATAAAAAATAGTAAATAAAAAAAATGTGGATACCTCTAAATTGAAATAGTTTGAGGAAAATAATTTTTTTTAAAAATAATTTTTTAATTATTTTAAAAAATTGAATTTATTATTATTATTATTATTTCTTTCTTTTTCTTTTTATTTTCCCTTTCTTTTCTCTTTTCTTTCTTCTTCCTTCTTCTTTCCCCTTTTCCTCTACTGGTGCTACCCGACGGCGACTGGCCAAGATGCAGGCCAACGAGCTTGAACTCAACCAAGATCGACGAACTCGAGCCTTGGCCGATCTAGGCTTCGCCGAGATTGTTGGCAGTGGTCAAGCTCGAGCTCGCCCAGATCTAGCGAACCGCAAACTCTGTTGTGGTCACTGAGTTCGGGGCTCGTCTACCCAAATTCGAGTGAGCCGTATCTCGGCCAAGGTCGACAATCTCGCAACTCGCCTATCCAGATCTAAGTTGAGCTCCAGCCAGCGAGCATAAGGCTCGCTAGACCAAGCTCTATCGCGGCTCGCCTGCTCAGATCCAGGTTGAGCTTTAGTCGGTGACGGCAAGCTCGGGATCGACAATGGTGACAATGGCGTAATGACGGGATCGGCAACGAAAGTCAAGAACGCATAGAGGAGGGGGATGAAAGGAGAGAGATAATGGGTTTACTTAATAACTCACTCAACTCATATTTGACCCATATTTAACTTTCACTTAACCCATATTTGACCATATTTAGCTTTCACTTGACCCATATTTGACCCATTTAACTAAAAGTGAGTCATAATATGGATTTATGACCCATATTGACACCTCTAGGTCTATCTAATAACTTACTCAACCCATATTTGACACATATTTAACTTTCACCTGACTCATATTTGACCCATATTTAACTTTCACTTGACCTATATTTGACTCATATTTAACTTTCACTTGACCAATATTTGACTCATTTAACAAAAAGTGAGTCATAATATGGGTTTATGATCCATATTGACACCTCTAGGTATTTATAGGTTATAGCATCGTATGTTGGACAGGCACATAGAACGAGGAATAGAAAAGGCAAAGTTTTGTTTTCTCAAAATACGCTCTTTCATTAAATTTCAAGGTGGCCATGGAAATAGGAATAGCTCTCTCGGAATTCAATTTGATTATTGTGCGCACTATAAGAGCTCCATTCTCGGTGGGTGGTCACTTTCACGGTACCGTCTCCACTAAAGGGAGCGTGCAGGTTCAGTCAGAGTCACCATTTTGGTCACCTCAACGATCCAATGTCTAGAGTTGTGGGCCTTGTAGCCTTGAGTTGTCCAATATTTCACAGTACCGTCTCCACTAAAGGGAGCGTGCAGGTTCAGAGTCACCATTTTGGCCACCTCAACGATCCAATGTCCAGAGTTGTGGGCCTTGTGGCCTTGAGTTGTCCAATATTTCACTGTACCGTCTCCACTAAAGGGAGCGTGCAGGTTCAGTCACAGTCACCATTCTGGCCACCTCTACGATCCAATGTCCAGAGTTGTGGGCCTTGTGGTCTTGAGTGTCCATTGGACAACTCATTTGTCACACGTTCTTTCTGATTCTTGTGGATAAGTTCCATGTGTGGTGGCTTTTAGGTTCTGTGACTTGCTCAAATTTCGTCTTTTAGGACAACATCCTTATGAAGGCAAGGCAAACAAAGAACACCTTCTCCTCTGATATCTATCACTCTCCTAATCCAGTCTTTTCATTTTGATATTAACCGTGAAAATATGTAACTGGAGAGACAAAAAGGGATATCAACCTCTTGCTTTGATATCATATAAGAGTCAATTGTTCTAAAAATTTAAACTGTTAGATGAAAATGTAATTTAATATATAATTATTTTTGGATCTGAGTAATTTCTTAAATTATTTCGTCTGAACTTTAGGACATAAAATATAGGGATATTTCTACATTATTGGAGAAAGAATATATATAATTTGAAACAAGAAGTGCCAAGTTATATATGCAATAATGATATCACTTTCGCAAGGATTTTTTTTCATGCCTTCATTATGAAAGCCCTTTTTCTTGAAAATTCGATGTTCCAAAGTCAGCCTAATGTGATGCTCCAAATAACTTTCTCTTCAAATCAGGAACAACACCACGTGATAAACTCCTTTTTGTACCTTACCGGGCATCACATCTGGTTGGCTTTGGAACATCGCATTTTCAAGAAAAAAGCTTACATAATGAAGCCATGAAACAAAAATACAAGATGCAAAAGTGATATCATTATTGCATATATAACCTGGGGACCAGTCATCTCACCGTTACCCAAAAATGCCTATTTCTTTATTTCCTCATGTTAATCTACATGTCATCAACTATACTTAAATGAAGCCTCATGGAATTGGCAACTCATGAAGATGATCATGATGATGTGCCACGTGTACGATGCTTGATCCATGCCACTAATGGTTGCTCACAAGATGCATCTATTAATTTTGGTCATGCTATTACGAGAGTGCTAGATTAATATTAGATTGAGCTTGTTATTTAAACATTTTGGTACGATTTTGTGCACAATGCATGTTGCTTGAGAATCTCATGCTCATGGGTTGTGAATGGAAGATGGCATTATGATCCTTTAGTTAGGGTTAGATCCCACATATATCACAATAAGGATTGTATTCTACTTTGAAGGTTGTTGTGTCATATAAGGATAGTATTCATAATTTCTCACATTAAAAGAGGAAAGATAAATAATTACCATGATAAGAGGACCATGATTACTTAAATCTAATGAGTTGTGTATGGTTATGCATAACAAAAATAAATAAATTTGGTCAGTCCTATTATAACTCTCACTTTTAGACTTTTATTCTGTCTCTTTGTAGAACGTAGGAGTTGAAATCTATATTTGAAACTAAATCGTCCACATCCTAACCTTTCGAAAATGTGAGGATTCAAATCTCCCACCTCCGCATTCTTATATGGGAATGGTGACCACTGAGATAGATCTAGTGGTTTGATTCTTGTAATATGAAAAACTTGTAACTCCTACTTTCAAATAAAGTGATCTAACTTAGAAAATTACAGAATTCCTAACATCATCAAGATTGATCAGTGGAGATCATGGCGCGGTATCTCGAGATGCGATCATCATATTTAAACAAGTTAGCATCATCTAAATGCTTTCTCCATATCATAGCCGCTTACATCGTCAGATCTAATTTTCAAACAAGTTAGACCTCAAATCAATTTGGTCAAACCGGGAAAAATGAGAATCTTCGGAATCCTTGATTTTATGTAATGATTCATACAAGTGAGGTTTCATAATGCTCAGGATATATGTCTGATTCCACACCAACAAAAACTATCCAGCTTCGTGGAGCCCAACATCCAAGATTTTCTTTGCCCACCCAAAACAATAAGCAAATGTAGAGGCTTGTTAAAGTACATTCTTTTAAAGAAAATAAGAAAGTTGGCAATCCTTGGCATAAATGTGATCTTGCATAGAATGATATCATAAATTAATGACTGATGGTCTGAGTTTGCATTTTCCTAGTACACATATTTCAACCCATTCGACTCTACTGGATTTTGAAAAAGAAAAACTTTATCTGACTAACTTAAAATCAATACATTCTCTATTTTTTCCTCCTTTCGGAAACAATGTACTGACATGCTGTGATACATGACAAATGCATGACACTAGACTAAGACTTATGTCATTTATAACTAGATTGAACTTGCTGCGGTAGTCAAATTGAAATTGCAATTGTGGGTTTAGTTAGCTCAATTTCTATGTACTTTTTGACGTTGTCTAATAGAGTAAAAACAAAACAAACAGGGAATTGCATTAGAACAGATTACACATAGTATATCTGCAGAGTTATTATTCTTCTTCTAGTCAATCACACTGGTTGTGTGAGAATAAGTGTAATAAAAATACTAATGTTTTAATGATTGATTAATTAAATCCTAAATGTATTATTTTTAGGCAATTGAATCCTAAGTGTATTGACAAAGATGCAATCAAGTAGTAATATCATTGCCAAGTACGTGTTAGACAGTCATACTTGATTATTACGAAATGTAGCATCACTTACCCACAATCAGATATAAAACATAAGAATCTTATTACCATTGAGTAAAGAACTTGGTTTTGGAAAAATCCAAAGTGTATGATTCCAGCTATTTTTGGAAGTTCAATATTTTTTAATTACTTCTTTGGACGTTACCATTAAATTCTCACATCCATTACGAAATCCTCAATTTGAGTTCTTTGTCCAGCAAGAAATTTTTATCTTGAAAATAAAGTGCTTGATAGTTTTCCTTTAAATTTTTTATTCGAAATCTAACCTATGTATGACATACTGCCCTCAATTAAATAGAGGACAGACCATGAATGAAATGTTTTCTTTATCTTAAATTTCAAAAGATCATTACATGCATCGGATCTTCGTGGAATTATACATTCATGCACACCACGCACAATTTTACAAGGGCAAATGGAGCTCTCACTCACTGAACAGAACAAATGTTAATGGAAATACCGTCCCTTCAATTTATTTGGTCACTCATGTTTGATTTTTTTTTTCCCGTAGATTGATACCTTTTTATCCCGACGTGATCGGGTTCTTGTTGCAATTTATATTCTGGGAATCCGCATCATGTAGACTCCTTATTCTTTCTAATTGCGTATTATATATCTATGCTGAATCTGGAAGCTACGGACGTGGCTTGCTGTAATGGTGGGAGAAGGAGCCACTGTAGCAGCAAATGGGGTTGAGGCAGCAGAGACGAAAGGCGGGGCCGGAGAATGAGGATTAAAGGCAGCTGCTGTTGGTGGTGGAGGCAACGGCGGCGGCGTGACTAAGGAGGAGGGAGCCGATGCCGTTGCCTTGTGGACAGGTTTTGGCCATCTTCGGTGAGTTGGAAGCAAACTAAGCAAGCTACATTTTACAGAATAGACAGAGAGAGGGCTAGAGGGGACGAAGGCAAAAACCATGGAGGATAAAAACGTAAAAGAAAAAATCAAAAATCCGAATTGAGCCGAATCATTGACACCTTTAAAAGTAGAGGATTTTTAAATCTAACAAAGTATGGTCATGACAAACTCAAATTATCTAACAAACAAAAAGGGACTTTATAAGTAAATTTTGTGTTGGGATTGAAAGTCTAGAGTATAAAAAGAGGGATAGAGGCAACAGGTAAATCTGAACTTTTGTAAAAATTTAATAGGCTTTGCACTTTTTTTGGGGTGGGGTGCGCGAGGGGGGGTCAATCGAGTTCTTGAATTTCAATTATTAGTTTCGGCAATGACTATTGTGAAAGAAAGAAAGGGCTAATCAAGATTTAGTGAAATTAAATGGGTGCGTTAAAAAATCCGAACGCTGAATTTCTTGGACTTCCTTATTTTGTGCGAATGGTACATAATTTCTCGTACATTAATTTTCAGAAAAGCATAAAGTTTCACCATCCTATGCCAGTGAGGATAATTTAATTTTCTTTGCCTGGAGAAGAAAACAAACAAGAGAAAGATTGTTGTTCTTTCTTTATATGAAATACGAAGCACGATATAAGCTCGTTGCGGTAGGTAATCATATCTGGATTAACTCCATTAAATGCCACGATGACATCCCATTTGGCCGTTCAAATTGGAAGAATAAAATAATTATTTTCTGAAAATTCTAAAAAGAAAGTTTGAAATGAAAAGTTACCAAAAAAACATACACACACAAAAGACAAATCTAACAAAAGCAGCTGCGAATGAGATCCCAACCTTCTTCATCATCTCAAGCGCACCCCATCAGAGTTGAAGAATCGTGGAGAATACACTAGAGGGCTTTGTTAACATAATAATTTTTTTATTACTATAAGAATAACAACTGATTGTAAGCCATAAGAAATGAGCTTCACAATAATTTATAATTATATGTTATTTGATTTTTTGTGGTCCAGTCTGGTATTCTCATAGTAGATTAAAGATAATCATCTAATTATTTCTCTATGCTGGAGGAGGTTTCACGGCGGATTTGTTGCAATGGTGTGCTTTTTGGCCTCGCTTAGCTGCTTTTAACTGAGACAAAAGAACCTTGCTCCTTTAAGTGGAAGTGCCAAAACAAAGAAGAAACCAAAACCAACAAGACCAAAAGCGAAAGAGCAAATTCGATCTAATCAATTAACAAGCAGCATTAGACTCACCTTCTTCTTCTTTTTTCAATCTACCAGTGGCGAGCCACGACTTGCGGGGCGGAGAAAGTAGCGGCGAGGGAGAATCGCAACCTTACTTCAGCAGGGCAGCAAGTTGCCGTGCTTGCAGGTAGGGTGGGCTTGGCTCGGTCCCAAATGGACTGGACAGGACCTAATAACTTTAGGCTTGATAACAAACATTTCCTATTAATAGATAAGATCTAAAATTGAGTTCACGAGTTTTATCACTGGTGAATAAATATAGCAAAATTCTCTATTAATAGCTATTGTGGTAAGTATGATTTGTTGGTAATTTCTAGTCATTCTTCATAAATATCGGAGTTCATGGTAAATAAAAGTTGTTTCATTTTAGCATATACAAGTTCTTAGTCAACACGTGAGTTGTTTTCTTATAAAACTAACTCGTTCTTGCTAAATATAAGTTTTTCTTTCCCTCATTTGTTTAAATACTGGATAATTGTAATTTATCGAGTAAAAGTTTATTTGAACTTATATTCACTAGGAATGAAAAAGTTTACAATGAACATTTGATCATGAGTTCACGAGTTTTTTCGTTGTTGTGAAATAGTGCGAAAGCCAAAGGATCTAATTAATTAAATTAGTTTTAAAACAAGAGTAAAAGTAAGAGAGCAAATCTGATCTAATTAATTAATTAGCATTAGGTCCGGATTTAAGGAGTCCTAGGCCCATTTTTCCTGAACGTGAAGACAGTTGGACGCCAAAACTCATCGGGTGCTCTGATTTCCACGTGGCCTCCTTTGAGTGGTGGCAAGCCATGACGATGCGCGACATCCGAGGCGTCCATGCTTTCACTTAAGTCCGACAAGAGATGAAAAGTATTGTGTTGTCAATTACAAAATAGATAACATATCATTGCATCAAGGAATATATTTGTATGATTTAGCAAATTATTTTATACAAGTTAATAGCATGTGATTTTATTTGGAGGGAAATCGATTGTCATCAAGAAAGATAATACTTTGGAAAAGAGGAAAAAAAAAAAGAGAGAGTTGTTTTAGCTATCCATTCTAGGCATTACCATAAAAGTCCCACACCCATTACAAAATGTTTGAATTAACTCTTAAGAATTTTTACTTTGAATAAAAATATTTCGTATTTTTCCTTTAAATTTTTATTTGAGATTCAACCAATAAATAACATAATTTACTTAATTAAATAGAATGGTAATACATGAATAAAATGCTTTCTTTTTATTAATTTAAAAAGATAATCACAAGCATCAGACCTCCGTGGAATCATCCATACACATTCACCACGGGCAATTTGATATGGACATATGAAGTCTCACAACATATGTTAAGCAAATCCTGTTCCATCCTCGGGAGTCCAATTTCCTCATGAAGGATGTCTACAGTATAAAAAGGACGTCGAGGTACAGTGAACAGGAGATACGAAAAAAGGAAAAAGAGGCACGGGGCAATACACGTTCACGACAAGGTATAGGCAGGCTGCGTAATATCCTGGAGACGAAGTTCTCTCACTTCTGTGGTTGCGTCTCTCCCAGCTGCTTCAAGCCAACACCGTTCTTTCCCGCACTGTCTTGCGTGTCGGGTCTTGCACAGCGAACCCTTCTCCTTACTAGTGAGTCCCTTGCTGATTCCGACGACGGTGCAGTTGTTCCGCTACTACTGCAACTTTCTGCTTCGCGCCACCAGCACCCACGGCGAATCGTTTATGTGCCACATGAGCCCCTCCAACTGGCTTTTGATTAACGCTCTGCATTAGCCCAGCGCCGCCAAGTCTGACCGTTACTACTGTCCAGTCTTCAGCCACACCTGCATTAAGCAAAGCAATATTGGGAGTCAGATTCTTGAGACTAAAGGTTAGATCTCCAGTTATTTTTGGATATCTTAAAATATCTATGGGTCGCGTTCCTTTTACTCTTTATTTGAATTAGACACTCCTTATTATATTGTTTTAACAATATTATACCTTATGTAGCTCATTTGTTAGCATTATTTCCTCTTTTTATTTGGTCAAATGGGCTGTCCCTCTTATTTTCTTTCCTTTCCTCTAGTGTCCTACCAACAACAGGGTCCCACTCTATTTCCTTTTATTCATGTTTTTGCCTTACACACACCTTTGGTGACTTGTAAGGATGAACCGTTTCAGATTTTATTTAAATTCTACCTGGAACCTATCTATCGAAATATATTCCCTAATTTTTAGAACCTAAAACTTACCCTACATGTCCAGGAATATGGAACCAACCTTGTCACAGGTTCTACCTAGATTTCACTTGTACTCGTTGAGTGGACATTGAGCTAGAGATGTTTATTAAACAAAGTCAAAGAGGACAACATGACTATGTGACTGTTGTATCAATGATTTTTGGCCGTGAATTCAAGAGGACCTCATGACTTGCTGAAACCACATCACTATCACATCACTGTCCGAAACGTGATTCACGTTATCTTTGAAGCATGAAGAAAAGAGATTCTTTCTTCTCTGCAACAATTCTCACGTATTTCATCGTGCAGCTTGGAGCGTATATACTGCGTTGGATTTTATCATGTCGAAGTTACCCCATTCCATTCGCATTTTATCATGTCGAAGCATTTCATTTTGTTTCCTCTCTCATGCTTCTTGGTTGTGGCTGTACATACTGCGTTGGATGTTTCTTTGGTGATTGCTCATGAGAAATGGGCGTGGAGTCGAGCCTATATTTGGGACATCCATACATCAAAGTGTGTAACTCATTTATTTTGCATTTCCCTGATTTGTGGCTGTGAATGGTAAATAATTAGCAGTAAAAATTAGGGCGTTGCTCTGTAGCTTGAGGTAGTTGGTGGAAGCGAACCACAATGGTGATCGGTGGAGGTCAATAATTGGCAGTTTTTATACGTTGGTGATTGATGGAGGAGGCATAGTGACGGCATGGCGATAAACGAATATGGCAGTTGACGATGAAAACCTTGTGATAAACAGAGGCGATTGATGGTGAGATATGCATGCTTAATGTACCGATACTATGGTGAGAGAAGTAGGGAACTAGGGATCTTTAGGAGCGATCGATGGTGGAGTTTAGTTTACTCTTTTGGACCTGTCCGGGAAAGTCCTAGTTCGTGAACTTGACAAGAAATAAACCTAGGAATGGTGAACTTAGTGAACTTAGTGAATTGTTCTCAGATCAGGAAGAAGACGAACAGTTCCAAAGAGGGAAAAAAAAAAGAAAGAGAAAAAAAAGAGGAAATAAGGAAATATGCAATGAAGGTTAGAATTTATATCAAAAGGTTATAGTGATTGAACAATCACAAGATCAGGTGTATACAACCGATGAGTTAAAGTGATTTCTGTTGGATATTATAATTTGTGATGGTCACAGTTTACTAAGACTGTCATAAGCATATATCAAGTAAAACATTTTTGATATTGGTTAAGAAACTGAACCACTCATAGATCATAAATATATTCCAATATTACATTTTTACAGACTCCTTACTCTATTTCATTCGAAATCCACACACACCAAAAAAAAAAAAGGCAGGGGAGAGGGGGGGGCGCTCTCAAGCCAGAGAAGAGCAATGATAAAGTGTGAACACACAATTCAAATTGTACGCAAAGCATATTCGAAAATTGTCTAATGCAATCCATGACAGCTTGGTACTTAAACCTGTTCTTTCAAACCATCACATTGGCAATGGATTGATGTACAGAGAAGTCACATGCTCTTTAAACTTGTCTCCAGAATGAGTGTAGGTATCTTTTTCGTCTTTATACACCATATGCATGGCTCGTGTAAAATTGAGAAATCTCACTAGGAGTGGCCTAGGGATGATGGTCGGATGGCATAGCTCTTCGTTAATGTCCTTCCACGCATCGGCCACTTGTTTACGGAGTTCTTGCTTAGCCTCTTCCTCCGTAACTCCATATTGTTTCATGAAACACTCTACTGAAGATGCGCTATGACCTCTCTCTTGCTCAAACTATAAACAAATATCACATGGAAATTTTCTTTTTCTTATTGATAAAATCTATTGGAAAAAATTTAGATAAATTAAAAATGTTCACTGATATAGCTTTTATATACCTTGTGTCCAGCAATGTCATCCATGAGCCGACCTACTACTTGCACAGCCTTCACCATCTTGGGGTTGCTGTATAACAACCAGTCAAAAGCATCTTTTGTTGCAATATCTCCCATTCCCAACAACGACATCACCAATAGCAATTCAAGAACAGTGGTTGCTAAAGCAATGGGCATGTACTCCTCCATCGTCGGTATGTGGTTTTGGTGGAACCATTTGGCTTCCATGAAATATGCTCTCACTTGGTTTTTCATCTAAGGAATCATTCTCATACATAAAGCTATGTCAATATTCAAACTTTGATGTGTTTGGTGGACTAATATATGACAGTTTATCATCCTTATCTAAAAACCTGATATTTTGTTGCTAGTGGATGGAACAAAAATGGGATTTGATTGACATAACGTTGAATGGCTTACCGCTTCTTTGGCATAGAAGAGCTGGTATGATCGTCCTTTTTTGGTCAACTCATGGCCAATTTCATCATAAAGATCAAGAATTATCTTGTAACACTCTTGCATGTACTTTGGCAATCCACCTTTGGCTTTGACATCCCACCTAAGTTCAAGTTCGGAAAATATCACACTTGACCATAATTAACAGTTGATCAAATTAGAATAAGTACAGAATTGGTAACTAAGAAGAGCATCCGAGTGTGAACTGTACCTTTCAATTGCTTCTGTGAAGAGTTCTAATTCTTCCAATGTCCCATAGACATCATAGATGTCGTCGATAATGGAAACCACGCTCGCCACTTTGATTAGTATTTCCCTAGAGGCTTCATACTCTGGCTCGAAATAAACTCCCGACATCCAAAGATACATCTCCACAAGCCTATCTCTAGCAAATGGGAACTTTCTTTCTACATCTAGATCCTTCCACCACCTATGAGATACCAATAAATCCTATTTTAGGCAAACACATCATTGATAGAATTATAGAATGTGTTTAGACTAATAAGCCAAAGAGATTAACATTCCTTGCAACTTTTACAAATGATTTTTAGTTCAAATAAATTGAAATTGCATGAGTCAATCTATGATGATTTGGTGTTCGTGGAACATCTAGCTACTTTAGACACGTTATCATGAAGTTAACCTTGTAAGGTTGCCGAGTTCCTTCTGGTGTTGCTTTTGCAAAAAGTTGAAATCAAGTTTAGCCAAGGAGATCAGGACTTCATTATGTGATGGCTCCTCCTGGTAGAGTGGAATGTAACGCCTCGCCTCTAGCCTTGGTATTCCCTTGTAGATTGGTTGGTTTAGGGCATGATTCACTTGTTTTTTGAGATTAAGGGTTGCATTCCCTTTATCAATTGTTTCGAGGTGAGTCATAGTAAAAGCAAGTGCATCGTTCAAAATATGATCACCATGATACTTTAGATGGCAAGCTTCAAATAGACTTAGTAATCCTTGCACATCGGTGCTCAATGATTCATTGAAATTCCCTTTGCTGTCCCTGAACTTGTTAAAGATTTCTGAATTGCCAAACAAAAAGTGAGAAAAGATGCTATCATGAGATTCTATGAAAAAATCATGTTCAACATCTAGATCAATTCACAACAAATGAAAAAATGACGTACTAAACCAAGGAATTAGTATCGGACCAAAAAAAAAAAAAAAAACAAGGGATCAGTAGAAAGGGCTATTCACCTTAGAAAATTTGAAAAACATATTAAAAATTATATAGAGAAAATTGTAACTAATAAAGAAATAAAAAAAATGGAGTGAACTAAACATGTTAGTGATATTATGTGGCCACTCTAATCAATCAAATGGACCATCAACTAGTGTTTGCAATATAGTTTCGCCAACTATTCGATCAAGGAGAATTAGAGCATTACATACCACTTGAAATTGTGTAACCTTGTTGTCGCAACAATCGAAAGAGAAGAGCGATTGTGTGCAGGTTGTCTTCATCACCATGGTGAAATTCAAAATAGCTTCTATGGATTTGTTCCATCTGTTGATCTATCTCAATTTCAAAAAGGTAAGCAATTCCTAAGCGTTGGATCTGATCTATCAAGTTCAACTTTTGTGAAGGCTTATCCATAGCATCCGTCAACATCTTCCTCACTTCTCCTTTCAATCTCTCTATTCGATCCTCTGCTATTGCATGAGAACCCTACAATATATGTAAAATCGAAAGTTCAAAAAATAATTAGTGGAAAACTACGTGAGTTTAGTATGAATGCAACAAATAGATTAGGTTGCCTATGACCCAATTGACCACGATAAATATGAATTCAATTACCTAAAAACTATTCCATGACTAGTTTTATTAATTGTGGAGAAACTCTTTCTTCATTCCTTAAGTCATATGTGCATGTCACGAGATTCACATAGAAATTTGAATCATGTAAGGACCAACCCATGCATTGAGTTTCAAATCAACTGGAACTTCTTTTCGTTTTCTTTATCAAATGCTGTGGGATGGTGCCCAATCGTTCAAGATTATTATGTTATACGCTTCTGTATATAATCCAAGAAAAAGAACAACTTAAATGAATTTTTCTGAATATAATCCTAGAAAAGGAACAACTTAAATGCTACCATGGAGTTGGAGTCACAAGTATATTTGAGAAAATAATCCCTCCATATGCCTGGATGAAAATTTGCTGAGCGACGTTCAACGACGTGACTTTCTTCTTGAGCAGGAGAAGAAGATGGGATTGCTGAAATCTCAAGAGACATTTCTTTTTTGTTGTTATCCAAGCGACTGAGCAAATATAGACGAAGAGTACTAGAGGGTAGAGGCTTTTCTATGAGTGTCGAAACCTTATTGATGGGTATTTATAGGCTATAGCATCGTACGTTGGATAGGCACATAAAACGAGGAATAGAAAAGGCAAAGGTTTGTTTTCTCAAAATATGCTCTTTCATTAAATTTCAAGGTGGCCATGGAAATAGGCATAGCTCTCTCGGAATTCAATCTGATTATTGTGCCCACTGTCAGAGCTCCATTGTCGGTGGGTGGTCACTTTCACGGTACCGTCCCAACTTAAGGGAGCTTGTAAGTTCAGTCACAGTTTTTGGGGTCACCATCTTGGCCACCTCAACGATCCAAAGTCCAGAGTTGTGGGCCTTGTGGCCCTTGAGTGTCCATTGGACTACTCATTTGTCACACGTTGTTTCTGATTCTTGTGGATAAGTTCCATGTCTGGTAGCTTTTAGGTTCCGTGACTTGATCAAAGTTGTAACTCTGTCAACTTGATCGTCTCTCACCAAATTTCATCTTTTAGGACAACATCCTTATGAAGGCAAGGCAAACAAAGAACACCTCCTCCTCTGATATCTATCACTCTCCACATTTGGTCTTTTCACTTTGATATTAACCGTGGAAATATATAACTAGAGAGACAAAAAGGGACATCAACCTCTTGCTTTGATATCATATGAGACTCAACTGTTCTAAAAATTTAAACTGTTAGATGAAAAGCAATTTAATATTTAATTATTTCTAGATTTGAGGAAGTTTTTAAATTATTTCGTCTGAACTTTGGGACATAAAATATAGGGGTATTCCTACATTATTGGAGAAAGAATATATATAATTTGAAACAAGGAATGCAAGGTTATATATGTCACTTTTGCACGGACTTTTGTTTCATGGCTTCATTATGAAAGCCCTTTTTCTTGAAAATTTGATGTTCCAAAGTCAGCCTAATGTGATGCTCCGAATAACTTTCTCTCCAAATCAGGAACAACACCATGTGATAAACTCCTTTTTGTACCTTTCCGGGCATCACATCTGGTTGACGTTGGAACATCGCATTTTCAAGAAAAAAGCTTACATAATGAAGCCATGAAACAAAAATACAAGATGCAAAAGTGATATCATTATTTCATATATAACCTGGGGACCAATCATCTCACCATTGCCCAAAAATGCCTATTTCTTTATTTCCTCATGTTAATCTACATGTCATCAACTATACTTAAATGAAGCCTCATGGAATTGGCAACTCATGAAGATGATCATGATGATGTGCCACGTGTACGATGCTTGATCCATGCCACTAATGGTTGCTCACAAGATGCATCTATTAATTTTGGTCATGCTATTACGAGAGTGCTAGATTAATATTAGATTGAGCTTGTTATTTAAACATTTTGGTATGATTTTGTGCACAATGCGTGTTGCTTGAGAATCTCTTGCTCATGGGTTGTGAATGGAAGATGGCAATATGACCCTTTAGTTAGGGTTAGATCCCACATATATCACAATAAGGATCGTATTCTACTTTGAAGGTTGTTGTGTCATATAAGGATAATATTCATAATTTCTCACATTAAAAGAGGAAAGATAAATAATTACCATGATAAGAGGACCATGATTACTTAAATCTAATGAGTTGTGTATGGTTATGCAGAACAAAAAAAAAAAATTTGGTCAGTCTTATTATAACTCTCACTCTTAGATTTTTATTCTGCCTCATTGTAAAGCATAGGAGTCGAAACATATATTTGAAACTAAATCGTCTCCATCCCAACCCTTCGAGAATGTGAGGATTCAAATCTCCCACTTCCGCATTCCTATGTGGGAATGGTGACCACTGAAGTAGATCCAGTGGTTTGATTCTTGTAATATGAAAAACTTGTAACTCCTACTTTCAAATAAAGTGATCTAACTTAGAAAATTACTGAATTCTTAACATCATCAAGATTGATCAGTGAAGATCACGACGCAGTATCTCGAGATGTGATCATCAAATTTAAACAAGTTAGCTTCATTTGAATGCTTTCTCCATATCATAGCCGCTTACATTGTCAGATCTAATTTTCAAACAAGTTGGATCTCAAATTAATTTGGTCAAACCGGGAAAAATGAGAATCTTCGGAATCCTTGATTTTATGTAATGATTCATACAAGTGAAGTTTCATAATGCTCAGGGTATATTTCTCATTCCACACCAACAAAAATTATCCACCTTCGTGGGGCCCAACATCCAAGCTTTTCTTAGCCCACCCAAAACAATAAGCAAATGTAGAGGCTTGTTAAAGTACATTCTTTTAAAGAAATAAGAAAGTTGGCAATCCTTGGCATAAATGTGATCTTGCATAGAATGATATCATAAATTAATGACTGATGGTTTGAGTTTGCATTTCCCTAGTACACATATTTCAACCCATTCGACTCTACTGGATTCTGAAAAAGAAAAACTTTATCTGACTAACTTAAAATCAATACATTCTCTATTTTTTCCTCCTTTCGGAAACAATTTACTGACATGCTGTGATACATGACAAATGCATGACACTAGACTATGACTTATGTCATTTATAACTAGATTGAACTTGCGGCGGTAGTGAAATTGAAATTGCAATTGTGGGTTTAGTTAGCTCAATTTCTATGTACTTTTTGACGTTGTCTGATAGAGTAAAAACAAAACAAACAGGGAGTTGCATTAGAACAGATTACACATAGTACATCTGCAGAGTTATTCTTCTTCTTCTAGTTAATCACCGGTTGTGTGAGAATAAGTGTAATAAAAATACTAATGTTTTGATGATTGATCAATTAAATCCTAAATGTATTGACAAAGATGCAATCAAGTAGTAATATCATTGCCAATTACGTGTTAGACAGTCATACTCGATTATTTCGAAATGTAGCATCACTTACCCACAATCAGATATAAAACATAAGAATCTTATCACCATTGAGTAAAGAACTTGGTTTTGGAAAAATCCAAAGTGTATGATTTCAGCTATTTTTGGAAGTTCAATATTTTTTAACTACTTCTTTGGAAGTTACTATTAAATTCTCACATCCATTATGAAATTCTCAATTTGAGTTCTTTGTCAAGCAAGAAATTTTTATCTTGAAAATAAAGTACGTGATAGTTTTCCTTTAAATTTTTATTCGAAATCTAACCTATGCATGACATATTGCCCTCAATTAAATAGAAGATAAACCATGAATGAAATGTTTTCTTTATCTTAAATTTCAAAAAATCATTACATGCATTGGATCTTCGTGGTATTATACATTCATGCACACCACGCACAATTTTACATGGGCAAATGGAGTCCTCACTCATTGAACAGAACAAATGTTAATGGAAATGCCGTCCTCCAATTTATATATCTATGCTGAACGAAGAAGCTACGGAGGTGGCTTGCTGTAGTGGTGGGAGAAGGAGCCCCTGTAGCAGCAAATGGGGTTGAGGCAGCAGAGACGAAAGGCAGGGCCGGAGAATGAGGATTGAAGGCAGCTGCTGTTGGTGGTGGAGGGAACGGCGGCGGCGCGACTAAGGAGGAGGGAGCCGATGCCGTTGCCTTGTGGACAGGTTTTGGCCATCTTCGGTGAGTTGGAAGCGATCTAAGCAAGCTACATTTTACAGAATAGATAGAGAGAGCTAGAGGGGACGAAGGCAAAAACCATGGAGGATAAAAGCGTAAAATAAAAAATAAAAAATTCGAACTGAACAGAACCGTTAACACCTCTAAAAATAGAAGATTTTTAAATCTAACAAAGCATGGTCATAACAAACTCATATTAACTAACAAACAAAAAGGGACTTTATAAGTAAATTTTGTGTTGGGATTGAAAGTCTATAGTATAAAAAGAGGGATAGAGGCAACGGGTAAATCTGAACTTTTGTAAAAATTTAATTACTTTTTTTTGGGGGGGGAGGAGGGGGCAGTCGAGTTCTTGAATTTCAATTATTAGTTTCGGCAATGACTATTGTGAAGGAAAGAAAGGACTAATCACGATTTAGTGAAATTTAATGGGTGCTTTAAAAAGTCCGAACACGGAATTTCTCGTACTTCTTTATTTTGTGTGAACAGTACATGATTTCTCGTACATTAATTTTCAAAAGAGCATAAAGTTTCGCCATCCTATGCCAGTGAAGATAATTTAATTTTCTTTTCCTGGAGAAAAAAAAAGCAAACAAGAGAAAGATTGCTGTTCTTTCTTTACATGAAAAGTACGACGCACGATATAAGCTCGTTGCGATAGGTAATCATATCTAGATTAACTCCGTTAAATGCCACGATGGCATCCTATTGGGCCGTTCAAATTGAAAGAATGAAATAACTATTTCCTGAAAATTTTAAAAAAAGAGAGTTTGAAATGAAAGGTCAAAAAACAAAAAAAAAACAAAAGGCAAATCTAACAAAAGCATAGGAGCCATGACAAAAAGATATAAGGGGGTAAAAGGGTCAATCTACTCTATCTTAAAAGGGGCCGGGGTCTAATTAGTCCAAAAAGAAGGCATCTGATGTCCACCCAATGCGTCACCCCGCTAGTCCTTCATAGGATCCAAACAGACTGCCATAAAACTAGACTAATCAAGCCACAAAAGGATGTGGGGCCAATTCGCCCTATCCCTTGGCTACCCAAATAGTAGTAGTAAACTTTAAGAAGACTGCCTCACTCTCTACTGCATCTCAGTAGCAAGAAGGAGTCCGAATCGTGTAGGGTGGAAAGCCATACCTAGGGGCCTAAAAAATAGTTAATAACAACAAATGAAATAAAATTTCAGTAAGTCAAAATCCTAAACTTCAGTCAAGATATCAATTAGCCTCAGGAGTACCTAACATATTCATCCATCATAGTCAATAACTGACAATTAAATTGATTCGCAAGAAATCTTACCTCATAACTGCACATACCCTACACGATATAAATTTCACACATGCTAGCAATAATGCAATCGGGCATTCATATAATCAGCACACAACTCATAATATCTCATACACGATATTGTCATGCATATTCCGATTTTTATGACCCTTAGGCCATGGCACAACTCAAAGGTTGGCTATTTTCTGGCATGACTAGGCATTGTCCTACCCCATCGAACATGACATCGTCTAGAAATCCGACCATAGACGGCTTTCCTATATGGAGCACTGGTCCGGCCTCAATCGCAATTCAACATTTGGATGCTCACTAGGAATCCAATAAATCAAATATCATCTCCCCAAACTCTTGATAGGAGATAGGTTCATTTAATGTGGCCACACAAACATCTCAAATTGCACAATCATTTTATTTCTCAACATAAACATGATCCAACCAATAAGGAATATGAATAAAATCAATATTTAAACCAAGCCAATAATACATATAATGCCCGCTTATCGCCCTATTGTGATAACCTAACAGTTCATTAGAAATAATTAACATAAATAAGATTTAACCCTAACTAATTATTATTAAAACTAATTAATTAATACGAAAGGAATTATCATAATTAATTATTATTAAAAATAAATAATTAACACAAAAATAATGATTAATTATAATTAATTAGCACAAATTGTAGTTACACTATAATTGATTAACACTAAGCAAGATTAGTGAAATTAACCATCACTAATGATAGAAAAGAGGAGAATTTGGAAAATGTATTCTGTGTATTCAAATTGAAAATGTACAATTACAAGAATCTATTTATAATGTAAAAATGAAAAAGAAGAAAAGGAAATAATATATAGAGAATCACAATTCCCTATTCACGAAATCAATTAGAATCAATTCCACTGTTAGGATCAATTATATCTTCAACACTCCCTTTCAAGCTGGTGGCTTGTATATGTCAAGGGCACCTAGCTTGCTTAATAAGTATGCATGTTGTCTCTAACATAGTGGCTTGGTGAAGATATCAGCTGGTTGATCAACAGTTCCAATTCCCTTTGTTACGAGAACTCTCTTTGTGATCTTGTCTCAAGTGAAATGACAATCGACCTCTATATGTTTTGTCCTTTCATGGAAAACCGGATTTGCCACCAATTTGAGTGCAGCATTGTTGTCACAAGACAACTCAGTCGGTCCATTCACCTACAATCTGAGGTCTGAAAGTAATCCTCGTATCCAAATTATTTTGCAGGTAGTTTTTGCCATGGCTCGATATTCTGATTTGGCTGATGACAATGATATAGTTGACTGTTTCTTCGTCTTCCATGAGATTAGTGAATCTCCCAATTTAATGCAGAATCCAGTGATGGATCTCCTAGTCATTAGACAAGTAGCATAATCCGTATCACAAAAGGCTGTCATCTTCATATTACAGTCACGAGACAGAAATATTCCAAAACCTGGACAGCCCTTGAGATACTTATCAACCTTTAGAGCTGCATTCATGTGGGATTGTTTCGGATTATGCATAAATTTTCTAAGTATTTGGACTACATAACATATATCGGGTCTTGTTATGGTGAGATATATCAATTTTCCAACAAGTCGCTAATATCCTGATGGATCCTTGAGTAATGGGTCCTCAATGGATGAAGCAGGATTCATATCATATTCATGAGTAGTCAACTTGCTATTCTGCTCAATTGGTATAATAGTAGGTTTACAGCCTGACAATCCTGCTTCTAAAATGGTTTCCAGGATAAATTTCCTCTAGCTAAGACTAATGCCTTTATCAGAACGAGCAATCTCAATACCAAGAAAATATTTACGCGGTTCCAAATCCTTGATGTGAAATGTAGAGTGCAAATATTTTTTGAACTTTGCAACGTGAGACTCATTATTTCCCATCACAAGTATATCATCAACATATATTAATAGATAAATTGATGAGTTACCTAAATTCCATTTAAACAAGGCATAATCATGCTTGGAATGCTGAAAACCTGCATTAGTTAATGCGGCAGTAAATTTGGCATACCACTGTCCAGATGCCTGTTCAGTCCGTACAAGGATTTGTGCAGACGACATACCCGAGACTCCCCCTGTCTGCGTAATCCTTGTGGAAGGTCCATATAAATTTTTTCATCTAGATCACCATGGAGGAAAGCGTTGTGGACATCCATTTGATGTAGCTTCCAATTTCAAATGGCAGCAATGGATAAGAAAGATCAGACAATGACTTCTTTTGCAACTAAAGAGAAAGTTTCATGATAATCGAAACCTTCCTTTTGAGTAAATTCCTTAGCCACTAGTCGAGCTTTATAACGTTCAACAGAACCATCTGCCTTGAACTTGATTTTATACACTCATTTAAATTCAATTGGTTTTCGGTTTGGAGGTAATGGCACAATGTCCCAAGTACGGTTCTCCATCAGTGCATTAAGTTCCAAGTCCATGGCACGTTGCCACCAAGGATCACTTGATGCTTTTTGAAAAGAAGATGGTTCCTGTTCTTTTGAAATACAGCTGATGCAACACATGTGCTCTAGTGATAGCCGATTAAAAGAAACATATGAGGAGATCGGATATTTTGTACCTGAGGAACTTAATGCTGAGCAAATATAGTCTTTAGTCCATGTAGGTGGCCGAGTTTGTCGTCCAGAACGCCGAGGTTGTTCAACTACGGTATCTTCAGGTACTGAAGGAATATGTTCCAGTGAACCTGCGGCTGTTGAAATTTCCTTAGATAATGTTCGAGGTGATGTTTGAGGCTCAGCTTCGGATGACACTGGAGAAATATATGTTTCTTGTGGGATTGGTATGGATTGCTCCGGGGCAACAAATAAGTACCGCGACGCCATCGATAAGTCTTTTTCACATAGAAAAGGTCGGCGGCCTTTTGATGACGAAGTTGCAAAAGAGATCATATTTTTGAATGGGAATGTATCCTCGTGAAATATGACATCTCTACTTACAAAGAAGCGTCCTATAGAAATTTCCATAACCCTGTATCCTTTCTGAAGTGAAGGATATCCCATGAAAACACATTGTGTAACACGAGGGGCCATTTTGTCCATAGGGCCTATATTTGTCGCATAGCATAAGTAGTCAAATACTCAAAGATGATCATTTTCTGGTTTTTTGTTGTACAGCATTTCGAAATGAGTTTTCCCGCCAAGGATTCTAGTTAGCATGCGGTTAATTAGATAAGCTGTTGTGACCACACAGTCTCCCCAAAAAGCTTCAAGAATAAAGGCTTGATATTTTAATGCACGAGCTACTTCTAAAAGGTGTCTATGCTTACACTCAACAATTCCATTTTGTTGTGAAGTGTAAGTACAAGAACTTTCATGAAGTATTCCTTGTGAAGATAGGAATTTGATGCAATCAGAAGGAAAGAATTCACGTTCATTATCAGTACGAATGTGCTGGATAGATTTATTGAATTGATTTTTGACTAAATGAATGAAATTCAATAAGTGAGTAAAGGTTTGGCTTTTCAATTGCATGAAGTATACCCAAGTCGCTCGTGAATAATCATCAACAATTGTAAGGAAGAAACGGGAACTATCACGATGAGGGGTATGATAAGGACCCCAAATATCCATATGGAGTAAGGAGAAAGGTTTATTAGCCTGAGACGTACTTATAGGAAATGGTGCCCGTGATTGCTTGGCTAGAGGACATACTGGGCATTTAGGATGCAGAAATCGTGCACTGTGACCTGATCTCTAATGAAAAAGGAGACTTTTATTCTTATTGATGGCATTACAAGAAATGCTTTTATATAATGAATGTAAATCTTTAGGAGAGTCAATCTAGAAATATAATCCTTGTGCAACACTACCCAAGCCCATCACTTTGCCAGTCAATTGGTCCTGAAAGAAGCAATTATCGGAATTAAATATGGCACGGTAGGAATTATTTGCGCAGACTTTAGAAACAGATAGCAGATTGAATTCGAAGTCAGGAATGTATAAGACATTTTTGAAGGTAAAGTCTAGGCCAAGATGAATAGTTTCAATCTTGGTAACTGTGATGACATTTCCATTTGGAAGACGTATTGATATGGGAGCCTTTGTTTCTCTATCCATATGAGAAAATAGATGCTTATTATATATTATGTGGTCACTAGCCCCTGTATCGATTATCCATGCATCAACCGAAAAAGAATTTTCCTTGTTAAGAAAAATACCTGAGAATCCTGCACCTTCATCGTCGGTTTTGAGCTGATTTAGAATTTGAACAATATGTCAATATTGATCCTAAGTAATTGTCTGATGTGCCCCATCAATCCTTTGTGTGGAAACCTGATAAACTAAAGATTCTTTTTCTTTTTTAATTTTGTTTGTGGGTTTCCCATGTAATTTCCAACAGGTATCAATGGTATGGTGAGAACGTTTGCAATACTCATAATATTTATTTTTGGATTTACCATTTTGCCCATTTACCTTTCCTGATGACGTGGCACCACGTGATCCGTAGGATCCCTTATAAATAGGTGCTGACATGGCCTGATATAGGCCCTCGAATTCGATCAAATAGATGGACGATCCAGGGCCGTCCATCCAAGCGTGCGACGATCTAGAGTTGTCCATCCATGTGCAATGATCTGGGCCATTCATCATGGTCCACTGATCTGGACCATCCAGTTCCATCTTCTGATCTAGGCCTTTTGATGATACGCGACGATCCTAGCCATCCGTGCGGAAAACCTTAGGGTTTTCTTCAATTTTCCTTCTTGCCGCAGCAGCAATAGAACCCATTTTGGAGCTTGGTTTTCCTTCAACAGTTTTGCCACCTCCTCCGACGGTGCCCTTACCGGAGCCAATGCCTGGATGAAACACGGCGAGGCTCATCCCTTCTCCTCCTTAAGTCTATTCACCGTTAGTAAGTCATTGGTTTTCCTCCTGAACAGCCAATTGAAAAATCCGACCGAGTGGCGGTGGAGGGTCCATTGCGAGAATCTGAGATCGAAAACCAGAGAAGGACTCGTTTAAGACAGGTAAAAATCTTGTAGCTTTCTCCCTTTTTTTAATTTCTTTGTACTAATTCAATGTGCTTTCGGGTCCTTGCAAGTGCTCCTCGACTGCCTCGAGCTCGTTCCACAAGGCAGAAAGGTAGTTAAAGCAAGTGGTAACCATAAGGTTCCCTTGCTTCATTTCTGTTAGGGCTTGCTTTATTGTGAAAAGTTTCACCCTGTCAAGTCACCCATACATCTCGCGAATGCTGTCCTAGAATCGCTTTGCGTCTTCCATCGGTGGGAGCCCAGCCGCAACATCGGGGACGAGGCAATTGCCGATCTAGGTACGCACTAATTGATTGCACCTCCTCCAATGTCTCTGATTGCGTTCATCGGTCGGAAAGGGGACGGTTCTATCAAGGAAACCGTCCTTATCCTTGGTGACGAGTGCACGTTGAAGATCCCGAGCCTAGGTATTGTAGTTGTCTTGGCCGGTTAGTTGTAGGTTGATGAGGTGAAGTTCCAGTTTGTCGGCCAGTGAGGTGTAGAGGGGATTGCCAATTTCGGGACAGCCGCCGCTGATGAGAAGAGGATACGGCAGAAACCCGGGCGGCGGATGAGTTGGGTAGGGATTCATTCCCTGATCCGAAATGGATCTGGATCTGGGTTTGTGACCCGGACTTGGCTGACCCGAAACATCAGTCGAGTTGCCCTCTCTCGAGATGGGCTGGCTTCCGAGACCTAAGGTGGGCCATCCTCCAAGGCTCGAAGTGGGCTGATCTCCGAGGCCCAAATGGGCTTCTCCTCCTTGTGGATATTGGACCCACGGCTGTCCCGATCCAGTGCCCTATTAGGCTTGGACAGGATACCAATGGACTATAGGAGGCCATTGAATGGGCCCAATGATTTGGCCTGAAGTAGAAAGTGGCTCTTGACTGGATGCAACAATATCCAACGGCAATGTGGGTTGTTCTTGGGGAGTTTCCCCAGTTGAGGATTTCTGAGTATTGTCTGTCATGGCAAATTTGAATTCCTAATCGCTTTGCTGATTTGTTTTGCAGGATGAGGAACTACAACAACTCTTCAGAAAAGAAACGAAGGCAATTCTAGAATTTGCGAAAGCTAGGTCAAGAATGAAGGCTCTAATACCATGACAGAAAAGAGGAGAATTGGGAAAATGTATTATGTGTATTCAAATTGAAAATGTACAATTACAAGAATCTATTTATAATGTAAGAATGAAAAAGAAAGGAAATAATATACAAAGAATCACAATTCCCTATTCACGAAATCAATTAGAATCAATTCCACTGTCAGGATCAATTATATCTTCAACAACTAATCTTAATTAAATTTAACTAACCATTTAATCCAGATTAGTCCTAAACTAATATGTCCCTAATCGAGATTAACACACCAATCAAGAGATTAAAGCGTTAATTCATTGGTTTGCGGTGGCAACAGCACGGGCACGATGGCAGCGGCAAGGGCAATTCATGGCTACCAAGGTAAGATGGGAACAGATCTCGTTAGGGTGCGCTCCAATGAGGAGGATACCAAGGGAGAGAGTGACATGGACGGAAGCTTGGCTTCCTTGACAGTGAGCGACAGCTCACGGCAGTCCTCCGGCGGTGGTGAGGGTGGCGTGAGATGGCTAGTCGCTATGGTGATGTGGTGGCCAGCTCAATGGGGAAAGTAGAGAGAGAGACGCCGAGAGAGGGATCGAGAAAGAGAGAGGGACGAGCGGACTGTGGTGGTGGCTCGGGTGTGGCTTGCAGTGGAGGACGGCGACTTACGAGCGGTCTTGTGTCTCATAATGGCTCTGGCGAACAGGCAAAGCTGCTAGGCGGCTGGTTCGGTGAAAGCATGACCGAGAGAGAGAGAGGAACCGAGAGGGTAAGGAAGCGGCTGGTGTCAACTAGTGGTGTGTGATTTGACTCACGGGAGGCATGTGGGTGAGACGTGGCTACTTGGTGGGCAACGTGAGGTGACGGTGATGGCTGATAATGGTGGCGTGCAGTCAAAACCGAAGCGAGATAGCAGAACTAGAGGAAAAGAAGAAGAGAAGAAGAGGAAGAAGAAGATGGAAGGGGGGAGAGAGAAGCGTACATGCAGGTGTAGGGGAGAAGCTGAGCAGGGAGAGAGAGAGAGAGAATTAGAGCCTAATACCATCATTCCTCTGAGGTAGCGTAGTTTTCATTCCCATTTTGTCTCTTGTGCATTAATGCTAAGAGCATTTTGGTCATTTCCAATTTTTGGACACAAACTTGCCCATTTGTCGTTGGGTGAAAAATCAAAAAGCAGGTCAAGGAATCTGACATAATGAATAGTAACAGCTCGCAAGATCGTCGGGCTCAGTTTAGGCCAAAATCAAAATTGGGTTCGAAAAATAGGCTTGGAAATTGATCAAACTTGGTGTTGGGCCCACTTTGGGCTTGCGTGGGGCCCAATGCACCCTACCTGGCCCATTCTCTCATGCCTTCAACTTCGGCCGGTTAAATCCCTTTTCCAATGTTCTAGAGTGAACTAACACTTTTGGGGATTAATGAGGCAATATCTAGCATTTTAGTTTTGATGTCCCAGAAAACTTGATACTTGAGATTGGATTAAATCATGGCTAAGTTCAATCAGTTGCAAATTTAGTACGTTTCATACTAACGGGTGGCTTTTAGGAGTTACGCATATTCAACCCATGGTTAAAATAATATTAATCTACATTTAAATTTCATCAATTCATGGATAACTTTGGTTGTCATGTAATTGCAAGAAATTGATTGCTTGACTCTCATCAATCTCTATGGTCGAACTGTCAATCCATGATTGAGTTCTTTGGTCGCATATACTTGAATTCTTAATAGCCTTTCCTCTTTGGTTAGTATCTCATGAGTGATCAGTTTAGAGCGAGATTTAACTAATAATGCATTGACAAAATAATCATTCATATATTTCAAAATAGATCGAAAATTTAGAACGTCACATCATGATCCTGAGAAAAGTGATGCCAGATTATGCTTGAGAGGATATTTCTATCTGACTCTGCTAAGCTTCAGTTCTCTCTCACTTGAGGTCTATCTCATCTTATATTAAACTGACGGTTGGTCACCAATCATTGAAATAATTTTTCGCTTGTTGAGTTGATGCTTGTCCTTATATTGAAGAAAATATTCTTGCGAACTTTTTGGAAGTTCAAATTTTTGCTTTGTCACTTGTATTTTTCAACATTATGACAAATTGCGCACTTTGTTAGAGCGGCAATACGGAAGTAGTGTCGTTTGAATGACACTTAATCCATGCCAATATGATAGTTGCTCAAAAGATGCACTTATTATCTCTTGATTATTATTAAATTAAGCTTCTTGTTTAAACATTTTGGTATGAGTTTGCGATAAGGATAGCACTCCCTACTTTATAGGTTGTTGTATCATATAAGGATAGTATTCCTAACTTCGTGGGTGAAGCTTAGCGGCTCCATTGATCAATGATTTTGCACATTCATGAAAGTTTGTTATAATCTAGCTACATTTTGCTCATCTATTGTTTTAGATTTCCGTACTAGTGGTGTCTTCTAAGTGTGATACAACGCAGCATGAGAATATCATTGCCTTTCTTTTCTCTTCTTTTGTGGATGAAAATCGATCGATTTGGTTTACCCAAAAAATGTTATCAATTTCACTTTTGGAGACATTTCTATCAAGTGGGCACTCAATAAATGAGCAAACTAAGAATAACGAATTCATTTCATGTCAAGTCGGTTAGTTTGATGCTTATTGGATAAGCTCAACATTATTTCTTATAATCCGACTCGATGTATGCCAATTACAATACGTGAGAGAAATAAAAACCATTGTAAGAAAAACATAGTTACTTAATCCGATAAGTAGCTTATGGTCGAGAGAGAGAGAGTTTGTGATAATGAAATACTTTGCATTACTCTAGGACAAAAAATGAAAAAGCTCTGTCAAACTCACTGAAATAGATACATTCTCTATTTTTTTCCTCCTCTTAAAACTATATAATGAAATATTGTAAAAATTAATTTCACATGACAAGTGAATGACACTAGACTAAGACTTATGTCATTTATAGCTAGATCAAACTTGCTATTACAGTGAAATTGAAATTGAAACTTTAGTATTTGTTAACTCAATTTATCTGTATTTTCAGACTTCATTTGATGGAGTATAGACAAAACAAACAAGGAAAATGCAAAAGAAGAGAGAACATATACATAGAGAGTTGCTCTTCTGTTTTTTAGTTGTCACACAATCGTGTGAGAATATGTGTAATAATGTACTAATATTTTGACAATATATTAAATTAAATCCTAAATGTAATATTTTTAATCAACCGAGTTCTAAATATTTTGACAAAAATACGATTAAGAATTGATATCATTGTCAGTGATCTTAAGTAAGTGGACAATTATAGTCTTTTGTAATAAAGCATCATTTTAAGCACAATAAAAGAAAAAAAGATATGAATATGAACGATTATTGAGTAATGAGCTTGTTTATGGAAACTAATTAAGAAATAAAACCTAAAAATTTACCTAAATAGATAGGAAAACCCTAGTATTTGATTTTGATCTTTTCTTGAGTCACATAAAGTAGCAATGTAAAGTTTAATTCTATTTATCCACAAAATCTCATAATCAAATTTGTCACTGAATTTTCAATGAAACTCATGTGTTTTGTTGTTTGAGTATTGTCAAAATAATGCTTAATTTTGTGGAAACTAAAAGAACATCAAAACGGATTGCCATGCCCTGGTATGTCTTCTTACGGCTAGAGTCCAATCTTGGACACACCATTTTCTATCATTTGCGGGCCGTTTACAACTTATTAGAACTGTCTTGCATGCTATTCAAGTATATTGAGTGTCCATTTTTTGGTTACCTTCTGCTATAGTCAACAAAATTAAGCAAATCTGTAGGCAGTTCCTCTGGAAGGGATCGGGCCTCGGCAAGGGAGGTGCAAAAGTATCCTAGGATGATGTTTGCCTCCCCAAATTAGAAGGTGGTCTTGGCCTCAGGAAAATTCAAGATAGCAATAAAGCTGCCATGATTAAACATATTTAGATTATATTTATTGATAAGGAATCCTTATGGTGCAAATGGATTCACACCACTCACCTCAAAAGGAAGAATTTCTGGGTAACCCCTGCCCTGACCTATTGCTCCTGGGCTTGGAGGAAAATACTTGCACTGAGCGAAGAGGTTATAGCCTTTTTCATATGGAAAATTGGGAATTGTGAGTCTACATCCTTGTGGCTCGACCCATGGTTGGATACGGGTCCCCTTAATTTGATCATCACTGATGCTGATATATACCAATTGGGCCTTCCAAGAAATGCAAAGGTTGTCGATCTCTTGTCTTCATATGGGCAAGACTTTCTGCAGGAGCTTCGCGCATGGCAAATTATCCCCCCTCCAATTTCTCAATTTCCAAACTCTATCACTTAGGTTCCTCACCCTTCAGGCAAGTTTTCTATTGCTTCAGCATGGTCAATTATTCGAAAGCAAGCGGCACGGGTTTCTTGGGCTTCCTTTATCTGGAACAAAGCTATCGTCCCAAGACACCAATTCCTATTGTGGCTAATTTCACAGAATAGGCTTCCCACTCAGGTTCTTTTAATGTCTTTTGGCAAAATTCCTTCTTTGCATTGTGCGTTATGCAACCTACGCCCTGATTCAATTAACCACTTATTTTTTTGTTGCCACGTCTCAAATTCCCTTGTTGTTTTTTTGGCTATGGAGTGTAATCTTCCTTGGAGAAATCAGTCTTGGTCCGAAAACCTTAGGTGGGCTATCAGTTCTTCTAAGGGCAAAGGATTCTACTATGATATTGTCCAATTTTCCTTTGCCGCTCTTTGTTATGTGATATGGAAGACTAGGAATGATATTACATTTCAGGCTTCTAACCTATTTGTGACGTCCATGAAGCTCCACCTAATGAAGGCGATCAAGGACAAAGCCATATCCTTTCAATTAGTCATCGCATCACCTCGAAACAGAAGATTGCAGCGCTGCTATGGAATTGATCCTCACATTTTTGGCTTGGAGACGTGAGAGGAGCGGTTACTTTCGATCTTGTATATTTGTATGGTTTTCTTTTGTAGCCATTTGGTTCCATAGTGTGAACTTGGCAACCCCCCACTCTAGTGACATGTTGTCCCGATGAGGTGGGTTGGTGCTAGGTTTCACCCCCCTTGTATAGTTGGTTGGTTGAAAATATTATAATACTTACTTTTAATAAAAAAACAAAAGAACATGTTCCTGCGAGGAGTAAATGTCACTAGCAAGAAATTTGAACTCAACGCACATTTTCCAAAAAACTTGTGGAGTCAACTAACTATGTAGAATGTTTAAGACTCAATCAACAACAATCAAAACGTTTAGGGCTTCTATAGCACATGTAGAACCTTTATTTTTGAAAAAATTACCAAAAAATCATAAATTTATTATATAAATGTCAATTTAGTCAAAAACTATATGGATGATTGGAGTCATTGCTGGACTTAGACTTGTAGTGTACTAAGTTTACAACATTGCCTGCTTCTATTGGATATCTTAAAAGACTGCATTGCTTATTTATGGTTTTTAGTAAGATAAGAGAGCTACCTAATTCTATTGGAGATCTTAAAAGTTTGGAGAAAATGGGCTTGGAACATACTTAGATAAGGGAGCCACCAAACTCTATTGGAGGACTAGAATCATTGCTTGAATTAGACTTGGAGGGTACAAAGATTACAGAAATGCCCGCTTCTGTTGAATATCTTAAAAAGCTGAAGCCCTTAAAAATGCACAGGAGTAAGATAAGAGAGCTACCAAAGGCCATGGAGATGTTGGAGAATCTTGAAACGTTGGGATACCATAGTTGTAGAAGTATAGATATTACATGGCCTCCTCATCATTGCATCTTTTCATATCTAGTGATGATTCTTGATCTCTCCACAGCCTCCTTAGCTTTTGATACTCTAACATATATTGTTATGATCCTCGATCTCTCCCAAGTCTTCCTTTAGGTCTTCATTCTTTGTGATTAGACGAAGTCTAAGTCACCGATAGAACAACCATTCCTTTTTAAATTGAGATATTTGTTTGGCTTAATGCTCTGTAGATGCTGGTTGAGAGAGATCAAGTTTGCACAGCCAGAGAATCTCCAATGTTTAAGGGTGTGGGATTGTGAATTGCTGGTGAGGATATCGAGTCTATCGAGCTTAGGGAAGCTTGAAAGGTTGCATATCTATATGTGCTCACAACTAATTGAGATTCAAGATTTGGGAAAAATAGAATTGCTGGAGATATTATCTATTGATGAATGTAGCTCCATAAAAAGGTTAATTGATCTATCAAAACTACATAAGTTGTGGGACCTATGGGTAAGTGACTGTGAATCACTGGAAGGTTTGCTTGATTTACCAAGCTCATTAGAGGCATTGTCAATTGAGAATTTGAGCAATATAGAAAGGTTCCTTGATCTATCAAAAACTACATACGTTGTGGAGATTGCATGTAAGTCATTGTGAATCACTTGAAAATTTGCATTATTTGACAAACTCACCAGAGGAATTATCAATTGGGAAATGGAGCTCTATAGAAAGGTTACCTAAGCTATCAAAACTACACAAATTGCGCATTTTGAAACTTTTTCACTATAAATCATTGCAAGGTTCGCTTATGTACCAAACTCATGCTATCGCATTGGTCATGCATGCCCAATGCTCGGCGAGTCTGGTGATGCTTCCGAATCTTACAAATGGTGTCAAAAATCCAACCCGGGCCTATCTTCGAGGAGGCCAGTCATGTGGGTGTGACACTTGGTACTCTTTCCCTTTTCACTCGTACTTTCCTTCATTTTCTTCTTTTTTCTATTCCCTTCCGTTTCCTTATTGCATAACCTCCTTCCAAACAATCAGCCAACTTTTTTGTAGTTCTTCATGTTCACTTCTAAAGATGCATATTCCCATTTTTCACTCTTTCCCATTTCTTTATTTCATTGTCTAATTAGATAAATGAGTGGCGGTGTGGAGTCGTAGTACTTTATGAGAAGTTGACATTGACACTTTCTCCGCCTGACACATGTTGATTTTTCTTCTATTAAGAAATGCCACGAATTTTGTTAAAAAGAAAAATCAAATCAAGCTTCTTCTTAGTAAATAAGTAGACAAAACCGTGTCTCCACCCGGTGACAAAATTAGAGGAAAATCGTGACAAAAGAAAGCTACCTACCAAAGACATCACTAAAGTATATGAAGAATTCAATGGTAAGAGAAGATTGAACTAAAGGAGAGGATTTTTAGAACCAACATGGCATGTTCATAATAAACTTGGCGTTGAAGTTAAAAGAGGTTAAACTCGAAATTATCTAACAAAACGAAAAGTGACTTAATAAAATATTATATTAGGTTACAAAGTCTAACGGTATTAAAAGACGAATAAAGGCTCAATAAATCCTAAAATTTTGTAAAATGTTCAATTGAGTCAATAAATAATTTTTTTTCTTTTGCCCTTAGTCCTCGAACTTCGATTTTTAGGTTTACAATGACATTGTGAAAGAAAGAAAAGAAATCATCACGATTTAGTGAAATTAAATGGGCGCTTTAAGAAGTCTGAACCCTCAATACTTTGATTACATAACCGCTCATTAAATTTCGTTAGAGGCCACAAAGGAGACGTCACCATTTCGAAGGGGTAGTAAAGTAACGCCCTCATTGCAATGTGCGTTCTCTCACAGGTGTTCTCTCCCTCTCTGTCGCACTTCCCTATTTTGTGCAAACGGTAAATAATTTATCGTATATTAATTTTCAGATCAACGCAAAAGTTTTGCCATCCTTGGCTAGTGAGGAATCCTTCATTTTCTTTGCCCAGAGGAATTCCTAAAAAAAAAAAAACAGAAAGAGACAAAGAGAAATCTTGCCGTGGTGTCTCCCTTCGCCATCAAAAGCCCCCTTAATTCCCTATCTATCTTTGTCTTCTTGATAGAGAGGGAATACGGGAGTGACATCACAGGGTCTCTCACCCCAGGGTGAAATTTCTGCGTATTTCTTCCCTCCTTGAGCCTTTTAAAGACCTGCTCTAGTCCAAACTATTCTTTCTATACATAAAAATGATAACACAATATAAACCGTTGCAATAACCATAATTGAATTCATGTGATCAAGGCTGTCAAATCACTGCTAAAAGCCATGATGACATCCTATTTTGCCATTCAAATTAGAATAATAAAATGACTATTTTCTGAAAATTCTAAAAAGAAATTTTGAAATGAAAGGTTGAAAAAAATACACAAATCAATCAAGAGCAGCTGCGAATGAGAGATCCAACCTTCTCCATCATGCCGGTGCATCCCACCAGCAAGCTCTTGACGGACTTGCTGCAAAGGTGGGGCAGTTTTGCTTCCGTGGCTGCCTATCTAATCAAAAAACGAAGAAGAAACTGAAACGAGAAAGAGGAAAAGTGAAAGAGCAAATCCGATCTAATCAATTAATTAGCATAAGGTCTGGATTTAAGAAGTACTAGGCTCAATTTTGTTTCAAAACATGAGAACGCTTCGATGATACTCATCCAGTGCTCTGATCTCCACGTGCCCACCTTCAATTGGCGGCGAGCCGCGATTTGTGGACTCCATATGATGGGCTGCACTACAGGATTGATCTTTTCTTTTTCGAAAGAAGATTGTATTTATTACTCAAAAGGATACATGATAAGTACATAGACTACAGGACTTACTTTGTTAATAATAAAAAGGGAGGGTTACGAGAATGGAATCAATGACATGACTCCCCTTCCTCCTCGGAGCAACAGCGACATCGCCTAAGCTATTGGAGACAGCATAACAATCTATATCATGGACGCTGCAATGAAAAAAAAGCTAATAACAAATAACAGTCCAAGGTTTTACAGCCATAAATAAAGCAAAGCTAAAAATGGAGATGTGAAATTTTTGCATAAGACTAGGACAAAAGCGACATTAGAGAATTTTTGCATTCGCAACCCAGGTGATAAGAATTATTATATTGATTTATTTATGGTTAAACTCCTCTGAGAAAGCCCAAAAGATTGATGTTAGTACATTCACAATAATGTAGCATAGAACTAACTGCTTAAAAAAGACTTTAATGTTCCATTTTTTTCAAGGAAAATAAACGATTTAAAAAATATTTTCCTCAAAAATGATAGTTTGTATTGCTTACATATATAAATGAACGAAAACTATTTTCATTGTCCATGAAAATGTTTAAACAAAAGTTATTGCTGATTATGACGACATTTTTCATTAATTAATTATTTTAAGCAATACAAACCATCATTTTTAGAAAATATATCTTTCACAAACGGAGCATAAGAGCTAAACTTAAACATTCAAAGAGGGCAGTTAATAGATGCCTGCTTTCAAAAATACGTCCTCAGAGTGCGAGAAAAATCTTGTGGCTGGTTGCACGTACAAACTACAAAGCTTCTAACAAATGAACCACAATATGCTAGAAACACTGTCGGCATCCTCAGCTCGTCAGTTCTATGAAAGCAAGCTAGAACTTTTACTTCACTGCTAGAGGAATTGTTCTTCAGTGAAAAGCCTGCGTTAAGCTAGTTCATGAGAACTTCTTTGCTTGACACTACCAGGCGCTTTCAGCTAAACCCAACAGAGGAGATTGCAAAAAGCTATCTACTCTGAATGGGACTTTATGATCAGATTGGTCTGCAAGCACGTATTTGATTGAAGGAATAAGCTGTTGTTTCAAAAGGATTCTATCTGTCCCAAAATGTTGTCTCTAAGTTCGGCAGTATGCAAATGAGGTTACAGGCAAATGAGTTGCAGAGTGAGTCTTCAACTGGAGACTTCCCCTCTCTAATCCAATTTGGATGATTGGAGTTTCGCCTTGGGCCAGTGGATTAAACTCGTGGGGCTGTTTCCGTGTAATGATGCTGGTGAGTTCTCGGGAGTAATGTCAGCTCTGTAGTTAATTCTTCCTCTGTATGAGCAGCATCATGGGTTTCCTTTCTGCAACATTTTCACGTGGTTGGAACAATGGACCACACCATTTTTTGCCCACAACGTTGATTCAACAGGTCTAGTAGACCTTCCTTCAAACAAGAAGCAAGTCAGAAGCAGGGCTAGTGTGAAAGCAATCTGTCTGCAGATTGATTGGCTAACCTTGCTACGAATCAACAAGTCCATTTAAAAAAAATTGTGTAATTTTTCTGAAATGATGAAGACCTAATATCACATGTTCTAAGAAATATCTACCATATGAAAAGAGAAAAAAACAGAGATTTTGTCTGAAGAAATGTCTGGAAAAATGTGTTGAGAAATGAATTCTTTTATAACTTTTTCAACAGTTTCTTTACAACTGCATTTGTTGGGCTCATTCAATATCACCTAGACATGGTATGAATCATGTAATACACATATTCATGAAATGTAAAGTACTTTTGTGTGGTAAGAGTGAATAGAGATAGCCATGGTACAATAATTTCTCTGTGCTGTTCTAAAAAATGTAATGTCTTACGCGAAGTGTTTGAGATGGACGTTTTTATTTTACTTGCACCACAATATGGTCCAAGCATAATCAGCAATTGCTATTAGAACACAAAATACTAGGTGTGACCAGAGGAAAATACTCCACAGAAAATAAATGTGATTCATGGAAGTAATGAACAGACAGAAGAAATGGTGAGTTGCACTTCCAACAAAGAAACATAAGCCACGAAGAGAGAGTGCACCTGGTTAGGTCCAAGACGAACATCATATCTCCGTGGTGATTGAATGAGATGCACACATTTTTACGTGGACAGAACTCACTTAATGAGCCCCTTGCAATCCAAAATTAACATCTCTCACCCATTTGGTGTATTTGTGTTTGCTACATCTATCCATCGTTCCAATGATCCAGAGTCACCGACAAGCAATTGACACAAATACTCTAATTGATTGAGGCCCTCAATAGCTGAAAGTGCAGCTCACAAGTCGCAACAAGAAAGCTGGGGAAAGGTGTTTTGATCAAGTACGTTAATCCGACTCTCTAAATATTGCATATTTACTTGGTGATTAGTGGTCTCGCTGTTGTCCAATAAGCCTATTTGCTAGTTTGCTCATTTTGATTTAAATGTCATCCATATACTTAAATGAAGTCATATGGAATTGGCGGCTCATGAAGACGATCATGACGATGTGTCATGCATACGATGAAAAGCACAACTATGTCGCATTTGACCAACTGGCACCTGAGGACTCCATGCCTATTACATTCAGCTCTCTGATTATGCTTGAGAAGATATGCCAGTCGGACTCTTGTGATCTTCAGCTCTGTCTCACTTGTGCTTTTCTCTTCTTGAATTAACCCGACGGTAGGCTACCGATCAGTAAGATGATTTTGCACTTGTCAAGTTGACGCTTATCCATAAAACAGAAAAAAATATTCTTGTGAACTCCTTGGAAATTGAATTTTTTGTTACGTCTCTTGCGTGTTTCAGCATGATGACACATTATATATTTTCTTCCATGCCGACATGATAGTTGCTCCAAAGATGCACTCGGTATCTGTTGATTCGGATCATGCTATTACGAGAGGACTTGACTATAATTAGACCAAGCTTGTTGTTTAAACAATCAGTTTGCGCAGAGTTTATTTTTCTTGTGAATCGCTGGCTCATGGGTTGTGAATGACTACACAAACCTTTTGTTAGGATTAGATCCCACATATATGGCTATAAGGATAACGCTCCTTACTTCAAAGTTTGTCTTGTCATTTTGCAGATTTCTGTCATTCTAGATTTCCATTAAAGATACTAGTGGTGTCGTCTGAGTATACTACTCAGCATGAGAGCATTGTTGCCTTTTATTTTCTCTCTTATTTTGTGGACTGGAATTGATCAATTTGGTTTACCAAGAAAAAGAAATGATTGATTTCATCTTTTGAGACATTTCTATCAAATTATATTGAATCATGGACAAATGTGGAAACACAATAAATGAGCAAACTGATAATAACAAATTCATTTCATATCAAGTGGGTCAGTTTGATGCTCATAGGATGAGCTCTCTTCATAATTGATTACAAACCAAATGTATGTCTATACCAACATTGAGACATATTATCATAGCAAGAGAAATAATTGCCATCAGAAGAGGACCACAATTACTTAAATCTGATGACTTGCGTATGGTTATACAAAACATACGCACGTGCGGGCACAGATGGAGAGAGAGAACCAATGCAATGCGACGAAAGTGACTTCCCATGAGTTAGAGCATGAAGCGGAATCAATTGAGATTATACAATTTCTTTTCGAAGGGTAATCGATTAGAATAGTTGATGGAATAATTTTCATTACCTCAATTTATATGTGTTTTTTTATGATATCTAAGTGAAGGAATTGCGAAAGAATCAATAGTACATGTGGAGTGTTACTCTTCTTCTTTTAGTTAATCACAGTTATCATGTGAAAACAAGTGTAATAAAAGTCCTAATGTTTTGACATTGATTAATTAAGCCCTAAGCAAATTATCTTTAGTCAATTGAGTCCAAACTGTTTTGACAAAAATGCAATCAAGTACTAATATTATTGACAATTACCTTAGTAACTAATGTTAGAACTAATATTAACACCTAGAGGGGGGGTGAATAGGTGTAGAAGAATTTTACGCACGATTAAAACAAAACTTTAGCAATCTATAAACTGAAATTAAATAGAGAGAGTGGAGAAGATTGCAAACACAATTTATAGTGGTTCGGCTTTAGACAAGCCTACGTCCACTCTTCAGGCGATCAACCAATAGGCTGGATTCCACTGTAAGATCAAATGTGATTACACACTCTTAAGTGTTAGCACTCAGTGATGATGAATCTCACTAAGTCACTCTTCTTGGTAATTCACTATGACCTCTCAAATTCGCACTTTAGACAACTGAAGAATAGAATCGCACTTTGGAATATGTTTTTCCTATCTTTCTCCTAGGTCCCATCCTATCCTTATATATTCTCCAAGCCACACTCGACCGTTGGCTCTTCCCTTGAGAGTTTAGTCTTCCCTTTTCCTGGACAGACTTTATAAGGCAAGTCTTTTTGACCGTTAGAAGTAGATCAGATCCCCTTGGATTCTGCTCGCCCATACAATCAGAATCCGGGCTTCCATAAGTACTCCATTCTTCTTTGGAAGTTGTCCTTTAATTGATCCTGCAATCAAAAAAACAAAATCAATGTAAACAAGGTAAGTGAAATACTTGACCGTTGGTAATCAGTTCCTGAAGTTTCATTCTGAGTCTGACTGACTCAAGTTCTGAGTTTGCTTAAAATTTCGATGCAGTACGGTCGGACTTAGAACCGTGTTTCTTCAAGTCTTTCGTCCCGGTACGATCGGACTCAAACACTTGTATGTTTTCCTTCGCCACGGACTCAAAAACATACATCACCCTATGGCTTATTCCTTCTGGAGATATGTATAAATACTTACATAAAATGATTTGTTAACATCAAAATTAGGAGTTTTCAACAATCTCCCCCTTTTTTATGGTGACAAAACTTTTTATGCTTCTTGCTTGTTGTCCTTTGCAAAATATGATTGGCAGCGCATACTTCCAAATATAACAGGAGTAATAATGCTCACATCAGATAATTCATGCTTCTATGTTTAACACCGCATCAGCTAAAATAGAATAAGCAACAAACTATAATTCATTTTACAAGCAACAAACCGCAAAGTTCAAAAAGTCCAAAAAGTAGTCCAAAAACATCCAATCCAGGTTCAAAGTTCAAAAATCCAGGTCTTACTCCCCCTTTTTGTCACAATAAAAAAAGACAATATCCTGAAAAATAAGTAAAGTTTGACAGAAAAAACTTGACAATAGTTCAAATAATATAAACCAGAAGATGATTTCTTTAAGAAGATTTTTTCTTGGGAGTCCGAACAAGGGTGAAATCCTCCATATCCATGGCAGACTCTTCGATTCTGTTGAGGCATTGATGAACCGTTTTCTCGAGAGTCTCTAGTCTGGAATTGAGAGAGCTTTCCATAGCAATTTGGCAATCTCTTATTTCCATAAGCAAAGCCAATATCTTCTGAGAATCGGCACGATCAGATGAAGTTGTAGGGATATCTTCCTCACCAGTCTGAGACATAGACTCCCCCTGAGTTGATGCTTCTGTCTGCCCTTGCTGTCCTAATGGATTTCTATCCTTTTCAGCATCAGGAATAGTACCATCATTTGTTCGAATTTCTTCTTCTTCTATTTCTTCCCCTTCTTCTGGTCCACCTTTATCAGACTCAATTTCCTCTGGCTCTGACATTTCCACATGCTCATTTGGTTGAGGTGCTGCACTAGGAAGAGTTTCTTCTGTCACTGTTGGTGGAGGCAGTTCTGGTTCTGGTTGTGTCATTCTATGTACAGTCTAACCAATTTTCACCAGAATTTCAGAAATCGTCTCCTCTTCATCATCTTCATCATGTAGTAACAGTTGTCTTCTCTTCTTGGTACTAGGTTCTGTAACAGCCATCTCTGTTCTCTTTCGCTTTGATGTGGTTGATGCCTTTGCCAATTCCTTCTCTTTTCTTCTCCATGTCTCTGCAACATCCCTTAGTCTCATCTTATCTATCATCTTATGATCGATGACCATGGTTGGAAGTTCTATAGTGCAGAGTCTACCCGGTATATCAATCTTGTGATATTCAAAGATTCTGGTCACCAAGGCTCCATATGGCAACTGTCCTTTATCTTTTGAAATTGTTCGATACATGTGTAAAAGAATAGTGTGAGGAAGTGAGAATAGAACTCCCTTCTCAATTGCCCACATTAGTTTGCCCTCGAATCTTGACACATCAGTTTTTTATGAAGCCTTGGGACGAATGCAGCTTATGATGATTTTGTGCAGAATAGTTATTGCTGAAGTTAAGAAAGGATAAGTAATAGTAGGCCTAACAGACTTTGTAAGATAAGATACGTCAATTTCCTAATCCCTTAGTTGGGGTTAATCTTGCTTAGGAGTAGTTTAATTAGTTTAAACTTGGATTAATGCATATGTCTCATAGGTGACTTCTATTGGCAAGAAAGGTCCCCTTTCAACTTTCATCATATCAGCCAGAATATCTGTACTGACATCATAAAACCTATCGTATACACTGAACTGCATTCTATCTGGAGACAGAAATGTCAAATTTGAGTAAAAGTATGCTGTTAGTTGTGGATAAACAACAGCAGAGTCAGTGCAAAATTGGTCCATCTGTAACATTTCAAAATGTTCTTGCAGGTTCACATCAGCAGCATCCAAGAAATCAAAGTCCATGATCCGGTGATGCATAACTCCATGTTTCAGCAATCTATTATATGAGTTCTTATGTTCTTTCGACTGGAATAGTTTCCTAATGATATTCTTAACCACTGCTGCAATTCTCATTCTGATTTCAAAATTTCTGTAGAGTCGTTCATCATCTTCCTTTTCTACTAGGGCATTTTCCCTACTTCTACTCACTTCACTTCCCTGTGCACTTCGTCTAGAAGGTGGTTCTGTAGTTTGCACAGCCTGAACCAGACGAAGTTCATTCGCATAACCTTTTTCTCTCAAAAGGTACAGTTTCATCTCCTTTGTAGCATTATTTCGCACTAGGCGTTGATACATTCTCATAACAGAATGAGGGTTTTCTGGTTTGGACAAGGTTAATTCAGATGTACCTCTTCTGGAGACATTTCTCCGTTCAAACTCTGTTGGGGAATTTCTCTAAGGCTCCAGATTTTCAGTTGCATCTCTTTGAATCGATGCATTTTGAGATTGTCCTTGGGAATTGTCAGAAGTTTGCGTCAGATCGAAATGCGTCTGTCCTCCCTCTATGTTCCTTGGTCCTCTACCAGCAATCCTGTTGGATCTTCTTTTGGGAGATGGGGACACAGACCTTGATCTGGACATGGAGGATCTCGTAGCTATTGTTCAGAGAGGGTTTGTTTTAGAGAAAAAGATTAGTTTTTTTTAGGGTTTCTGAAGGATGATTTCTGAAGAGTGTCGAAAAGAGACTCATTCTCTTTGGGGGTTATATAGTCTTCGAAGACGAAAGGACACGACTTTTGACTAAAATAGCAGTTATTCAAAAATTATTAAAATAGGCAAAAATAGATGCAAATAACTCAGGCATGTACCGAAATTATGCAAATCACATATTTGCTAATAATAACTTACCAATATTAGTCATATAAGACAATAACTTTCGCGCCAATAATTAAATTTAAAAAAAAATACCGTCAACTCCTTCTGCATGCCTCTTAGAAAGTCGATCCAGTTTCTTCTCCCAGACTATATCCTGTCTTAAAGGATTTTATACAAAAGGATTAATAATATTTAATCTGCTACAAATTGAATCAAATGTACCTTTGTCCAACGGCTTTGTGAATATATCTGCCAATTGACTCTTCGAATCGATAAATTCCACAATTATATCTCCATTTTGTACATGGTCTCTGGTAAAATGATGTTTGATTTCAATGTGCTTTGCTCTGGAATGTAGGATCGGGTTCTTGGTAAGATTTATGGCACTTGTGTTGTCACACCTTATTTCAATGTAGGTTTCTTCCTTTCCATAGTCCCTCAGTTGTTATTTCATCCATAGAATCTGTGAATAGCAACTTCCTAAGGCAACGTATTCTGCTTCTACCGTTGATAGAGCTACATTATTTTGCTTTTTAGACGACCATGACACCAGCATTTGTCCTAGTAGTTGACAAGTTCCAGATGTGCTCTTTCTGTCCACTTTACATTCTGCTAAGTCAGCATCTGAGTAGCCAAGGAGAGTAAAGTATGTTCCTTTAGGATACCACAGACTCAGAAATGGATAAGTAGCTATATACTTAATAATCCGATTAACTGCTGTAAGATGAGATTCTTTAGGGTCTGATTGAAACCGAGCACATAAACACACATTGTATATAATATCTGGTCTAGATGCAGTAAGATAGAGAAGAGACTCAATCATGCTTCTATAAGTCTTTTGGTCAATTTTCTTCCCTAATTCATCCTAATCAAGTTTGATGGACGTTGATATTGGAGTTTCAGTCTTCTTGCAGTTCTCCATTCCAAACTTTTTGATCGAGTCTTTGGTATATTTTTCTTGATGAATGAAAGTTCCATGTTTTGATTGGTTGATCTGAAGTCCTAGGAAGAATGTAAGTTCTCCCATCATGCTCATTTCAAATTCCTCCTGCATGGACTTTGAGAAGTTCTTGCACAATCGTTCATTAGAAGAACCGAAGATAATATCATCTACATAGATTTGTACTAGAAGAATATCCTTACCTTCCTTCTTGATAAATAAAGTTGTATCAACCATACCTTTCTTGAATTTGTTGTCTAGTAGGAACTTACTAAATCGTTCATACCAGGCTCGAGGCACTTGTTTCAGTCCATACAGAGCCTTTTTCAGTCTGTAAACATGATCTGGCTTTCTTGTTTCCTCAAACCCAGGAGGTTGTTCCACATAGACTTCTTCTTTGATAAACCCATTCAGAAATGCGCTCTTTACATCCATCTGAAATAGCTTAAAGTTTTGATAGCAAGCATAGGCAAGTAATAGTCTGATAGCTTCCAATCTTGCTACTGGTGCATAGGTTTCATCATAGTCTATTCCTTCTGACTGTGAATAGCCTTTGGCTACTAGTCTTGCTTTGTTTCTGGTCACTTTACCAAGTTCATTCACTTTATTCTTGAATACCCACTTAGTACCTATGATGGTTCTTCCTTTGGGCTTGGGAACCAATTCCTATACATCATTCCTTTTAAACTATTGGAGTTCTTCTTGCATTGCTTCTATCCAACTTTCATTTGTAAGGGCCTCGTCTATTCCTTTGGGTTCAATCTCAGAGATGAGTGCCACAATACTTGTTTCTTTTTTTGTTCTTAGATTTGGTTCAATTCCTTTACCGATATTTCCAATGACAAGCTCTTGAGGGTGGCTGGACTTATGCTTCCGCTTTTGCTCGCACTACGCTGTCATCAGCATCTTCTGGTAACTGAGTAGTATCTAGCTGAGTGAATCTTTGTTCTTGAGTTCCTTCAGAGTCATTTTTCTATGACGAGTCAGCTTCTTTGTTGAGAGTTGAATACTCAGGAGTAGCAGTTGGTTCTGGATCTTCAATTTATGTTCTATTCTCATTGGAGGGGTCTTGCTCTAGGAACTTCACATTCATAATCTCTTCCACTATCTGAGTGTTCTTGTTGAACACTCGGTATGCTTTACTGGTCGCTAAATAACCTAGAAATATACCTTCATCTGATCTCTCCTCAAACTTGCTTGGAAGATTGTTAGCATTTTTAAGAATGAAACATTTACAACCAAAGATTTTGAAGTAGGAAACAATTGGTTTTCTTCCTTTGAAAATCTCATAAGGAGTTTTCTCAAGAATTGGTCTCGAGAAAAACTCTATTAATGATATGACAAGATGTGGAAACTGCTTCTGCCCAGAAATGAGTTGCCACCTTACTTTCAATAAGTAGAGTTCTAGCCATTTCTTGCAAAGATCTGTTCTTTCTTTCTACAACTCCATTTTGTTCTGGAGTGTAGGGAGAGGAGAACGTATGCTGAATACCATTTTCATTACAAAAGTCTGCAAAATTCTGATTTTCAAACTCTCCTCCATGATCTGTTTTAATGTTAGAAATAGAATAACCTTTCTCATTTTGAACCCTTTTTGCAAATATCGAAAAATAAGAAAAAGTTTCACTTTTATTGGCAAGAAAGAACACCCATGTAAAACGAGAGTAGTCATCTATAATTACTGAGACAGTATTTCTTACCTCCAATGCTTTGAGTTCTAGTTGGGCCAAACAGATCCATATGAAGCAGTCAAGTAATAGTACACATTTAGTAGAAACTTGTTTCATGGATTTAAAAGAATTTCTAACATGTTTTCCCAAAGTGCATGCAGAACAAAGATTTGTCTTCTTATAGGTTAATGAGGGCAAACCACGAACAAGCTTTTTGCTGTATAGTTTGGAGATTTTATTCATGCTGACATGTCCAAGTTTTTTATGCCAGAGGTTTGCCTCGTCATAGACTGAAATTAGACATTTGGCAGTGTCTTCATTTATGTCTAGAAGATAGATGTTCCCATGTCTTCGTCCAGTGAATGTCTGAGAAGAATCATTACTAGTTCCAGAACATAAATTATCCTTGAAGTTAATTATGAATCTAGCATCACATAGCTGGCTGATGCTCAGAAAGTTGTAGTTTAGTCCTTTAACCAAAGATACATTATTGATGATTAAACTATCAATCTTGACTGTTCTTGATCCAACAATGTTTCCCTTGGTGTTTCCTCCAAAAGAAACTGTCCCTCCTTTAACCTTTTCTAAAACAACAAACATTCTTGAATCCCCGGTCATATGTCTTGAACATCCACTATCCAAATACCATTTCTTCTTGCTTTTGAAACTTACCTGCAATCAACATGCAAATTCACTTCCTTTTTGGTACCCAGATTTTCTTGGGTCCTTCTGTGTTAGTATATGCTTTGTCTACCCATTTCTTCTAAACAGGTCTCCAGACTTTAGGACATTTATTTTCAAAATGTTCTTTTTCTGCACAGTTAGAGCATTTGAGATGATCTCGACCAATAGGCTTTGTAAAAGTCTTTTTGAAATTATTTCTATAGGCCTGTCGAGGAGGTCTCTTTCTAATTCTCTCATTGACTTTAGGAAAATCAATCAATGAATCACTTTCCTTATAAAACCCAAGTCCTAACTTATCATAATAGGAAATGAATGGAAAGTATATCTTTGCGGGGTTTTCGATCCTTTTGAAAACTTTGTAGTAATGTTCAAAATTTCCTTTCTGAGAGACTCATTTTCATTTAGTAAAGAATTTCTATTTTCTTTTGTCTCCAAGATCTCCTTTTTATGAGATTCATTTGCATTTAAGAGAAAATCTCGATTTTCCTTTATTATTGAAAGTTCCTTTTTGAGATCATCAAAATTTTCATTTAAAGAATGATTCATTTGACTCAACTTGCGATTTTCCTTCTTTAAACTGTAAATTTTGTTTAGAGTAGATTTTAAATTCAAGCATAGTTCATTTATATAATCTGAAACTTCGGTAGGAATATCAGAGTGACTAACCTCCAATTCTTTGTCTAAGTCTGAGTCTGAGTCTGAATCCACTTCAGAGTCTGAATCTGAGTGTGCCATTAGACATATGTTACCATATTCATCTTCACTTTGTCTTCAACCTCGGTGTCACCCAGTGTTTCAGCTTTCAGGGCTTTCTTGTACTTTTCATATTTCCCTTTGTTTTTCTTGAGTTTTGGACAGTTCTGTTTATGTGACCTTTCTTTTTGCATTCGAAGCAGACAACATCTTTGACATAATCTTCCTCATCCTCTGACTTTCGTTGTCCATTATGCCTGTTTTGCTTCTTGCTGTAGAGCTTCTTGCCCTTCTTGTTTAGCTTCTTTACTTTTCTAATTAGCAATGTCAATTCTTCATCGTCCAGCTCGTCCTCAGAATTTGTATCATCAGAATCAATGTTAGACTTAAGAGCAATGGTTTTCTTACCTCTGGATTCCACTTCTTCGTTCATTTGCTCTGCTTCATAGGATTGTAGAGTACCAACTAGCTCATCGACTGTCAGTGGTGAAATACGCAAAGTTTCTCTGATAAAGGTCTTCACATTATTCCATTCTTTTGATAGTCCTCTTAACAACTTGTTGACTTTCATGGGACCAGGAACAGGCTGTCCTTGATATGCTAGTCCATTTACAATTTCTGTAAATCAATTGAACATGTCTCCTATTGACTCTCCCTGCTTCATCTTGAAGGATTCATATTGACCAAGTAAAATATTTACTTTGGTCTCTTTAACATGATCAGTTTCTTCATAGGTTATGTGTAGTCTGTCCCATACTTCCTTTGCTGTATCACAAGAAGATATTCGATTATATTCATTAGGTGATAAAGCACAGCAAAGGGAGTAGATGGCCTTAGCATCAAGAGTTTGTCTCTTGGTCAGTTCTTCTGGAGAAGTGGTGACTGATGTTTCTGTTGCTTTCCCATCGTCTTTCTTTGAAGTTTCTTTGGTCTCAGCATTTGGATCAATTCCTCTAGCAACTACATCCCATTCCAGTGGATCCTTTGATCTGAGGAAGGCCTTCATCTTGTTCTTCCATATATTGTACTCTTTGCCGTCAAAATAGGGTGGTCGCGTATTGCTCTGTCCCTCAATTAGTCCTGGTGCAAGAATACTAGCCATAGAGGATCTTTAACTTTGAAGTAGCAAACACTTCAAAAACTCTGAGCACAGGGCTCTGATACCAATTGTTAGAACTAGTATTAACACCTAGAGGGGGGGTGAATAGGTGTAGAGGAATTTTACGCACGATTAAAATAAAACTTTAGCAATCTATAAACTGGAATTAAATAGAGAGAGTGGAGAAGATTGCAAACACAATTTATAGTGGTTCGGCTTTAGACAAGTCTACGTCCACTCTTCAGGCGATCAGCCAATAGGCTGGATTCCACTATAAGATCAAAGGTGATTACACACTCTTGAGTGTTAGCACTCGGTGATGATGAATCTCACTAAGTCACCCTTCCTGGTAATTCACTATGACCTCTCAAATTCGCACTTTAAACAACTGAAGAACAGAATCGCACTTTAGAATATGTTTTTCCTATCTTTCTCCTAGGTCTCATCCTATCCTTATATACTCTCCAAGCCACACTCAACCGTTGGCTCTTCCCTTGAGAGTTTAGTCTTCCCTTTCCTGGACAGACTTTATAAGGCAAGTCTTTTTGACCGTTGGAAGTAGATCAGATCCGCTTAGATTCTGCTCGCCCATACAATCAGAATCCGGGCTTCCATAAGTACTCCATTCCTCTTTGGAAGTTGTCCTTTAATTGATCCTGCAATCAAAAAAACAGAATCAATGTAAACAAGGTAAGTGAAATACTTGACCGTTGGTGATCAGTTCCTGAAGTTTCATTCTGAGTCTGACTGACTCAAGTTCTGAGTTTGCTTAAGATTTCAGTCTGGTACAGTTAGACTCAGAATCTGTGTTTCTTCAAGTCTTCCGTCCGGTACGGTCAAACTTAGAAACACTGTATATTTTCCTTCTGCCACTAGCAGACTCAAAAACATACACCACCCTATGGCTTATTCCTTCTGGAGATATGTATAAATACTTACATAAAATGATTTGTTAACATCAAAATTAGGAGTTTTCAACAATTGGAAATTATACTTTTTGAGATTATTATGAAATGAAGCATCATTTGAACCGCAATAAAAAATAAAACATATGAATCGCATCAATCGTTAAGTAGAATTATGGAAATTGATAGATGAATGAAGCCTACATTTTTATCTAAACAGATAGGAAAATCCTAAATAAATTATTTTAATTTTTCTCAAGTCGCATATAGTTGTGAAAAAAAAATTATTTTATTTTCAATAAAATCTCATAGGCAACTTGCTCACTTAGTATTCAATAAGAATTGTCAAAATAATTCTTAAGTTTGAGAAAAAATTGAAGGATATGATTCTTGGGGAGTAAACGTCACCAGCAAGAGATTAGGCTCAATTCCACATTTGCCAAAAAGGCTTAAGAGTCAATTGACTAAATAGTAATAAGACTCAATCAACAAACAACCAAAATGCTTTGGTCTCATATGTCACACGCACACCCGCACATTTATTGAGAACCTTTATTTTGTAGTTGACACCTTAGAATATGAAAAGTATTGTGTTATCAATTACATAATAGATAAACATGTCATTGCATTGGAATGTATATGTATCATTTAGCAAAAGATTTTATACAAGTTAATAGAATGTAATTTTATTTTGAGGCAAATAGATTATCATCAAGAAAGATAAAACTTTGGAAAAGAGGAAAAAAAAAGGAATTTTTTTTTAGCTACCTATTATGGGCATTATCATAAGAGTCCCATACCCGTTACTAAATGTTTGACTTAACTCTTAGAAATTTTTACTTTGAATAAAAGTATTTCATATTTTTCCTTTAAATTTTTATTTGAGATTTAACCAACATATAACATAATGTACTTAATTAAATAGAATGTAATACATGAATAAAATGCTTTCTTTAGATTAATTTAAAAAGATAATTACAGGCATCAGGCCTCCTTGGAATCATTTATATACATACACCACGGGCAACTTTCTGCGCTGCGCCACCAGCACATGAGCCCCTTCGACCGGCTTCTCATCGACATTCTGCAGGTTGCCAAACATTAGGCCAGTGCCACCGAGTCCGACCGTTACTCCTGTCCGGTCTTCAGCCACATCTAGCAGCCCTTGCCGTGCCCGAGGTTTCTCTCGCCAATCCTGTTCAGTCCATAGCAGTTCCTGCAATCCCAAAGAACTTATCAGTTGCGGTTTCATCCTCCTTGCCGAACGGCCGTAATCTGGTCCTTGTCGTCGCTGTTCCCAGCAATCATCAATAGCCCGTGGAAGTGTGGTCGTTGCTGGGAGACATCATTTACCAAGCGCAAGCCAGCGGAGTCTATTTGGAGTGTGACACTCGTTTTCCTTCATACCCTCTGGAGACGTTCTTGTTTTTTTATTCTATCCAAGGCAAGTTAAGTGCTAATCTTAGTGGTGATGGAATTAATGTTACTTTCCATGACTGGCGTGAGTTTGTCATGTGCCGTGTTTTATTATATAGCTGTCTCAATTTGGTTAATTGATTTCTCCTAAGCTTAACTCATATTACACCTTGCATTAACCAAAGCAATATTGGGAGTCTGATTTTTGAGACTAAAGGTTAGATCTCCAGTTATCTTTGGATATCTTAAAATATCTATGGGTCGCGTTCTTTTTACTCTTTATTTAACTTTGACGCTCCTAATTATATTGTTTAAACAATACTATACCTTATGTAGCTCATTTGTTAGCATTATTCTCCTCTTTTTATTTGGTCAACTGGACTGTCCCTCTTATTTTCACTCCTTTCCTTTCCTCTAGTGTCCTACCAACAACAGCATCCCACTCTATTTCCTTTTATTAATGTTTTTGCCTCACACACCTTTGGTGACTTGTAAGGATGACCCATCTCAGATTTCGTCTAAATTCTTCCTAGAACCTATTTATCAAAATAGATTCCCTAACATTTGGAACCTGAAACTTATCCTACATATTTAGGAATATGGAACCGACAGGGATGTCATGCCCCGACTCTCGAACACGCGACGATCCCCATTTTCTCTTCCAGTCATTTGAATGCGACGTCCCAGGACGCGTCGCCGGCCATTCTTTTTATCTTTCAATTAAGCACATGCGGAAGCGATAATCAATCCCCGTACAATTTAACGAATTGGGATAGTCAGGAAAGTCAATCAGAAACACAATCAATGATGACAGTTTATTAATCTTCTGATTAACCTTAGCAAGTCTATACAAACAGGCCCTTACCACGGGCTACTTCCTGCAGAGCCAACCAAACAAATAGGCTAGGGTTAATCTACTTCTTCCAAGACGCACCACTTGTCGAATCTGCCTCCAACGAACTTGAAAATGGTTATTCAATAACCAGTGAGATATAAATCTCAGCGAGTTCTTGCCCTAATCCTCGGCTAGGACACCAACTCGCCTCGGGGCACCTATGGCGCAGTCTAATACCTCAAGCAGGTCAATAGCAGAACAACCGTACATCTTAGGCAATGACTTAATACAATCAACAATATCATGAGCACATCAACAAGCAATCGACTCGCAAGCGACCTTACCCGATCATGTCATACCCTGCACGGTAAATACACATGCAATTCACCAGTAATGCATCTTGCACTCTCAACATTACATTAATCAATCACACTCGAGTCGTATCGCAGGCGATCTCACCTGGCCATTGCCATGCCCTGCACGGTACTAACTCAGGCATATCATAAACAATGTAATGAGCGCAAGCATGATCAGAACACAACGTCAACTTGTCGCTCATGCATGTTCCAATTATACGCCTCACCGCGTAAACGCGCATCAGAGCACAATCACTCTACCTCCCCGTGTAAACACACCTCAGGGCTCTACCTTTTCCCCACGTCAACACGCATCAGGGCACAATCTCCTCTGCCTCCCCGTGCAAACAAATACACCTCGGGGCTCTACCTTTTCAAGTGTAAACACACCTCGGGGCAAGACAAAGCACTCTACCTCCCGTGTAAACACACCTCGGGCTTTACCTTTTCCCCGTGTAAACACACATCGGGCACGATCTCTCGTCTCCCCGTGTAAACACACCTCAGGGCTCAAGTGGACTCACAAGCACACGTCATAATCCGCACACGACATGCATGAGGTCCACATACGAAGCAGTAAGTATTCCACATATTATCCATGAATCGCCACATTGCGATAATCCAATAATCAACCAATTTCATAAGAAAATACAACATAATTTCCGGAATACACGTGCTTCAATCAATAAAGCATAAATAAGCAATCAGCAAATCAATCAATTATTGCTTCAGACAATATTCGTCTCACAATGATGTAACGACCGGTAACTCTCATAAATCACTAATTACCACAATTACTTATCGCAAAGTAATTAATCCAAACAGCAATCCAACATGCTTTCATCATAACCACACGTCAAATAATTCTCACAATTTAATTATAAATAAATCGCATTATTCATAATTAAACTATATTCGATTATTATTAAAAATAATAATCATAATTCCGAATTTCCACAAATAATAATAATTCCGAATTTCCACTAATACTAATAATTCCGAATTTCCACGAATACTAATAATTCCGAATTTCAATAAATACTAATAATTCCGAATTTCAATAAATAATAACTATTTTCGGAATTAAATAAATAATATTAAAAAGAGATTATTTCTTTTTAATCAAATAACACTAATACGGATTATCCACTAATCCTTAATTACCCAACTAATCACCGATAAATATCCTTAAATACGTTTAACCACATAAACAACAGTTTATCGCGATTAACTATAATCCACCTCCTAACTACGATTAACAATAATCTAATCTCCCCTAAACAAGTTTAACGGACTAATCGAGGGTTTAGAACTTAAACTCACCCGGCGACGAGACCGACGACACCGGCGCGATGGCGACGACGAGGCGGACGAGCGGTGCCTCCGGTTCACCGAAACCAAGTGTTTCGGAATCGGGTCTCGGCCGAAACGTCTCAGACCAAGCTGACCCTCAGGGAAGGAAGACTCTGTGGTGGCTCCGGGCGGTGGAGGAGGCTCGGGAACGATCCTCCGGCGGGCCTACGGCGGTGACCGGCGGCGGCGGGCAGCGGCGAGGCTGCTGGCCGCGTGTCCAAGTCACGGCCAGAGGGGCCGAGAGGGAGAGAGAGAGCACGGCGACGACGACGGCTGCTGGGATGGCTCCCGGATAGCTCCCAGCGGCGGTCTCGGGTGACCGGACGGCGGCGAAGGGCGGCCGGACGGCGGGGGTGGCCAGTTCGGGCCAGCCAAGGACAGAGAGAGAGAGGGACAAGTGAGGATGGCAACTTGGACGGCTTGGGGAGGTCGGGCGAAGGACGGCAGCAGCAGAGCGACGGCGAGGCGGTGGCCCGCTGCTCCGGCGTCCAGGCGAGCGGCGAGGGGGAAGGACAACAGCAACGGTGCAAGGTGGCCGGACAGCCGCAAAAGACGAGAAGGAAGAGGCGATCGGCTTCGGGGTGGCTCGCGGCTCACAACGGTGGTCCTCGAGCAGTCCGGCGAAGCTGCAACAGTGGTCGGACGGCGAGGACAGAGGAAGAAGACAGAGGAGGAGAGGAGGACAAGCTGGGCGGAGCCGGTTTGGCTCGAGGCCGGCGGACCGACAGCGAGCTGGCGAGACGGCGGACCTGCGGCGGTGATGGGGTGGTTGCTGGTCTCGCCGGCGGGGAAGCAAAGCAGAAGCAGCTTCGGCGAGGGAGAAGGCCAGCGGAGAAGAAGAAGGAAGAGAAGTTGCAGGGGGAGGGGCAAACGTACAGGGGAAGCTGCCCGAAGAGAGAGAGAAGAGAGAGAAGACCGGTCAAAGGGCAAAAAGAAAGATAAGATAAGATGGGCAAGTAGGGGGTTGCTGTCGACAAGGGGGAAACGTGAAGGGGAAGAGAGAGAAAAGGGAGAGGGGACGTGCGGCAGGGGAGTGCAGGAGGAGAGAGAAAGAGGACGCGCGGGGAGAGAGAGAGAAATCCTAAAAATTAAAAATCACAGGCTTCTAGAGGGGGTACTTGGTCTATTTACCCCTGAAGCATGATTCCCAAAAATCCGGTCCTAATCTCGACCCGTTAATCCAACTCGAGCAATTTCCGCGCTTACTGAAAAATTTGGGAATTAATGAGGCATTGTCCAATATTTTTGTACCAACGTCCTTGAAAGTTCGGTACCCGAAATTGGACTGAATTTCGTGATTAATCTCAATCAGTCGCGACTTTGGTACAACCTGACTTTCGGGCAGTGTTTAGGGTGTTCCACGCGTTTGACCCGTGGTTGATAGCTTTTCAATCCACGATCGTGTATATTCAGATCAGGATGATCCTCGGTTGTCATATAATCGTGAGGGATCGATTGCTCACTCTGACTACAGGGCCAACAGGAAATCGGTTTAATATCGTTCGTCGTTAATATCGAAGTCGTGCGGAATCACCCGCGATCCAACCTCGTACTCCGCCGAATCGATATTTCCATTTGCTAATTGACCTGCAACAGCGTGATATCATCCCTGCTTGATCCTTATGGTCGAGTGGCCAGTCCCTGATTGAATTCACTAATCGTACGCGCGTCCGTCCTTAATCGCCTTTTTAAATAGTCAGTTAACTCGTGAGGGGCCAACTCAGAGTAAACGTAACCAGCAGCGCATTGATAAAATAATCACTTCACACGTGCCAAAGTGGGTCGAAATCCAGGACGTCACAACATGGGTGGATGTGGCTTAGTGAATATACTAATAGTTTGATCAGTAGATGAAGTGGAAACAAGTCATATTGTGCCATGAAGCACATGATATCATATGAAATGATAGTCGATATCAATATGCTTGGTACGCTCATGAAAAACATAATTATAAACTATTTGAATAATACTCCAATTGTTGTAGCAAATAACAGTCCCGCCATTATGATGGAATCCCATCTCTTCTAATAATCACTAGAACCAAAGTAATTCTAATGTTGTATCAGTCAGATCTATTAAAAAGGTTACCAGATCTATTAAAATTACATAAATTGAGTAATTTGAGTGTGCGACATTGTGAATCAATCCAACATTTGCCTGATTTGCCATACAAATGTCATCTCGATGTTCATGCATGCCCAAAGTTAGCTGAGTATCGTGACTCTTCGGAATCTTGCCTGTGGTGTTTGAACTCCAGCCCGCGCCTATATTCAAGGAGACCTCATATGTTTCATTGACACTTGGTACGCTTTCCCATTTCACTCGTACTTTGCCTTATTTTCTACCTTTTTCTTTTCCCTTCGCATTTCTTTATTTCATCGTCTCCTTTCAAACGATCAGCCAACTTTCCTTAGTTCTTCCCGTTCAGTTCTAAAGATGCATATCACATTTTTTCGCATTAGAAAATAACTGAGGATGATCTTACCTACTTTTATTAAATATATGCGTGGCGGTGCGCAGTGCCTTATAAAAAGTTCACATTGACACTTTCTCCACTTAACAATTGTCAATTTTTCTTCTTTTTTCTTTTGTTTTCTTAGGCTAAAATAATTATGATTAACACAAATGAAGAAATGCCATGATTTTTTAAAAGAGAAATCGCATCAAGCTTCATCAGATTAATATTAAATGAGTAGACAAAAACTTGTCTCCACCAAATGACAAGATTTGAGGAAAATGATAAGAAAATAAGCATATATTAAATATATCAGCGAAGCATATGTCATTAAGCAATTTAATGGTAAAGAGCAAATTGAACTAAAGTAGAGGATTGTCATAACATAGCACAGACATGACAAACTCGGAGTTGAAGTTAAAAGAGGTTAAACTCAAATTTTTTAACAAACAAAAAGTGACTTAAGATTAAAAGTTTACGGTAGAAAAAGAGGGACAAAGGCACAAATAGATCCTAAACTTTTGTTAAAAAGTTAAACTGTTCATATTGATCCTTTTGTTAAAAATACTGCTGATATGGCAGTCAAATCACCATTAAATGTCACGGTGGCATCCTAGTTGACAATATGGAGGATTAAATATCAACATCCGATGGTAATTTCTATAGATGAGATGACATGCAATAGAAAATTTTGGCTTAGGAATTAGTGTATATGAGTGGAACTAGTTATTGAATCAGGTGGAATACGATAAATGAACTAAGGTGGAAGGTGGGATATGATGCCCCTCAAGTGCTCTCTTATAAAGAGCATGCAACTTTGCTATCAATCTGCTTTTTTACTCCCTTGATTATGATCTTTCGGTTCTTTTACTTTTCTTTCCTAATTGTTCTTTCTAATCAAATGGTCAATATATATGCAGGGAACATTGAGGAGTGCAAAATTTTTCTTGATACTTCATATAACTTCGTTACCTGCGAGGGACACATTTGAAAACAAATGTGAGTACCTGCTTTTAAGTTTATAACTTTTTAACTCTTTTGAGACATAGAGTTAGACTACTGCGTAACTGCAATTTCGGGCTTCGATTTTCCTCTTAATTTCTCTCAGTTTGTGTTATGACCGCTTGACACAACACATTATTAGCCAGACAACATAGGGTTGGGCAAGTTTTCTCCTGGCTGGATGAGAATCAGAACTTTCATCCTCGATTCCTATGATTCTGATAAATTATGTAGTTGATAGAATAAAACTGGTCTTATAATTTTTGAGTTGATGGTTCAAGTTTAGTGAATAAGTGGTTGAAGTACGCTTAACATTTAGCTTTTTTTTTGTCATGGATGAACAACTTGAATCTCACATCTGTATGTGCACATGCTGAGGGTACTCTTACATTGCGGATTTACAATCTGAACAATAATCAGTTGACCATACAATTAGAAAGCGTTTACACAAACTTTTGAGATCTTGGAAAATAACTTGGATGATTTTTTATGGAAACATTAAAGAAAATGTTGCTCTAAACCCATAATCTCACAACAAAAGCTGGCAAAAGAAACTTTTTATGTTACAGAGTGAGTGACGGCACATGATTCCTTGGAGCTATACAACAACCAAATTATTGGACATACTTTGTTACAGATGAATCTTAACTAGATGAGGTACCTCCGCAAATGGTGGCATGATCAGTAAAACTATCTTTGACTATCTGCATGACCACGACCTTCATGTGTAAGGCCTATCATGGTCAAATGAGAGGAGAAAGTAAGTACTTGTGATTCCTAAGATGATTCTTCTTGTAGCAGAAGTAAGTCCTTTTGATGTTTTACTCTAGTACTCTTATTACTCTACCTTTAATTAAGAAACAATAACTATTAAGAATCCAAGTTATTTTCCCTCTTAGTTGCATGAGTCAAATGTAAAGATAGTGACATTTACTACAGTTAGTTTATAGTAGTCATCTTGCATGCATAGTTTCTTCCATGTCAAGTGGGATTCTGTTTCTAAAATTAATGACACGATCTCCTCCAAGTTACTTTCATCATTCGTCAATTTTGGCAAATAATATTCTGTCAAAGTGTTTTGCTTTTTTAGTCCATCAAAGTTATTTGAATGTCTCAGCACTTGTTTTAGCTTCGACTAATGAGTCGGTCACTCATTATTTACTTCACTTTTGGGCAGCTGCCTCTCCTGGACAGAATCGCTGTGGCAATGGACCAGGAATTTCTCTCCCTGCAAGCTTCGATTAGCGACTGACGACCTTCTCTAAATGCTAGGATGATCTTGGTGTTTTTGCCTAACGATGAGTACGTTGCACACTAATATAGATGTTCACTGCTTTCATATATGTAATGTGCTTGTTGGGGCTGTGTTTTAGTCAACTTCCTTTGTCAACTTATTTCTTATCTTAATGTACAGGGAGTTTCAATGCCTTCATCTGTCACTACCCTTGATTTTGCTTCTGAGCCGGAATAGTCTTCTCGGCAAACTAGTGAGCTAAATTATCATGGGACTGGTGGGACTGGTGATTAACACAGGTTTTATGTAAAAATTTTAATTGGGTCTCTGCACTTCTTCTTTTTGGGCCGGGGAGGGGGAGGCAAAAACCGAACGCTGAATTTCTCGGACTTCCTTCTTTTGTGCGAACGCCATCCTATGCCAGTGAGGATAATTTAATATTCTTTGCCTGGAGAAGAAAACAAACAAGAGAAAGATCGCTGTTCTTTCTTTACATGAAAAATGCGAAGCACGATATAAGCTCGTTGAGGTAGGTAATCATATCTGGATTAACTCCGTTAAATGCCACGATGACATCCCATTTGGCCGTTCAAATTGGAAGAATAAAATAATTATTTTCTGAAAATTCTAAAAAGAAAGTTTGAAATGAAAAGTTACCAAAAAAACACACACACACAAAAGACAAATCTAACAAAAGCAGTTGCAAATGAGATCCCGACCTTCTTCATCATCCCAAGCGCACCCAATCAGAGTTGAAGAATCGTGGAGAATACACTAGAAGGCTTTGTTAACATAACAATTTTTTTATTACTATAAAAATAACAACTGATAGTAAGCCATAAAGAATGAGTTTCATAACAATTTATAATTATATGTTATTTGATTTTTGTGGTCCATTCTGGTATTTTCATAGTAGATTAAAGACAATCACCCAATTATTTCTCTGTGTTGGAGGAGGTTTCACAACGGATTTGTTGCAATGGTGTGCTTTTTGGCCTCCTTTAGCTGCTTTTAACTGAGACAAAAGAACCTTGCTCCTTTAAGAGGAAGTGCCAAAACAAAGAAGAAACCAAAACCAACAAGACCAAAAGCGAAAGAGCAAATTCGATCTAATCAATTAAAAAGCAGTCCTAGGCTCGCCTTTTTTTTTTTTTTTTTTTTTCAATCAACCAGTGGCGAGCCACGACTTGCGGGGCGGAGCAAGTAGCGGCAAGGGAGAATCGCAACCTTACTTCGGCAAGGCAGCAAGTTGCCGTGCTAACAAAGATGCATCAACAAAGGATGATAGAGTGGTTTGCGGGCAGGGTGGGCTTGGCTCGGTCCCAAACGGACTGGACAGGACCTAATAACTTTAGGCCCATGCTCAAGCCCACAAAGATGCTTACGGCTGGCCCTTATGGCTCAAGCCGTATCTAAGTAGGCCCGTGTGGCACTGGGCGCATAGATATCTCTAATTAATTGAGTGAAATATTTAAAATTAAGCTTGCTTGATAAGAAAAATTTCCTATTAATAGATAAGATCTAAAATGAGTTCACGAGCTTTATCACTAGTGAATAAATATAGCAAAATTCTCTATTAATAGCTATTGTGGTAAGTATAATTCGTCGGGAATTTCTAGTCGTTCTTCATAAATGTTGGAGTTCATGGTAAATAAAAGTTGTTTCTTTTTAGCATATACAAGTTCTTAGTCAACACACGAGTTGTTTTCTTATAAAACTAACTCGTTCTTGCTAAATAGAAGTTTTCCTTTCCCTCGTTTGTTTTAATAATAGTGTAGCATTACTAAAGATAACTGTAATTTATCGAGTAAAAGCTTATTTGAAGTTATATTCACTAGGAATGAAAAAGTTTACAATGAACATTTGATCATGAGTTCACGAGTTTTTTCGTTGTTGTGAAATAGTGCGAAAGCCAAAGGATCTAATTAATTAAATTAGTTTAAAAACAAGAGTAAAAGTAAGAGAGCAAATCTGATCTCATTAATTAAAGGAGTCCTAGGATCATTTTTCCTGAACGTGAAGACAGTTGGACGCTTAAACTCATCGGGTGCTATGATTTCCACGTGGCCTCCTTTGATTGGCGGCAAGCCATGACGATGCGTGACATCCGAGGCGTCGATGCTTTCACTCAAGTCCGACAAGAGATGCCGGACGTTCGTCGGTGCCACGGCCCAGCCTTCCTCCTCCTTGTCTTCCTCCCTCTCTAGTGTTTATCATTTTAGGTTTTTTTAATTTTCTTCGTTATTTTTATTCCACATCAGTGAGTAAATCCAATTATTTAGCTGATGGAAACCAACATGAACAAAAAGAAAATTATATAGTTCAATGACTCAGGTGGTCAAAAAATGTTTCAAGGACCTAATTAATCAATTTTACGAAATTTCAGGGATTAATTGTGCTTTTTGTAAGGACTCGGGACTACCACTGTGTAATATTATCCGTTTTGGGTCTCGACCCGCACGGCTTTAAAACGCGTTGTCTAAGGTAGAGGCGTAGCCGCACTGCCATCCCCCAGCCCAGCCCAATATTGTCCTATTTGGGCCCTGCATTAGCGCGGATGCACTGCTATCCTAGTCGGGCCACTCTCAAGGTTTTGTTCTCAGCACAGCGGAACCATATGTGAAACGCGTTTTAAAGCCGTACCGGTCTCAGCCCAAAATGGACAATATTACACAGTGGTAATCCCAAGTCCTTACAAATGGTATCAGAGCTGACTCCCGACCACGTGTGGGCCCACGATGAGGATGCTGTGCCCAAAGGGGTAGAGAATGTGACGGCCCAAGCGACAGTGCGTGGGGAGGAGGGATGGTGATGCGTTCGCACCTCGGTCCTCAGACGTGTGCAGGGAGGGGGGACAAGTCTCTTGTCCCACATCGCTTAGGGGAGCAGTTATGGGCTAGTTTATAAGGCTTAGGTTCTCTACTCTATGTAACGTGTTTTAAAGCTGTGCGGGTCTCGGCCTAAAGCAGACAATATTACACACTGGCAGTCCTGAGTCCTTACACTTTATCCCATAAAAATAAAAATAAAAAACTGATAGAGCTCACTAAATCTTATCTGTATTGAATAATACTCTTTTTCTGGTCATTCCCCCACCCCCCCAAAAAAAAAAGGCCCCAGCCAGATTTCATCCGTAGGACAAATTTCCCAACTTATACTCTAAAGATAAATTTGGCCACCATCAGACTTCTTGTTAGACTTTGCTCATGTGGCATCTGATTTGTAAGAAGGAGGATGACGTGGCCAACAATGACTGCCACGTCACTAGTTGAGCTGAAGATGTGTATATACAGATGCAGAAACTTGAATGTGTTCTAATGCATGTGAGTCTCATGTAGCTACACCACCACACTCAAGCAGACCATTCAACAAAGAGTGTCGCCTTGATCAAACTCAAAACGACAAACTACATCGACAAAGACTTAGTTTGGAAAATCGAGATAGAAGTTTTTATTTTAAAGCAGGAAATTGGTGATTATCCTATTGTCACAAGCCCGGGATAGAATTTGAAATACGATGCGCAACATGTGTGAGAATCCGAAGGTCTTTTAAAGCACAATGAGACTTTTGGAGTTCCTCCTGGTTCATCATCCTCGCCATGGCTTGCAAGATTGCATTTCTATATATTCGGCAGCTCTTTTGTTGGTTAAAAATGTCGCGTTTGTATTTTTGTATTTTGATACCGATTTTGACGAATGAGGGAGTAAGTTCGTTTCATTTTCCCCAAAAATCGAGCGGAATTCATTCCATGGATCAAATTCGGGGGTTTTTTTTTTTTTGGATTAAAACTTCTGAATCTTGCACAACTCTCTTAATGTGGCTCTACGTTCGCGTGGGTCTCGTTTAGTTTGCACAAAGAAGGAATCATCAAATTTCCATTCCAAGTAACATCATTATTCCTTTGAATAAGATTCTTTTCTATTGTTTGGGTGATAAAATAATCCGGTATTCTAATAGGATACTTCTCACTAACGACAGAGACCCCTGATTGGTAATAGTCATGGCTACTAAGCGACCCACTGTCGATCGACAACAATCATCAGCGATCGTCGATGACAATTAATGAAAACTATTTATTTGAAGGAAAATTATTTCGGAGAAATTACTCTCTAATTTTCCGATATTTAGATAACAGAAAATCAATCGATTTATCGGAAATGTTTTTCATGCATTGGAAACAACAAGCTTAGGTTTAGTGACAATGATTTCCACTTTTGGTAAGAAAGAGATCACTTTCTCTAAACCACCAAACAAATGAAAATTAACTATTCTTCATGGAAAATATTTTTCTTTATCATGAAATTTTTTCGTAAACAAGCTCATCCTTCATTAGAATAATCATTTCCGAATTATTTGAATAGTTTTTACTGGGTATACAGATTAGCTTTCATTTAGAGAATTCATAAATTGCATTCTCCTACTTTCCTATTATATAGCTGAAAGGATCCATCGAGCTATTCTTGAAGTCAATTCTTGGTCTCTTTTGGTCAATTTTACTTTTGATTACGCTTATACTTTCTTTTGTATTTGAGATTTCGCGCTATCTATTACGGAACATCTTAAATCTTCAAAACTATCACATTAACATTCCACGTCATATTAAGTCACATGATTTTTTTTTAAATGAATTTTTCAAAGTCATACCTACTTTTAACAACTTAAAGCAAACAGCCCTAAAATAGCTGGAAGCAAATTATGTACAAATTTCATGAATTATTGAGGGCGATTGATTCCAAACGTGTAGCTTGGAATCTACCTTATTAGAACCAATTTTCAGTTTTTGGAGCTTGGAACCTACGCTATTTATCCTGAATACATGTCACCAGCAGTTAATTGCATATTTTCAAAAAAGTCTTTGGAGTCAATTGACTTAATAAAATGTTTATGACTCAATCAACAAATAACCAAAATGCTTAGGGGTTCTATAGCACATATATCGTATTTTGAGAACCATTATTATTTAGTTGGCAATTTAGAATTAAAAAAATATTAAGTTATCAATCACATAACGTATTACCATATAATTTAGTAAGGAAATTATTTGGATAATTTAGCAAATGATCATATGTAAGTCAATAGCGTGTAATTTTTATTTATAGGGAAATGGATTGTCATCGATGAAGAAAGATAATACTTTGAGAAGAGAAAAAAAAAAAAAAGAAATTTTTAGCTAACCCTCTTAGCATTATCATAAGAATCTCATACTCGTCATGGAATACTTGGTTTCTTTTCTTTTTTTATTTGGTTGATATGGAATACTCGGTTTGAACCCTTTGTCCAATAAGAAATCTTTATCATAGAAATCTTTATCTTCAAAAATGGTATATAGTATCTTCCCTCATATTTTTATTCAAAATGTAACCTATATATAACATAATTTACTTAATTAATTAGAATGCAAGACAAATGCTTTCTTTGTCTTAAATTTGAAAAGATCATTACCTGCATCGGACTTTCATGGAACGATAAATTCACGGAGTCCTCGCTCACTGAATAGAACAAATTGCGAATGGAAGTGCCGTCCAATAATTCTAGATAAGAGCACCATCGTCCATTGCTGGGTATTTGGACTCTGATATTATTGTCATTCTCAATGACAACAAACAGGTCTCATTGCCCACTGCTACTCTTGATGGGCCTATTCCTCCTGTAGGAGCGTTGAGCAGCGGTTTGAGTAGATTACAATCTAACAGGCCTCTTAGAGAACTCAGAGAAGTCGCAAAGGTAGGGTACTGATTGCCCTTAAAAGTTTGAGACTTTCATCTTCTGCTATTCTGTTTTGGATATAGGTTTGGATAAAATCCCCATCTTTGTGATTATAGGGTGTTACCAAGCAAATTGGAGGACCTATGCATGAACTGGCTGCAAAAGTTGATGAATACGCTCGAGGGATGATCAGTGGATCTGGATCCACCCTGTTTGAAGAGCTTGGGCTCTATTATATTGGTCCTGTTGATGGCCATAACATTGATGATCTAGTTTCAATTCTCAAAGAGGTAAAGAGTACCAAAACAACTGGTCCGGTTCTGATCCATGTTGTCACCGAGAAAGGTCGAGGATACCCTTATGCTGAAAAAGCTGCAGATAAGTACCACGGTAAGGATCTAAATTGACTTAAGGAATTTATGAGAGTTTATTTCACGCATTTGTTATTATGCCCTTAAGAATCTTAAATTTGTGCTCAATTATATATCAGCTTCATCATTGCAGGGGTGGTCAAATTTGATCCTGCAACTGGAAAGCAGTTCAAATCAAGTGCGGCCACTCAGTCTTACACTACATACTTTTTCGAGGCTTTGATTGCTGAAGCAGAAGCAGATAAAGATGTTGCTATTCATGCTGCAATGGGAGGGGGGACGGGGTTAAATCTCTTCCTTCGCCGCTTCCCAACCAGATGTTTTGATGTTGGGATTGCAGAACAACATGCCGTCACCTTCGCCGCTGGTCTAGCGTGCGAAGGCATTAAACCTTTTTGTGCAATCTACTCATCTTTCATGCAGAGGGCTTATGACCAGGCAAGCCCACTGCTTTGACTTCTTTGCGCAATCTTTACCTTTTCCACTTTTTTTGGGTTGAGAGTATAGTGTTCTCTGTGCAACAGGTTGTACATGATGTAGATCTGCAGAAGTTGCCTGTTAGATTTGCAATGGATCGAGCCGGACTGGTCAGAGCCAATGGACCTACACACTGCGGTGCATTCGATGTCACTTTTATGGCATGCCTCCCTAATATGGTGGTCATGGCTCCTGCAGACGAGGCAGAGCTTTTCCACATGGTGGCTACTGCTGCTGCCATCGACGACAGACCAAGTTGTTTCATATACCCACGAGGAAATGGAGTTGGTGTTCCGCTGCTGCCTGGAAACAAAGGCACACCACTTGAGGTATTCTGTCCTGGATCCTTAAATGAGGTGAAACAAATTGACATTCTGTCCTGGATTGATTTCCATTTTGATCACTCCAAAAAATTTTCATCCACAGATTGGAAAGGGAAGGATACTTTTGGAAGGAGAGAGAGTGGCGCTCTTGGGCTATGGTACAGCAATACAGGGCTGCTTAGCTGCAGCTGCATTGGTTGAGCCCCATGGCTTCAAAATAACAGTTGCTGATGCGCGCTTCTGCAAACCTTTGGATCATGCCCTTATTTTAAGCCTCGCAAAATCGCATGAGGTTTTAATCACAGTTGAAGAAGGTTCAATAGGAGGGTTCGGACCTCACGTTGCTCAATTCCTGGCCCTTGATGGTCTTCTTGACGGCACAGTAAAGGTATGGACGCTACAACTTCGGGAAAAAATATTGCAGTACTTTGGCTGAGTTGTATCATGTTTAAAGTTATCTAGAACCACCAGATATTCTGGTGGCTGTTTTTTTCCTTTTCCTGTACTTTCCTAAATCACATGTGGACATTTTCGCAGTGGAGGCCTCTTGTTCTTCCGGATCGCTACATTGACCATGGATCACCTGCCGACCAACTGGCTCAAGCCGGTCTGACCCCAGCACATATTGCGGCTACTGTATTCAACATAGTAGGAAAAGCAAGGGAAGCTTTGGAAATCATGACATAGAGGAATTCTCCCGCAGGCTCGGTTTTGATCCTCTCATACCATGTACAAACAGGATGCTACAACAATAACAATATAGCTTGTTACAAGTCATTTGCTGATCTGTCGTGCTCTTATTGTTGCAATGTGGGCGATTCATTATGTATAAGAAAAGCATCACCATATATGCTAGGGAAAAAAGGTGAAAAATAAAGGAATGATAAATAAGAACAAGGATCCTTGATATTCAAGTCGTCTCTTCTGCTCATTCTTGACTCCTGATGAATCTACTGGTTTCACTGCCGAAGGCAATATGCTGATTCTGTACAAATAAAAACTGAGAAAATGCAATCTCTTTCCAACAAGATTACATTGGTACCTTCTTCAGTTTTTCCTTTGTGGGCTCATCTCACATTGCAAAAACTGAGAAATATCACCCAGAAAAGAATTGCTAATGCGTCGCGTTCTTTGTCGGCATATCAAGTAAGATGATTTCGTAAGAGGGTAATTTGACCCAAAAAGATTGCAGCAGTGATTCCTGTTATGGTAGTGATTCTTGTGATCTTATTATCCATATCATGCTACTCAGAAATTCAAAAAGATCATCTTCTGTGTTTTCGACAAACATTGGAAATCTTCTCTGTTAACGGGCCAGCATTGTACAGATTCATAAGCAAAAGGACAAAGAACGTCATGGATGATTGGATAATCAAGGCCTAAGAAAGCATTGAAAAATGAAGGTAATATATGGTTTGAATGCTTGGATGTGGCCTGGTGCATGCTCTTGTCAGTCATTAGAGATGTCTAGTTAGTGGAGCAACAAGTGAGATTGGCCTCTGCGTGGAAACACTTGGACTCCTTTGTGTCCAGTCAATTTGCGCATGTTGGTGGGGGTTACTTTGATTGGGGCTTGTGGCTTGTGGGAAAGAGAAAAGAGAGATTTGTGGAGGGATTTTCTAGGTAAGGTAAGTCGGCAAGTAGGCGCTTTCTCTTGGTTTGCCAGTTGGGTGGAAAAATGAGAGCTCATGGCTATTTCTGATAGGTTGGAGCAACTTTTTTCCTTCTTTTTTGGGCTTAGGATAGATAGATTGCTATGACAAAGCACATTTTGAATTCAAAGAAAAATTTAGTCGTTACATCACTCCTTTTTCTCAATTGATTCAAGGCTGTTGTGTAGTTTACAATGAACATTTGATCATGAGTTCACGAGTTTTTCCGTTGCTGTGAAATAGTGCGAAAGCTAAAGGATCTAATTAATTAAATTAGTTTAAAAGCAGGAGTAAAAGTAAGAGAGCAAATCTGATCTAATTAATTAATTAGCATAAGGCTTGGATTTAAGAAGTCGTAGGCCCATTTTTTCTAAATGTGAAGACACCTGGAAGCTTTGTTCTGATCTCCACGTGGCCACGTTTGATTGGTGACAAGCCAACGAGAGATGCCGGACGTTCGTCGGTGCCACGGCCCATCCTTCCTCCTCCTTGTCTCCCTCCCTCTCTCGTGTTTATCATATTAGATTTTTTAATTTTCTTCGTTATTTTTATTCCACGTCAGTAAGTAAATCCAATTATTTAGCTGATGGAAACCAACATGAACAAAAAGAAAATTATATAGTTTAATGACTCAGGTGGTCAAAAAATGTTTTAAGGACCCAATTAATCAATTTTACGAAATTTCAGGGATTAATTGTGCTTTTATCCCATTAAAAAAAAAAACTGATAGAGCTCTCTAAATCTTATCTGTATTGAGTAATACTCTTTTTCTGTTTTTTTTTTTCCAAAAAAAGGCCCCACCCAGATTTCATCCGTAGGACAAATTTCCCCAACTTATGCTCTAAAGATAAATTTGGCCACCATCAGACTTGTTGTTAGACTTTGCTTATGTGGCATCTAATTTGTAAGAAGGAGGATGACGTGGCCAACAATGACTGCCACGTCACTAGTTGAGCTGAAGATGTGTATATACAGATGCAGAAACTTGAATGTGTTCTAATGCATGTGAGTCTCATGTAGCTACACCACCACACTCAAGCAGACCATTCAACAAAGAGTGTCACCTTGATCAAACTCAAACGACAAACTACATCGACAAAGACTTAGTTTGGAAAATCGAGATAGAAGTTTTTATTTTAAAGCAGGAAATCAGTGATTATCCTATCGTCACAAGCCCAGGATAGAATTTGGAATACGACGTGCAACATGTGTGAGAATTTGAAGGTCTTTTAAAGCACGATGAGACTTTTGGAGTTCCTAGTTCATCATCCTCACCATGGCTTGCAAGATTGCATTTCTATATATTCGGCAGCTCTTTTGTTGGTTAAAAATGTTGCGTTTGTATTTTCGTATTTTGATACTGATTTTGACGAATGAGGGAATAAGTTCGTTTAATTTTCCCCCAAAATCAAGCGGAATTCATTCCACGGATCAAATTCGGGGCTTTTTTTTTTTTTTTGGATTAAAACTTCTGAATCTTGCACAACTCTCTTAATGTGGCTCTACGTTCACGCGGGTCTCGCTTAGTTTGCACAAAGAAGAAATCGTCAAATTTCCATTCCAAGTAACATCATTATTCCTTGGAATAAGATTCTTTTCTATTGTTTGGATGATAAAATATTCTGGTATTTTAATAGGATACTTCTCACTAACGGCAGAGACCCCTGATTGGCAATAGAAATTACTCTCTAATTTTCCGATATTTAGATAAAAGAAAATCAATCGATTTACCGGAAATGTTTTTCGTGCATTGGAAACAACAAGCTTAGATTTAGTGACAATGATTTCCACTTTTGGTAAGAAAGAGATCACTTTCTCTAAACCACCAAACAAATGAAAATTAACTATTCTCCTTGAAAATGTCTTTCATGGAAAATATTTTTCTTTATCACGAAATTTCTTCATTAGAATAATCATTTCCAAATGATTAGAATAGTTTTTACTGGGTATACAGATTAGCTTTCATTTAGAGAATTCATAAATTGCATTCTCCTACTTTCCTATTATATAGCTGAAACGATACGTCGAGCTATTCTTGAAGTCAATTCTTGGTCTCTTTTGATCAATTTTACTTTTGATTACGCTTGCACTTTCTTTTGTATTTGAGATTTGGCTTTATCTATTATGGAATATCTTAAATCTTCAAAACTATCACATTACACTCCACGTCATTTTAAGTCACATGATTTTTTTTTTTAATGAATTTTTCAAAGTCAAACATACTTTTAACAAGTTAAAACAAACGCCCCTAAAATAGCTAGAAGCAAATTATGTACAAATTTCAGCAATTATTGAGGGCGATCGATTCAAGATTCCTGACCTCTAGCTTGGAATCTACCTTATTAGAACCGATTTTCGGTTTTTGGAGCTTAGAACCTACACTATTTATCCTGAGTACATGTCACCAGCAGTTAATTGCATATTTTCAAAATGTCATTGGAGTCAATTGACTTAATAGAATGTTTATGTCTCAATCAACAAATAACCAAAATGCTAAGGGGTTATATAGCACATGTATCATATTTTGAGAACCATTATTATTTAGTTGACACTTTAGAATAAAAAGAATATTTAGTTATCAATCACATAAAATATTACCTTATAATTTAATAAGGAAATATATTTGGATAATTTAGCAAATGATCATATGTAAGTTAATAGTGTGTAATTTTTATTTACAGGGAAATGGATTGTCATCGATGAAGAAAGATGATACTTTGAGAAGAGGAAAAAATAAAAGAACTTTTTTAGCTAACCCTCTGAGCATTATCATAAGAATCTCATACTCATCATGGAATACTTGGTTTGTTTTTTTTTTTTTTTTTTGGGTTGATATGGAATACTCGGTTTGAACCCTTTGTCCAATAAGAAATCTTTATCATAGAAATCTTTATCTTCAAAAATGGTATTTGGTATCTTCTATCATATTTTTATTCAAAATGTAACCTATATACAACATAATTTACTTAATTAATTAGAATGCATGACAAATGTTTTTTTATATTAAATTTGAAAAGATCATTACCTGCATCGGACTTTCATGGCACCATACATCCACGGAGTCCTTGCTCACTGAATTTAATAAATTGCGAATGGAAGTGCCGTCCAATAATTCAAGATAAGTGCACCATCGTCAGTTTATATTATAATATGAACAAATTTTGTCGTTACATCACTCCTTTTTCTCGATTGATTCAAGGCTGTCGTGTAGGTTGCGCTTTCCTACAAGTATGTAATATCTATTCACCGATGCCAAATTTGTCCCGTGCATGGATGATTTTAAAAATTTAAAGTACATCATCTGCTTGTTTATTCTAAGACTATTGTTTTATGAAATGGGGGACCAAAGGACAAGCATGCATGTGCCTTTACTATCGGCGCATGAATACATCAGATTCCTCGGACACTTGGCCGATATAAAATTTTTAAGTAACCCACTCGAACGCGCATCTTTCTATATCCGATCCAACGCGTTTGGATTTATCTAGTGTGTGGAAATTTTTTTAGTTTAATATATTAGCACGCGAGGTGAAATCAATTGAAAGTAGGTGTTTTCTATTTTGAAGGGTAATTACCAATTAGAATGTGAAGTGAAATCAAGTGGCATACTTTCTGCTCAGTAGAAAATTTTTCAAGATTTTGTTTTTTATGGAAAATGAATTGTTTTCTTATGGTTGATTTTGTGGAAAGTCATTTCCAAGAAATTCTGGTGTTTAACAAAAAAAAAGAAATTGATTGGAGAATCCATTACCAATGGCCTTTAAACAATAGTTCAGTCGTATTTAAGACCAAATCACAAACTTACAAGCCCAAATAGGTCTTCTAGTTATTGTTCACGGTGCGAATAAAGAGACTAGTTTGCCAAATCAGACTTGAAATTGAACTAACTGTGTAACGTCCTGAATTTTCGACCCAATTTAGATTATATAAATGAATAATTCGTTAATACACTGTTAGTTGAGTCTCACTTTGAATTGATCACTCATGAGACACTAACCGAAGGAAAAATGTTACTAAGGATTCAGGTGCACATACAACCAGAGAACTTAACTAGGGATTGACGATTTGACCATAAGAATTGACGAGGGATGATCTTGTGCTGATACAAGCCAACCAAGGAACAACTATAAGTTGATTCGCAGAGAAAATTTAATCGGATTGCGGGTGATTCCGTATTACCGTTATATGGACTGCAAACGACCTTAAATTGATTCCTAACGATCGTATACTTAGAATAAGTAATTGATTCATTGTAATTATATGACAACACAGCTTGAGTTCACATAAATGCAAATTGATATTAGTTTAACCGCAGGTCAGGGAGCGTGACTCCTATGAGCCGCCCATTAGTTTGAGACCTACTAAAGTTGTAGTTGACGAACTTGACTGTGAATTTAATCCAAATTCAATTATTGAATTTTTCGGACGTCGGGACTAAATTAACGAAGCTTGGTCCAAAATTTGGGAAAAGGACCAAATTGCCCTTACTTGCATAAGGACAAAATGCACATTTCTCTCTCTCCTTTTTTCCCCTCTCTTTTCTCTCTCCTCCCCCGGGGCAATTTCCTCATACGTCCCCTCCTTCCACTTGCACGCCACACCGACACATCCCATCTGCCCCTCACCTTTTGACTTTTCTTTTCTCCTTTTTCTTTCCTTTTCTTCTATCTTTCTCTCTCTCCCCACCTCACCCGCCTGCACGCTTCTTCTTCCTCTCCTCCTTCGTCGACGTCCTCTACTGCCGCTGCATTTTCTTGCTATTGTAGCCCCGCCGACCACCACCACCATCGGCACAGCAGTTCCGTCAGCTTAACTGCTCGCCGCCGAACCGCCAGTGGGCCGCCGTCCGCCAGTTGTGAGCCGAACCAGCCCCTGTTTCTCCTCTCCTCCTCCTCGTCCATTTGCCCGCAACAGCAGCTGCGCTGCCTCTGTTCCGGCTGCCCCCGTAGCTTGGCCAGTCGCCAGCTGCCGTCTGCTACTCGCCGGCTTGTTGCCGGAGCCTCGACAAGCCACCCGACCGGCTAGCCGACACCCCGCTTGACTGCTACTGCTGTTGCTGCGTTCTTGCTACTACTGTCACCTCGTCGGTCGCGACCAGCTCTCAGCCACCAGCCACCGTCCGTCCGCCCTTGCACCGCCGTCGAGAACCGGCCACGAGAAGTTCGAGCCGCCAAGCCCTAGTGATCGAACCTGAGCTGCTGTACTCTCCTCCCTCCTTCCCTCGGCTTTGCTCCGCTAGACCACCTAGTCGCCGTCCAGCCACCCCTCGCTGCCGTCCGACCACCTCGCGCCCGCCACCAGGAATCGTCTGTAGTTCACCCCAGCAGCTAGAGCGGCTGCCGTGCCTCCCTCCTCCACAGACCAACTTGGTCCGAACCTTCTCAGCCGAGATCCGACCTCAGGCCGTCTCGTCTCGGCGAACCAAAGGCATTCCACGTCTGTCTCACTACGGCCGTCGTGCCCGTGTCGTTGGAATCATTGCCAGGTGAGTTAATTTCCTAATCCCTGACTAGGATATTAAACCCTATTAGGGATGAATTAGTTAGGACTAATCTTGGTTGAGATTGGTTTAGCACTAATTAATTATGTTTTGGGTCATTGCAATTAGTGCTTGATTAACTATAGTTAAGTTTGTTTAGCGATTGATTAATAATAGTTAATCCCGATTAGTATTAAATTGTTTTGCTAATCTTGTTTAATATTAAACTATGTTTCTAACCATGGTTTAAGATTAATCGGCTTAATTAATCTGGATTAGTGAGGATTGATTAAAGTTAATCACGTTTGGTAATAATCAATTATGATTAATTATTTTTGGATAATAATTAATTATAATTCATTCTTTTATTATTAATATTAATAATTATTTATTTTAAATAAATAATAAATATTAATTATTTTCGGAATTAATTATTATGATTATTTTTGGGTAATAATTGTTTATTTATTTTTGGATGATAATTATTTATTTATTTATGAGTAATTAATAATTTTCGAATTGGAATTGATTAATTATTATTGGGTAATAATCAATAAATTATTTTTGAGTAAAGGATATTTTTGGGAAATCAGTAATTAATTATTTCGGATAATAATTAATTATTTTTGGTCGATAATTAATGAATTATCCTTGAGTAATGATTGGTGGATTATTCTAAAGCAGTGCTAGTAATTAATTCTTTGAGAGTGAATTGATTATAGCTAGTCGTTATTTACAACGTGGTAATAATAGATAAATATTACACGTGCGTTTCCACTTGAATTGTTTACTGAATATCTGAACTTTCCTTGATGATTGAGGCTTGTTTATTGTTGCAAGTAAATGAAATGTGTTTAATTCATGAGACATGGAGCACGAGTGCCTATTTGTTTGTGAACTAGGACAGGAAAATCTGAAAAAGGTAAGTTCAGAAAGTTGATATGTTTAGCATGTTTATGACCCGTGTGGAATATTGTTGCATTGTGTACTTGGAGTCTATGATGAATTGTTGCATGCAAGCATGAATTACATCTGCATTGGCTAAAGTGAAAGGATAATGAAATGAGCATGGTGATTGAGGTGCTTGCATGGTTACATAATGAGAATCCACAACCCCTGTTGGATTACAGGAGTGCCATTTGTGGCATGATTAAACCCCCGTCGGATTACGGGAGTGCCATTCGTGGCCATGATTAAACCCCGTTGGATTACGGGAGTGCCATTCATGGCCGTGGTTAAACCCCTTCAGATTACGGGAGTGCCATTCGTGGCCGTGATTAAACCCCCGTTGGATTACAGGAATGCCATTCGTGACCATGATTAAACTCCTTAGAATTACGAGAGTGCCATTTGTGGCTGTGATTAAACCTTGAGTATACTGGTAGACTGCTAACTTTTGTGTGGGAAGGTCTGAGATATATTCTGATTATATATTATACTTGTTGCTTTAAGACTGGCAAGTGAGCTATCTCCGTAAAATCCGACGATAGTAAAGAGAGATTTGGGAAGATTCGAACGACAACTGGAGGAGCCCTTCTTAGTTGTCTGAATCAAGTAGCCCTTGTCCTGTTGTGAAGTGGAATCCATTGAAATTATTAATTCAGAGTGGTTCATGATATAATTTTTTTATTGCAGGAAATTTCCTCAGCCCTGCCCACGATTCTTTGGCTCGTCCATAAATACTCCGGAGTCGCACGGATTAGACGCTACTCTCTTACATCTCTATCCTCATTATTCAACTCGATCTACACTTTAGCTCTGTAAGATGGCAAAGAGGAAATTCTCAGAAGGACCAGCGGCGTCGACCGATAGCGGGGATGACAACTTGTCATTGGGGGCTGAATCCGAGGTGTCGTCAATTGATGGGGGCGATGCCGAGTCATCACAAGGGGCTGAATTCGAGGTGTTCTTGAGTTTTAGAGGGCCCGACACCCACATGAATTTTGCCGATTGCCTCTATCATGCCTTGGACGGAGCTGGTATTTGCGTTTTCAGAGACAATGAAGAGAATAGAAAAGGCGAAGAGATCGAAGGCAAGCTGAAGCGCACGATCGAGACCTCAATCTGTATTCCCATCTTCTCTAGAAACTACGCGGTTAGTGCGTGGTGTCTTCGCGAACTTGCATACATGGTGGATTGCAAAGCGATGATTCTGCCGGTCTTCTTCAATGTGAAACCTAGAGATGTTAGGCTTAGAACTAAGCTGTACCAGGACGCTATACAGAAGCACGAGGAGAACCACGGCCACGAGATCCTGCAGCAATGGAAGGAGGCCCTGGGGAAGGTCGCTGGTATGAGCGGATGGGAGCTCAAAAATACTGGGTAAGCTTTAAGCTTTTCTTCTTCTTTTTCTTCATAGTGTCACTCAATTTCCACATATTTTATAACTACTCACTACACATCCACTCAATTAAATCAATTCCTTTCAAAACTAGATGAATTCTCTATTACGACATGACAAATCTGATCTGAATTTATTATTCAATTTGCATATTTTAGATTGAATAAAAATACCCTTTCTTAAGTTCTAAATCAATGTTATGTAGGTTTGACTTAATCAAACAATTGTTCAAGCTATTGCTATTTTACTCCGTGCAAAACTAGTAAACCAAGAAACGGAGCACACACTATATATGAGCAGTAAAAAATAAATAAACAAAATTTTTGAGAGTTAGGAAAAGATAATTTTAGATTGAATAAAAATAGATTTTTTTTATCTTCACAGACTATATATACAAAACTTTTGAGAGGGAGGTGGGCACCCCCCCTTTCCTCCCTCAACTCTCCTCTATGGTTAATTTATGTTTAATTCATAATATTCATGAGTTTGATAGTTTATTATTCTATTTGAATGTTTCTTACTAGAACTTTTATCAAATATAACAGTCAAGGCGAAGTCATCAAATTAATCGTTGCTGAAGTGTGGACCAAGCTGAATAACAGAGACAAAAATTTGCCCGATCATTAAGATGGAATTCAAGATGTTGTTGAAGATGTCATGCACCTAATAGATGAAAGGTTCTCCTGATATACATTATCTAGTAATCCATGGTATGGGAGGCACCGGTAAGACAACTCTTGCCAGGATTGTCTTTAATCAAATTTCTAGTCGATTTGAAAGTTGTAGCTTTCTTTTGGATGTTCAAGAAGCTTCAAAGGGAAGCAAAGTTGTTCAATTGCAAAAGCAATTATTGTCAGAAACTCTCAACTTCAAATCCATGGAGATTTTTGACTCTGATGCAGGGATTAACCAAACTAAAAGGAGATTCCGCAACAAGAAAGTCTTCATTGTTCTCAATAACCTAGATGACTGGGATCAACTCTCAAAACTTGCAGAAAAGCATGATTGATTCGGTCTAGGGAGCAAAATTATTATTACAACAAGGGACACCAACTTTTTGCTAATCAAAGGGAAGAACTGAGAAAATAATGTCCAAACTCATTTTGAAGAGTATAAAATCTATCAAATGAGAGAATTGTGCCATCACCATACTTTTCAACTTTTCAGTAAGCATGCTTTTGGAATGGATTCTCTTCCACGTGATTATTATCATATTTCTTGCGATATTGTTCACAAAGCTAGTGACTTTGGCTCCCAAAGTAATCGGTTCCTCTCTTTGTGATAAAAGTAAATCACTTTGGAAAGATACATTGAAGAAATTAGATGTAATTCCCAATAGAGATGTCTTCTAGAAATTAAAGATTAGCTTTGAAATGTTAGAATATGCTTAGAGAGAGATTTTTCTTAATATTACATGTTACTTTATTGGTGAAGAAAGCATCCATCCACATTATAAGTGGAAACAATTGGATTTTTTTCCGAGAATTGAGATCAACTCTTTTATCCGTATGTCTGATAAAAATTGATGAGAATGATAGATTGTTGATGCATGACCTGCTCAGAGAACTCAGGAGAGAAATTGTTCGAGAAGAAGACCTCGAAGTTCCTAGGAAGCGTAGTAGGCTATGGTGTCCCAAGGTTGTGCTTGAAGTAGTATTGCAACCTAAAAAGGTAAATTTTATCCATAGTTATCATTTTCTCAATCAAACATCAGCTCAAGGTTTGAAGTATATTCCTGGATGTATGCTTTTGTTTGTGCTTCATATTGCAGAAAACTAAATTTTTTTTTAATCGGAGTGACATGAAGGTATAAAAATTTATACAACAAAGGATATTAATAGATTACATTTACAATATGAAAGTCCATGGAACAGATGGCTTACTTATAGAAGAAGGCTATGCAATATTTAGTAACAGGATGCGTTCTTTTGTTCTTCCGTATAGGAAGTTCACTTATGCATTTCCATATTGCTAGGGAACAGAGAACATCATAGTACTCAAATTGATTGGACTTTCCATGGAGCACGACTTTACAAGTGAAGCATTTTCGAGGCTACCTAGCCTAAGGTTGTTGGAATTAGAGAGGGATAATTTGGTAGAAGACTTTAATAGTCTTCTTTCAAGTTTAAGATGGCTCTCCTGGTGTCATTGCCCTTCATACTTGCAGGCGGTCAATCTATGTTTATGGAACTTAGTTGTGCTCAAGCTTTTGAACAGTAACATTCCGAAGAACTGGAATGGATGGCACTCATTCTTGTTATGGTTCCGTATCACATGTATACATTTGTTTCCAATTGCCTAGACTCACTTTTCTAATTTCAATTTGTTTTGTAGGTGAATCCTGTTTTGAAAGTTATCCATCTCATGATTTCAATTGACACCAAGTTACAAGATTTAGGACTAAATTGACATTAATTCAAAAGCACCATTAAAAGATTTATGATTGAATTGGTATCAAGTCAAAAGATTTATGACTAAATTGATATCAAATCAAAAAGTTTATGACTAGCTTGGCATTATTAAAAAGTTTAGAACTAAATTGGCACCAATACAATAGGTTTAGGACTTTTCTAACACTTTTCCCCTACGGCAATGGACCTGGAATCTCTCCCTGCAAGTTTCGATTAGCAACTTATGACTTTGTCTAAATGCTAGGATGATCTTGGTGTTTTTGCCTAACGATGAGTATGTTGCTGCCGATATAGATGTTAACTGCTTTCGTATATGTAATGTGCTCGTTGGGGCTGTGTTTGATTCAACTTCCTTTGTCAACTTATTTCTTATCTTAATGTCCAGGGAGAGTCAATGCCTTCAGCTGTCATTACCCTTGATTTTGCGTCTGAGCTGGAATAGTCTTGTCGGCAAACTAGTGAGCTAAATTATCACGGGACTGGTGATCAATACAGGTTTTATGTGAAACTTTTTTGGCTCATATTATCATCTCTCACTTATTTTTTCTTTTTGCTATCAAGTCCTTCGAACTTTTTGTTCAAGACGGTCCTTTTGTCAAACAGTTGACTGAAATGCCAACATGCCCATCCGTATACACAACGCACCGTCGTTCTTCTTCGGAAAATTTCTTAGGTGGAATAGAGAATAAAAGAAGTTGAAGGAAACCTTCAGAAGTGAGAGAGAGAGGACGGGGAAGGCCAGGGCAAGGGCGACCTGGCAGGGGAAGGACGGCCTGCCGGCCGCAGTGGCGGCATCACCCAGCCACCGCCAGGGACTAGGCGATTGGCCCACCGGTCCTTCGAATGCCGAGTCCTTTTCTATTCCGGGGTTGACTCTGTTTCAGCCCAATGCAGAAGAACAAGAAGACGAATAAAGCTACGATGACCACGAGCTCTCGAGCTGTGCCCTCTGAATCGTAGACCACACAGAGAAAAGAAAGAGAAATCAAATCACGAAGCACTCGTTGTTTACTCAATCCTCGTGATCTACATTTTTGTTATTTATTGACAACGGTCTGGCGACGAGCGAAGCTATGAGCGAAGCTATGAACGCCAAAGTGCTAATAAGTGAAGAAAAAGGGCTTAAGTCTGGGCATTCAGTCAATTGAAGAGTCCAAGTTTTATTTTGGCCAGTTGATGACTTTAAAAAAAAAAATAAGAAGAAGAAGAAGCTCTAATCATATTATCGAGTTCGCTGCTAGTGGAATTCGAGCATTGAAATTTCTAAATGTTTTTAGCAATGTCAAATATGCAATATCTTCTCCTCTCTCCCATATCTTCGTTCCATGAAATGGGGACTTGACTTCATCCGTCCCTCGAGAAAATATTAGGTGCCGCTTTGATGCCACCATGTCAAAATACAGGTCAATTCATCAGATATCATGTGTTATTCGAGCTCAGTGTCACGAGTTCTCCTAATTTTAATTTCAAACGGACCAGACTCTCTCTTGACTTCTCCCTCTCTCTCTCTTTCTTCACGTTCTGCTCTTTCTCCCTCCCACTCATGCGACCCTTCATGACTCACGACCAAGCTCTCCTTCAACGCATCACACCTCCGCCTCTGCCTCCGCCTCGTTCATTGCCTCTACCGTTCCCGCCTCTCTCTCTCTCAACTCGCTCCATACTCTTTGTCTCTGTCAACTCGCTTTGTTCTCTTTGTCTCTCTCACTCGACTCACTCTGTTCTCACCCTCTTTGCCGTCCGACAAACCACGCTGCCGCCGCCGCCCTGCTCTGTACACATTGTCGCTGCCGCCTCCGCCTCTGCCTCCACCTGGAAATGTACAAATTTTCTTAGATTTTAGGGTTTTATTTTGAAGCAGGGACTTGGATGTCATGTTTCTCACCAAACTGCAGTGTTCGTCTTATTAAATGGGTCTCATTTTGAAGGGTTTTTTTTTTTTCTCTCTTTACAGTTCTCTCTCTCGACTCGCTGTGTTCTCGCCGTCTCTTCCATCACCATGCTTTGTACCACATGGCCCCCTCTGCCTCAAAAGGTACAAATTTTCTTAGATTTCTCCAAACATTGTGTAATTTTTGTATTCGTTTGTAATTTTGGGGATTTGGGGATTGGAGGATAATATTTTCGTTTATGTATGTCGTTGCTGGTGTTTGCCTCGCTTATTCTAGTCAATTTGGCTAATTGACTCTCCATGCTTTGTGCTCTCATGCATAGTTACCTGCTTCAGGGTAAATGATGCTGACGAGAAAGAAGAATCAGGATTTTTAAGTTCCCTGGGATGCCTACTCTATCAAACTAACAGTTTTACGAGGAATCTTCTGTTGAAAATTAAATTTTATTCTAACATATCGCCGACCTTTATATTTGTTTGTGCAATTCCTTGATTTTTATAAAGCACTTGAAGCAAAACTCTGGAGATGCATTTTATCTACTTTATGCTGTGTATGTAATTAGGTCAAATTGCTGTTTTGGTCATTACTAAAGTAAGGCCCTGTTTGGTTCAGCATTGCCAAGGGGCTTTTAGCCCTGAAAGCCCCTTGGCCAAATGCAAACATGTTTGGTTCGTTTTTTGGAGCACTTTGGCCAAATACAATTGCATCTCCAAAGGGCTCTAAAGGCCCTTAGCCTAAGGGAGGTCCAGAGGTACTTTGGGAAGTTGCATCTTCCAAATGCAAATGGCACTGTTCACCTGGTTACTGTTCATCTTCTCCTCCGATGAGCCGACGAGGCCGGCGACCGCCGGCCAAGGGTCCCGACGGCGGTGAACGCCACTGAGGGGTCACCGGACCCCACCGACCGCCGCCTGGGGTCGCGCGACCGCCACCCAAGGTCGCGGGACCTAGGCGGGCGTCGCCTGTGCGACCCAGGCACCATCGTCGTCGCTGGGTTTGCGCGGCCCCGGCGGGGTTTGCCTGGGTCACACGCCCGGGCAACGGAGGCGAGGTCGCGAACCCAGGCGACGTTGCCTGGGTTGTGCGACGGAGACGCCGTCGCCTGGGTTCGTGCGACCCAGGCGACCGTCCGCCGGGGCCGCGCGAACCCGGGCGACCCAGGCGATGGCCAGATCTGACCACCGCCTGAGGTCGCCCAACCTCAGGCCGCCTCGCCTGAGGTCGCGCAACCTCGGGCGAGGCTGTCCGACGGCTAGATCCGGCCACCGAAGATTGACCAGCGGCCGATCGGCCGCCCGGAGGGTGGCCGGCGGCCGAGATCTGGCCGGCGGCCAAATTTGGCCGCCGAAAATAAATAAATAAAATTTACAAATTTTTTTAATAAAAAAATTATTAAAAATGCTTTACAAAGTGTAGTATTTACCAAACGGTATTTTGGCCAAAGTTGCTTTGCACTACAATGAAAAATTTCATTTTACCAAACGGTATTTGCATTTCGGAAACCCCCTTTAGTCTAAGGATATTTGCATTTTCCTAAGGGCATTTGCCTAAAACCGAACCAAACGGGCCCTAAATCTCCTGGACATGACTTTGAAGTTTGCTGGTCAAGACTATTTTAGTGTCATTTTAATCCAATTTGATACAATTTGGATCCAAATTTGCATCTGTAAATTCATCAGATGGCTGAATTAGATGCTAAAAAAAAGTGGGGTCCTTCCTCTTGGATACTCGCAATTCTAGCAGAAGTAATTGGCGTCCAAATGTTCCACCCCACTATTTTTTAGCATATCCAGGCATCCGATGAATTTACACGTGCAAGGCGGCAGTGCAAGGCGGCAGAGGGAGGGAGAGAGAGAGCGAAGCAGAGCAAGAGAATCTTATCTGTTTGAAATTGAAATTAGGATGGCTTCTAACACGTTGAGTCTGGATGACACATATCGCCTAATGAATGGACTCAAATTTTGATGGGTGGCATCATATCGGTACCTTAAATTTTCTACCATTCCCTCCCCGCTTTCTCTCTCTCGTCTCTTCATTTCACAAGGCTGTTGCTGACTAAACTTTATTCTTTGCTACATTTTTGTAATTGATCTTTTCTAACTTTCTTTCGCTATAACAAAAGTATAATATGTATAATTCTCTTTTCATTAATGGGAATATGTATTTTGTTGGAATATGAAATCAATGCGGTGACAAACTTATCGTGTCTCCAATTTATTTTATTATTATATAAGCCCATTTGCAAACGTGATATCATCAAAATTAGTCGTTGGGTTTGATTTTGATTCTTAGTTATACCTTTTCTTTGATCAAACAAAGGGAATGTTAGAACAATTAACTATTAAACCATGCATTCTTCTAACTGCTTAAGTTTTTAAAATATTGACAACAGCCTTACAAAATCTCACATGGCATCAAAGTCAGTGCTATCTTTTTTGTGAACATGTCTCCACCCTGCCTCACCCTCATTAGTCAAATTCCATATGCTGTAGCAACTTGTACTCTGGACTGCACATGAAATGATGTATTCAAATATTGTCCTACATCGCTTGACAATAGATCTTAAATTTTCTTTATATTCATATAGTCACTCCTCACCTATCAATTTAAGCATTTGAATTAGATTTTGTAATATGAAATGTTCAAATAATTAAATATTAAACTGTGCATTTCTTTAACGGCTTAAGTTTTTCTAAAATTGGATTTTCAATGGAGGGCACACATTCATGAGGGTCCTTGGTGAGTAAGGTGGGCCTTGGGAGGCTCTTGGTTGTACATATTGGCTAATAGCGAATGTGAAAGCCTTGAGCCATGTCAAGCTGGTTTAGGGAAAGCGGCCAAGAGGGTGCCGTGGGCTAGGCCTCGAAATGTTGCTGGGCCCAAATGACTTCTCTTAGGAAGTGATTGTCATACCAGAAGTCTTGAATGCTGAGTCAACCACCCTTTTTCTTTGGGGAAATATGATGAGGTGAACTCTTCTCCTTTGTTTGCCTTTTCCCATTCTAGGGCAATTTGCTCCTTAAGAGGCTCTTCTTGACTGGAGAGATCAAAAGCCACGGTGTTTGGCATCTGTCAACTTAGATGGATGGAAATGTCTGGAGCTTCTTCTTTTTCACTAATTAATGATAGTGTCAAAGCTTAATTGCAATTCAAACATTTAAGAATTCGACAACACATTGCTTTATGTTTTTGGGAAGCCAATACACATGCTATTCATTAGTTAGTCTATCCAAATGAGAAGGGGTGTTCAAATTCCTCATTCTAGACCATAGGGTTCGTGGTATTTGGTGTGAGGATGAGGCCTGTTGATCGACGGGGTTATCTGCTTCTTTTTTGAGGTGATTGTGCCACTTTTAACTGAATAGCTCCCTGATTTTGCTGCTGTCCATACTAGTCTATCTTTCTCCTCCATAGATGGGATGGGGGTGGCCAAGATTTCCTCCGCAATACCGTCTTTAAACAAGCTGTGAAGGCTTTGTTCCTTCCATTTGACCTGGTTTCTATCAATTAGTTCAGACACAAACTGGGAGGCATTTCGGTTTGTTGGTCATACAATTGTGCCCTATCTTGTCCACCCATCTTCACGAATTTTAATCGATTCCCCATTCCCTTCTCACCAAAGAACCGACCCAACTAATGCACCTCTTCCAGTCAGTAAACTATGCCACACTTAGGATGACCTTTGTCCTTTTCTTGCATGACAAAAATTAAAGTTGGGGAAGTAGAATCCTTTCACTATTTGGCACAAGTGCCAAAGGTGATTGTGCCATCCTCCAAGCTTGTCTTGCCCAGCATTGCCCTATTAAATTGTCTCTATATCCCATAACTCCACTATCCTTTCTTTTCTTCATTTCTTCTTAGCACTTTCAATGTATACCAATCTTCAAATCATTGTTTTTCCATCAGAATGAGGAAATCTTCTTTCCAATGGCCATACAAACTAAGATTGGTAACTTGAATATTGACATGGCATATTGTGGGAGAGCCTAGACAACCGTTTTTCATAGGATTTCCTTTCCTACCTTTGACATTCATTTTTCCTTCCACTCTTCAAGTTTCATGTTTACCTAGCCAATATCAAAGTGAACATCAATCTTTTTAGGGAAAATTGTCCAAAAAGTCTCAAACCTATTGCACTTCGCAAATTCAATCATAAGTTTTTCAATTTTGTCAATTAGTCCAAACCTTTTCACTTTTACTCAATTCTAAACTTTTCAATTTTGCCAATTTAGTCTTAAACATTTTCACTTCTTGCCAATTCAGTTATAAACATTTTCACTTCTTATCAATTGAGTCCATTGACCGAAAATTGCTGACGTGGACCGCCAACATTGACGTGGCACTTTTAAAATAATATTTTAATAACATTTGAAATTTTTTATGGTTTTTCTTCTTCTTTTTTACTTTTTATTCTCTTTTTTTTTTTTGGATTTTGGACTTTGGGCCGGTAGGGTCGCCAACCGACCCTCGTTGGCTGACCCTTGTTGATCCTCACTAAGCCTTGCCAGCCCTAGGTCCAAAAACCTGAAAAAAGAGAAAAAAAAAGTAAAAAAAAGAACAAGAAAAAACATAAAAAAATCAAAATATTTATTAAAATATTAGCCGAATGGATTCAATTGGCAAAAAATGAAAATGTTGAAAATTGAATTGGCAAGAAGTAAAAAGATTTATGATTGAATTGGCAAAATTAAAATGTTTAGGATTAAATTGGCAAGAAGTGAAAATGTTTATAATTGAATTGGCAAAATTGAAAAGTTTAGGACTAGATTGACAAAAGTACAATAGGTTTAGGATTTTTTGGAGAATTTTCCCATCCTTTTAAGCACCCCAATCCAAAGGAATACCCAAGTATTTTCCTTGTTTTATCTATTTTTGAGACTCTCAATTCCTGTGCAATATTCCTACAAAGAATCTAGGGGCAACCCAAGCTAAAGAAAATACTTGACTTATTTAAATTGATTGCCTAGCCCATGGCAAAACAGTATTGATTGAGGATGCTAGCCCGGTTTTGGCATTCTATAACTTTTCCATCTAGAAAAAAGAAAGAATCATTCACAAATAACAAGTGGGAGAGGCTTCAGCAAGGTCCATTTAGCTTGAGTCCTTTCACTCTACCATCATCAACTTGCTTTTTCCTTTAGAAAGGAAATAACATGAGCCACTAGTACATAAATATAAGGTAAAAGGAGTCACCTTGTCGGATTCCTCACGTCTAGTTGAAAAAGGCAAAGATCCCCCTTTGAATTTCACACTAAAGGAGATAGTTGTGAAGCATTGCATGATCCACAAGACCCATTTTATACATAAACCTACTTTCAGCGTACAAGCTTCTAGGAAGTCTCACTCAATCCTATCATAAGCTTTCTAGGCTTTCTACATATATAATTCAGCACTCAACCTTATCATAGTATTTTGCTTCACAATTTCTCGTGAAATAACATAATAATATCACAAAGGAATTCACAAATCTTATCAAAAGATTTAATCGGCTTCAACACTTTATTACTTCATGGTGTAATTCACAAGCAAAAACCCTTTTTTGATTCTGTTCACAATATAGACACTTTTATATATATATAACCCCCTTTTAGCAAATCCACTCTAACTAGGAAACCTATTCAAATTAGGAAATCTACTTAGATACGAAAAAAAAATTTCGTGTTCAAACTTGAAACATATTTTTAATAATCATCAATGATGAATAATTGCTCCGACATTAATTATATTATTCGCAGCACGTAAATGGTAGGTCAACATATATCATACGACCATGTCCTCTCTTAGTTGGTCTCCTCCCCTTAACTACTCCGCAAGCAAGTATTTTATTTAAAAATATTATTGCTATTTTCTACCAAACCCCGTTTTTCTCCACTTGCCTCCTCTGTAAAACCCTCCCCTCAACAAAAACCCCTTTTGCTCTTCTCTCTCTCTCTCCATGGCAAAGCTCGTAGTCTTCTCTCTCCTCTTCATGTCGACAGTTTTTGTCTCCGCAAACTCTCATACCTTGGTGGCCGCCCACCGTTGGGCATGAGGCTCACTGGGGCCTGGCCTAGCCCACTTTCTTATGAGCTTAATTTTCAGCCTGTTAAACATTTTCTGTCAATTTCGGGCTTATTGATATTCTCGAGGATTACAAAGGCCTCATCCAATAATGCATCCCTAATGTCCCTCAAAGCTCGACATCCAAAATTAGATTACCATTCACAACTAATTTCAATCAATTGCAGTTTTAGCGTGTCTCAAACTAACGGGCGGCTTCAAGGAATTATACGTCATCGACTCATGATTGAGTTAGCCTCCAACCACGTTTAAGTTTTCTCGACACTTAGACAACTTCGATTATCATGAAATTGCGAATGATCGATTCTTATTTCAAAATACATGATTACTTGAAATTGACTTAGGGTCGTTCACAGTCTTGATAATAATAAACGGAATCACTCGTTATCCCATTATGTCCTATCTGCGAATCAACTTATAATCATTCCTTGAATCGGCCTATATAACCACAGGATCATCTTTCTGCAAGTCCCATGGTCGAATCGCTATTCCAGGTCAAATTCTTTAGTCGTATGTACTCATTTCCTCATTAGCATTTCCCTCGGGATTAGTATATCGAGAGTTATCAATTTTGAGTAAAATTAACTAATACTGCATTAATGAAATTCACAGTCATTATATTCCATAATGGCTTAAAATTCAGGACGTCACATATATGTCCACTTGTGCCAAATTTTGGCACTTAAAGTATTTGCACTTCGCTTTTTTATTTTAGTTTCCTTTTGGAAGCAATATAATGAAACAACATAGAAATTAATGACTAGTGCATGACAGAGGGCTAAGACCTATGTCATTCATAGCCAGACCAAAGGTGCTGCTATAGAGATATAGAAATTGAAACTATAATTTTTATTAACTCTATTTATGTGTACTTTTAATGTAATATAATGGGGGTATAACCAAAGAAAAATGGAAATTGCAATAGAACCGATTACACACACTACCAGTGGAGAGTTGCTCTTCTTCTTCTAGTTTTTTTTTTTTTTTGGGGGGGGAACTCTTCTTTTTAAGTTAATCACACTAGTTTTGGGAGACTAAGTGCAACAAAAGTCCTAATGTTTTGATGATGGATTAATTAAGTTCTAAATGTTTTGCTTAAGTAAATGGAGTCATAAATGTTTTGACAAATCAAGTACTAAAATCGGTGCCCTTCTTTTAGAGTATTCTAAAAAGAAGCAATAATTTAACCACTATCAGAAATAAAGCATATGAATCTTATCGATCATTGAGTAGAGAACTTGATTGTGGAAACCAACTAAAAAACAAAGCCTGAATTTTAACTAAACAAAAAGGAATAACTCAAAGTATATGATTTTGATACTTTCTCGAGTCACATAAAGCTCTGAAAAAAATTACATTCCACTTTTATCATTATCAAGTTTCTCACCCAACCCTCAACGAAACTTAAAAGTATTATTCCTTAATTGTTGGCAGCATGACGCTTAATTTTATGGAAAACATAAAGGACATGATTTGCGATGAGAACATGTCACCGGTGGGAGATTGGAACTCAATTGCGCATTTTCCAAAAAAGCTTAGGAGTCAGTTAATTAAATAGAATGTTTACAACTCAAACAACACAAAACACTTGGGGCTTCTATAGCACATACATTGTAGTTTGAAAACACTTATTATGACGTTAGTACTTTAGAATAAAAAAAATGTGAAGTTATCAAGTACGTAATAGATAAGGGCTACATAGGGATGATTTAGCAAATGATCTAATCAAGTTAAAAACAGGAAATTATTGTTCAAAGGGAAATGAATTGTCATCAGCGAGAAAGACAAAACTATAAAAGGAGGGAAAAAAGACAGTTTTTTGTCACCCCCTTAGGGCGTCAAATCCCATTTGAACACTTTGTCCAACGGTGTCTTGAAAAACGGTTATTTATTATGTTTCACTTAAGTTATATTTGAACTAATCTATATATAACATAATTCCTTTATTAAAAACAAGGTAATACATGAATGAAATGTTTTCTTTATTTTAAATTTAAAAAGATGATTACACACATCAGACCTTCGTAGAAAAATACATACACGTACAGCATGAGCAATTTTATATGGATAGATGGAGCCCTCACTGATTGAATAGAATGAAATGTGAATCGGAGCGTCATGCCTCGAACTTAATTGGTTACTCATGTTTGATGTTTGTTTTTCTGCCGTTGATTGATATCTTATCCCGACATGATTTATTATTTGTCCTATTTGTATTTGTGATTGGGGGCTTGTTTATCTTCAAGGAATCTAAATCATGCAGCGTCCTCATCCTTCGTAAATGCGCATTACATGTTTATGCTTACAATGACGTCCCCACCATTACCATAATTCTCAGGAAAGAGGAAAATGGGAGCAGGTAATCTAGTACCCTACTTTCCACGAATTTGGCCCAGAGATGGCAACAAATAAAGGGTTATGATTTCTTTTATCCCTCGCCGATGTTCATATTTATCAGTCAATTGGAACATGAAGTGGGATCCCCACAGCTGCTATACATTCGGTGAATCCTTTTCCCCCTACTTCTTTCTCTTCAGATGATGATTTGGACGATGATCCATGTCTTACTAATGATCCTTGTGAGGAACTACTAGCTCCAAAACCTTCAGTGGTCTCTCAAGGGACAAACATCTCAACCGCTCCACCTCCCATGCTTCGGGTTGAGCTTTCCGGCAGTTCAGTCCCTAAGCTAGCTGCCCCCCCTACTAAGCCTATCTCGGCTGCCCGTAGGGGGCGACCGAAAAGGAGTAGTCCTCCATGTCCTCTTCTCTTTAGCCTTTTTATATTATTTTTGGTTTTTGGAACATCCGGGGACTTATAGACCCGATTAAACAGGCTGAAGTTAGAATTTTTGTGAAATCCAACCATATTTGTTGTGTCGGATTGATTGAGACTAAGGTACCAGCTCCCAGGTTTGGTACTATCTCTTCTGGCTTATTTCTTGGATGGATCTGGACTGCAAACTATGAATTTTCTGCCCGTGGTCGGATTTGGATTGGATGGAACCCGCTCTTGGTGGATTTTAATGTTCAATATATGTCTAGTCAGATTATTCATAGCTCTCTGAATTTTTTGTCTTCAGGGACTACTAATTACCTCTCAGTGACCTATGGGGAGCACACTTTTGTTTCCAGGAGACCGCTTTGGAATGATCTGATTCGGTTAAATTCCTCCCTTAAGGATGATCCATGGTTGGTGGCCGGTGATTTCAACGCAATACTGGACTCATCAGATCGTATGGGTAGCCCAGATATTTGGATCCCTACTTTTGATGAGTTCAAGGAATGCTTACAACAAGTGAGCTGATCGATGTAAGGTATGTGGGATTCCGATTCACATGGTCGTCCTTCTCAGGTGCTAACAGGAAGCAACGGAAGATAGACCGCGTGCTTGTAAATAATTCCTGGTGTGCGATGTTCTCTTATTCAGAAGCATCCTTTCTTGCGCCGGGCATCTCAAATCACACGCCAATGGTGGTAAGAATCCTTGAACCCAACTCTCGATGGAGGCCTTTCAAGTTCTTCAACTTGTGGATGAACCACCCGGATTTTTCCATGACAGTCTCTCAGGTGCGGGAAACACAAATATAGGGCACACTAATGTTTCGACTTTATGGCCGCCTCAAGCTCCTCAAAGGTTGCCTGAAGCTACTCAATAGGGAAGCCTATTCGAACATCACCATAAGAGCAGCCGATGCGAAGAGGACCCTTCTTATTACTCAAGAAGCCTTACTTCAAGACCCCCAGAACAGTGAGCTAGTGAATCTTGAGCATCTTCATATCAAGAATTATTACTCGCTCAGATCTTTGGAGGAATCCTTTTTCAGGGAAAAATCCAGAATTCGATGGCTCAAGGAGGGAGACCAAAATACTAAGTTCTTCCATCAATTGGTTAATCACCGGCACCTTCGTAACAGGATCATCTCGGTTATGGATAGTGCTGGCCAGTTGGTTACGGATCCGGGGGAGGTCCAAAGGGTTTTTGTCTCCTACTTCCAGGAGATTCTCGCCCCTGTTGAGATGTCTTTGAGACCATCCATACAGGAAATCACACGGGTCATTCATTCTCCACTTAATGAGAATCAGGTGACGCTTTTATCTCAACCTTTTTTACCGTCGGAGATCTATGATGCTATGTTCTCTCTTGCTGGGAATAGAGCCTCGGGGCCTGATGGTTATAATACAGACTTCTTTAAAAAGAACTGGGACACAGTGGGTCCCTCAGTCACTGGAGCAATCTTGCATTTTCTCGAATCTGGTTGCATGCTTAAGGAAATTAATAACTCCATTATTGCCTTAGTGCCTAAATCCCTAATGCTACATCGGTCTCTGATTACCGGCCTATTGCATGTTGTAATACTATATACAAGTGCATTACTAAGGTTCTCTCGAAGCGGGTTGCTATGATTCTCCCGGATCTTGTTAGTCCGGCTCAAACCGTTTTTGTCAAAGGAAGGAGAATTAGTGACAACATCCTACTTGTTCAGGAACTTTTTTGTGGATTTTATACTGAACCGTATATCCCAAAATGTGCTATTAAAGTTGATTTCAAGAAAGCCTATGATACTCTTAACTAGGACTTCCTGGAATCAACTCTTCAAGCTTTCGGGTTTCCAGATCACTTCATAAGACTAATAATGGTATGTGTCCGCACCCCAAAATTCTCCATTTCTATCAATGGTGAACTTCACGGCTTCTTTGCCAGTGGGTGTGGTTTAAGGCAAGGAGATCCTATCTCCTCATATCTATTCAGACTAGCTATGAAGGTCTTCATAGGGATCATAAACTCCCAAACCCGGCGTCCGAAGTACAGGTATTACTAGAGATGTAAGGCTTCTCGCCTCTCACACCTTTTTTTGGTGGATGATGTATTCCTGTTCAGTTAAGCGAATCTTGCTTCTATCTCTTGCATCAAGGATGGCCTTGATATGTTTTCTGCTTGGAGTGGATTACTTCCGAATCCTAGTAAGAGTGAAGTATTTATCTCCGAAGGTACCCTTGATGTCAAAGATCAAATCTTACAAGCTACTGGCTTTAGACTGGAATCTCTTCCAGTTCGTTACTTGGGAGTACCTATCATTACCTTGAGACTGAACAAAGTGGACTGTCATGCCCTGGTATGTCTCCTTACTGCTAGAGTCCAATCTTGGACCCATCGTTTTCTGTCTTTTGCGGGTCGCCTTCAGCTCATTAAATCTGTCCTGCATGCGATCCAAACTTATTGGACTTCCATCTTTTGGTTACTCTCTTCAGTAGTGAATAGAATAGAGCAAATATGTAGATAGTTTCTATGGAGGGGCCCTACCATGGGTCCAGGAGGTGCAAAAGTATCTTGGGATGATGTTTGCCTTCCCACTCAAGAAGGAGGTCTAGGACTTCGCAGAATCCGGGATAGTAACAAAGCTGGAATGATTAAACACATTTGGAATCTTTTTACTGATAAGGAATCCTTATGGTGTAAATGAATACATGTTGTTCACCTTAAAAGGAGGAATTTCTGGGATTCTAACCCTCCAACCAATTGTTCTTGGGCGTGGAGAAAGATGCTTGCACTAAGAAGTGAAATCCTTCCACTTTTCAAATGGAAGATAGGAGATGGTTTGTCCACTTCGATCTAGTTTGATCCCTGGCTTAATATAGGTCCACTTAATGCTTTATTCTCAAACACCTACATCTACCAATCGGATCTCACTAAACAAGCCAAAGTAGTGGACTTATATACTCCACACGGTCAAATACTTATTCAAGAGCTTTTGTCTTGGCAAATCACGGTCCCTCCCCTTTCTCAAGGTCAGGATAGAATTTTCTGGAAAGGTGATCCTTCTAGCAAGTTTTCGATTGCATCGACCTGAGCTGCTCTTCGCAGGAAATCTCACATGGTTCCTTGGTCTTTCTTTGTTTGGAATAAGGCCATTGTTCCTAGGCACCAATTTCTTCTTTGGCTAATTGTCAAGAACCGTCTTCCAACCCAGGTATACCTCATGTCCTTTGGAGGGATCCCCAACTCAGTTTGTGCATTTTGTAAATCTAGACCCGACTCGATTGACCATTTATTTTTTGACTGCGGCATCTCCAACTGCCTTGCCATGTTTTGGGCATATAAATGCAATCTTCCATGGTGTAATTCTTCCTGGACGAACAATCTCCTTTGGGCCATTAACTCTTTATCAGGTAGAGGGTTTTCTAGAGAGATCGCTCATTTCTCTTTTGGCGCCCTATGCTATATAATTTGGAAGACAAGGAATGATATCGTCTTCCGAGCTCACAATTTATTCATCCCGTCATTAAAGATGTACCTTCTAAAGGCGGTAAAGGACAAATCTCAGGTGTTCAAACGGGTTGAGGATAATCCTAGTAATAGAAGGATGCAGCGGAGTTGGGGCATCAATGACTGCATTTTCGATGCGATGCCGAGTTAGTCTCAGGAAAGGGCCATATAGGTTTTTTGTTTAGTTTTCTATTCTAATTGTAAATCCTCGTAGCAATCGTGGTACCCCCTTACTCTAGTGACTTGTTGTCACGCTGAGTGATTGTTGGTGCCGTGATTCTCCTTCCTTGTACAGGTCCTCTTGTTCGAAAGCTTATAATACTTATCTTACCAAAAAAAAAAAAACTCAATTATATATTTTTCATTTTTGGCATGATGTAATAATTTATAATTTCTCGGGCCCCACAAAGAAAAAAACACAACATGACAAAGGAGACTTCCTGCAGCTTAGAATGTGAAGTGAAATCAGTTGAAGTTATATATTATGTCTTTTGGAGTGTATTCAATTAAAGTTGGAGATAATGAGGATTTTTTATGGTGGTAAATTTCCCTGGCCCTTCCAAGAAAGAACGCAATCCAATGAAGGAGAATTTCCGCGGCTCTCAGGCTCGTCCATAAATCATAGAGAAAGATATCCATTAGACACAACTTTGACATCTCTCTTCTCATTATTAAACTCGATTATTATACTTGATATAATGTTATTTTATTGGAATGATGTGGTGAGTTAATGATTGATGGTCCAAGCATGCATATTCCATGTATGCATATTTATACCCATGCAATTCTGCCCTAGTGGCCACCTTCCCACGTGAGAACGGAGAAGTGGGGTGTTTGAATTCCTATCTTCTCAGGGGTTGAGGGTAAGGATGATTAGTTTTAAGTGTGGGTTTTCATCTCTTACACCTTGCAAAGAGGTATGGCAAAAGTCTAAGAGTTAGAATGGACAGACAAAAAAAAAAAACTCTACTAAACTCAAGGGAAAAAACAAACACACTACTCGACAAACTAAATATAAATAAATTCTCTTGGGAAGAACACATCTCAAGTATCGAAACTTGGCACAGGTAGACATATAAATACCAAAAATTTCAAAATGTATACTTAATTAATTTTTTTTTAAAAAAATTGGACACTTAAGTACCAATTTCAACGAGATTTGATGGAAATCCGATGTAGAGTTGTTGAAAATCCGATGTTACATTATTTTATTAATAAAATCGATTTACATGGTTGTCGGAAATCCAACATGACTTGTTGGAAATTTGAAATGGCTTAACGGAAGTTCAACATGGCTCGCTATTGGCACCTACGTGCTTATTTTTTCTCCGATTTTGGTACTTAAGTGTACATTTTGGAAGCTTTGGTACTTATGTATCTACTCGTGCCAAGTTCTGGTATTTAGGGTATTTGCACCTCGATTCTTTTATTTTATTTTCCTTTTGAAAGCAATATAATGAAATAATATAGAAATTAATGACAAGTGCATGACAGAGGACTAAGACCTACGTCATTCATAGCCAGATCGAACGTGCTGCTATAATTTTTATTAACTATATTTATGCGTACTTTTAATGTTATCTAACGCCGGTATAACCAAAGAAACATGGAAATTGCAATAGAACCGATTCCGCACACTACAAGTGAAGAGTTGCTCTTCTTCTTTTTTTTTGGGACAAACTCTTCTTCTTTTAGTTAATCACACTCGTTGTGTGAGAATAAGTGCAATAAAAGTCCTAATGTTTTGATGATGGATTAATTAAGTTCTAAATGTTTTATTTAAGTAAACAGAGTCATAAATGTTTTGACAAAGCAGGTACTAAAATCGGTGCCCATCTCTTAGAGTATTCTAAAATGAAGCAATAATTTATCCACAATCAGAAATAAAGCATATGAATCTTATTGATCATTGAGTAGAGAACTTGATTATGAAAACCAACTAAAAAACAAAGCCTGAATTTTAACAAAACAAAAAGGAATAACTCAAAGTATATGATTTTGATATTTTCCATTTTTATCGTAATCAAGTTTCTCACCCAACCCTCAACGGAACTTAAAAGTTTTATTCCTTAATTGTTGGCAGCATGATGCTTAATTTTGTGAAAAACATAAAGGACATGATTTGCGGTGAGAACATGTCACCGGTGGTAGATTGGAACTCAATTGCGCATTTCCAAAAAAGCTTAGGGGTCAATTAATTAAATAGAATGTTTACGACTCAAACAACACAAAACACTTGAGGCTTCTATAGCTCATATATTGTAGTTTGAAAACACTTATTATGACGTTAACACTTTAGAATAAAAAAAAGATCTAATGCAAGTTAATAGCAGGTAATTTTGTTCAAAGGGAAATGAATTGTCATCAGCGAGAAAGAGGGAAAAAAGACATTTTTTTATCACCCCCCTTGGGGCGTTACCGTAAGTGCTCCAAACCCGCTGTATCTTTAAAAAAGATTATTTATTATGGTTTACTTAAGTTATATTTGAACTAATCTATATATAACATAATTTCCTTGATTAAAAACAATGTAGTACATGAATAAAATGTTTTCTTTATTTTAAATTTCAAAAGATTGTTACACGCATCGGAACTTCGTCGAAAAATGCATACACGTACAGCATGAGCAATTTTATATGGATAGATGGAACCCTCATTGATTGAATGGAACGAATGTGGATTGGAGTGCCATGCCCCAAACTTAATTGGTTACTCATGTTTGATGTATTTTTTTTTCCGCCGTTGATTTGATATCTTATCCTGACATGATTTATTATTTGTACTATTTGCATTTGTGATCGGGGGCCTTTTTTATCTTCAAGGAATCCGCGTCATGCAGAGTCCTCATCCTTCATAAATGCGCATTATATATTTATGTTGGGAGCGCGTAGCAGAAGTCTAATACCTTCACCTAAGAAGATCTCTTAGGGGAAATCCCAAGTTTGAGCCAGTCAATATATCTAGTTGGACCCACCTCAACTTAAAAGCTTAAGCTAGTGAGTTATGGACCAATTATGATATATTAACTATTCAACACCACATCAATTCTTCGATGCGAGACTACTTTTCTAATACAACTCATCTAGTTGGACCCACCTCAACTCAAAAGCTTAAGCTAGTGATCCGATATTAGACTACTTTTCTAACACAACTTACTCGTGTATCCTAACAATCTCCTCCTCATCCAGTTAGACCCACCTCAATTCAAAAGCTTAAGCTAGTGATCCGATGTGGGACTACTTTTCTAACACAACTTACACATATATCCTAACAATCTCCTCCTCACGTGTATATTCCAGTGTTAGGTGTACTCCCCCTTAAATCAGATATCATTTTAGCCGAATATCATCCATGTTGTCCAATGTTAGGTCTACTGCCCCTTAAATCATATATCATTCTAGCCTAATATCATCCTGACCCATGTTGTTACACCACAACAGTTAGGTCTACTCCCCCTTAAATCAGATATCCTTTTGGCCCAATATCATCCTAGCCCATGTTATTACACCACAACGCCTACTTGCCCGGAAACCGTAACCATTGGCTCTGATACCTTCACGTGAGGAGATCTCTTAAGAGGAAATCCCAAATCCAAGCCTGTCAATATATCCAGTTGGACTCACCTCAACTCAAAAGCTTAAGCTAGTGAGTTATGGGCCAACTAGGATATATTAAATGCTCAACATCACATCAATTTTCTGATGTGGGACTACTTTTCTAACACAACTTATACGTGTATCCTAATAGTTTATGCTTACAATGAAATCCCCACCATTACCGTAATTCTCAGGAAAGAGGAAAATGGGAGTAGGCAGTCTAGTACCCCATTTTCCACGAATTTGGCCTAGAGAAGCATCAAATAAAGGGTTATTATTTCTTTTATCCCTTGTCGTTGGTGATCATACTAATCAATCAATTGAAACATGACGTGGGATCGACTCAATTATATATTTTCATTTTTGGCATGATATAACAATTTATAATTTCTCGGGCCCCACAAAGAAAAAAACACAACACGATGAAGGAGACTTCCCACAAGATAGAATGTGAAGTGGAATCAATTGAGGTTATTTATTATGTCTTTTGGATTGAATCAAGTAAAATTGGAGAGGGCATGGATTTATTATTGTGGTAAATTTCTATGGCCATTCCAAGAAAGAACGCAACCCAACGAAGGAGACTTCCCGTGGCTCTCAAACTCGTCCATCAATCTTTGAGAAAGATATCTATTAGGCACTGCTTTGACATCTCTCTCCCCATTATTATACTCAATTATTATATTTGATATAGTGTTATTTGATTGGAATGATGTTGTAAGTTAGAGACCGATGGCCCAAGCATGCATATTTCATGTATGCCTATTTAAACCCATTCAATTCTACCCTAGTGACCACATTTCCCATATGAAAGAGGAGAGATGGTGGTTTGAATTTCTATCTTCTCAAGAAGATTTGGGGGTAGGGATGATTAGCTTTATGTGTGGATTTCGTCTCCCACGCCCTGCAAAAAGGTAGGATAAAAGTTTGACGATAAGTTGAGAGTTAGAGTAGGATAGGTAAAAAAACAAAATCTGCTAAACTCTAGGAAAAAAAAAACAAACACACCGCTCAGATTAACTAAAGATAAATATATTCTCTTGGGAAGAAGTACATCTCAAGTGCCAAAAATTTGGAACGGGTGGACACATAATAAGTGCCAAAACTTTTAAAAGATATACTTAAATGCCCCTTTTTTAAAAAAATGGACACTTAAGTGTCATTTCCAGCGAGGCTTGTTGGAGAACAATGTGGCATTATTTTATTAGTAAAATTGGTCTACATGGCTGCTAAAAATCCGGTGTGGCTCGCTATTGGTGTTTAAGTGTTCATTTTTTCTCTGACTTTGGCACTTTTTGAAGTTTTGGCACTTATGTATCCACTTGTGCCAAGTTTTGGCACTTAGGGTATTTGCACCTTGATTCTCTTGTTTTATTTTCCTTTTGAAAGCAATGTAATGAAATAATACATAAATTAATGACAAGTGCATGGCAGGGGACTAAGACCTATGTCATTTATAGCCAGATCAAACGTGCTGCTATAGAGATATAGCAATTGAAACAATAATTTTTAGTAACTCTATTAATGTGTACTTTTTATGTTAATTGATGGGGCTAAAACCAAAGAAACATGGAAATTGGAATACAACCGATCACACATACTACCTGTGGAAGGTTGCTCTTCTTCTTTTAGTTAATCACACTAGTTGTGTGAGAATAAGTGTAACAAAGGTCCTAATGTTTTGATAATAGATTAATTAAGCCCTAAATGTTTTATTTATGTCAATTGAGTCCTAAATTTTTTGACAAAAGCAAGTACTAATATCATTGCCGGTCTTTTAGAGTATTCTAAAATGAGGCAATATTTTAATCATAATCAGAAATATAGCATACGAATCTTATCGATCATTGAGTAGAGAAGTTGATAATGGAAACCATTATAAAACAAAGCCTAAATTTTAACTAAACAGATAGGAACAACCCAAAGTTTATGATTCTGATATTTTCTTGAGTCACATAAAGCTTTGAAAAAAAAATTAAATTCCACTTTTGTCATAATCAAGTTTCTCACTCGATCCTCAAGGAAACTTAAGAATTTTATTCGCTAATTATTGTCAACATAATGCTTAATTTAGTGAAAAACTAAAAGGGCACGATTTGCAATTAGAAAATGTCACCGGCAAGAAATTAGAACTCAATTTCACATTTTCCCTAAAAGATTAGGAGTCAATTAACTAATTAGAATGTTTAAGACTCAATCAGCAGAAAACACTTGGGGCCTTTATAGCACATAAATTGTAGTATGAAAACAATTATTATTAGGCTAGTGATTTAGAATAAAAAAAATTAAGTTATCAATTACACAATAGAAAAGGAATACATTGGGATAATTTGGCAAATGATCTAATTCAAGGTAATAGCAGGTAATTTTTGTTCAAAGGGTAATGAATTGTCATCAGCGAGAAAGATAGAACCACAAAAGAAGAGAAAAAAAGATATTTTATGTCATCATCTTCAGGCGTTATCGTGAGTGCCCCACACCCATTTGAACTCTTCGTCCAACAAGAAAATCTAGAAAAAGAGTATTTAGTAGTTTTCACAAAAATTATATTTGAACTAACCTATATATAACATAAATTACTTAATTAAAAACAATGTAATACATGAATGAAATGTTCTCTTTATCTTAAATTTGAAAGGGTTATCACTACGAAAAACCCCAAACTGCTACATGCAATAAATTTACTCCAAACTAATTTTTTTGATCACAAAAGACCTCAAATTAGTATACTTTTGACAAATTAACCCCAAGCCAGTATACCTGTGACGTTTTGAAATTCGAGCCCTTTGAGAGAGAAATGAACGTTAATTTTATCAATGCATTGTTGGTTGATTTCACTCGGAACTAATCACTCTTAAGATATTGACCTTGAGGAGAAAGGCTAATGAGGATAGAACTAGTGCGACTAAATAACTTGACTTGGGAAAACGACTTGATCGGGAGACTTGCGTAAGAACGATCCTCTAGTTATGTAGGCCTATTTCAGGGACGATTAGAAGTCGATTCGCGGACAAAACATAATGGGATGACGGGTGATTCCGTTTACTATTATCGAGCTCGTAAATGACTCTATATCGATCCTTGGTAATCGTGTACTTTGAAATAAGAATCTATCCTTTGCAATTTCATGTAATCAGGGACGTCCATGTGTCGAGAAGTCTTGAATGTGATTTGGCACGATTTGATTACGCGTGAATCCTCGAAGTTGCATGTCAGTCTGAATTGTATCAAAATGGCATTCGAGCGAAATTGACATGGCATGGGAATCTAAGATTGGACTTCAAATTTTCGGGAACGTTCGAGACAGACTTTTAGACAATGCTTCTTTGATAGTTGACAATGCTAGTTTAGTCGAGTTTTTGGAAAATGGACTTTCAGACCGAGGAAACGAGCCTATGAGGACGTGGGTTAGCCAAGGTCAGTGTGGGCTTCACGCCTAAGGTGGGATGACCACCATGGTAAACCTAAGACAAACAAATGAGCCCGTTGGAGCTAACCAACCTATTTACCCTTCTTAGCCCATTATCTAAACTTAAGCCAATTCGAGCCCAACAAATTCTCGAGTCCAATCCTATTCATTTTCTAGCCCGTTTTTTAGGCCCACCCTTCATTTTCAGCCCAAGGGTAGTTTAGGAAATGTGCAAGGTGGAAATGACCATTTTGCTCCTATATATTATTTGGAAAAGACAAAAGAAGAGAGAGAAGATGATGTCATTTGCTTGGGGAATTGGGGCAAGCCTTAAATGGCCTTAATTAGGCTTGACTTCAGCCTTCACTTCACTCTCTCTCTCCCCTTCAACTCCTCCAAAAACTGCACACTTCTCTCTCCTTATTTCCTTTCCTTCATTCTGTTTTTCCTTCTAACCTTCATCTGAAAATCGAGTTGTTCGTGGCCTTCCCGTGTGAATCACCGCCCGTGCCACCCACCACTGTTCTTAGGAGAGGCAATCCATATGGCCTGCGTCGGCCGATCACCAGTCGAAGCCATCAGCCAACCCGCCGGCCGGCTGCTCCCTGACTGCTTACTATAGTATCGGTCCTGCATAGTTTCACCTTTTTGGCTGTTTTCCTTCCTTTTCGACCCAACCACCACCCATCCCAACTACTAGAAGTTCCCTCTCGACCCCTAGGTGCCGCCGGTCGCCGACCAACCATTTGCCAGAGCTCCGGCCAACCCGTTTTGCTCCAATCAGCCACTTTCCTCTTCAAACAATGCAGTTTTTCAGAAGTTCAGAAAGAGTAGAGGTTGTTGCTGTTGTTTCAGCCCTGGATCACCTTGGATTGCTATGGTAGAGGCCCCCGGGTGTCGCCTTCGTCGCCGCCGTCGCGTCCGTGTCGCCGGCCCGTTTAATGGGTGAGTTAAGCTCCTAATATCTTGTTAGTGCCTAAACTTGTTTAGGGTTGGTTTAGTTAATGGTAATTTTGATTTAGGAGGGTTAATTAAGTTGTATTAGCCCTAAGATAGGTGGTTAGATAGATGGTTAAGATTAACTTAGCTTAATCTTACTTGATTGTGCTTGATTGTGTTTTATGTGTTAATTAAGCATGTTTAGCTTAATTGCTTGATTAATTGTTTTAATTAATGATTTGTCTAATTTTTTAATTTAATGTTTAAATTATTGAATTCGAAATTGCATTGTTCATAGTACATTGTTCACGATTACTGTTCACGGCACTGTTCATCCAAAAGTGAAAATGTGCATAATTTCATGTGTCTTGATTTTATGAGGTGAATTGGATGTGTCATTGCATGAACATTTGCTTGAATCGTGTGGTTTTCACAAAAGAAAGGGGAAAATGATTTGTTCAAGGGACACCGGAAATGGACCACTTTTATGATAAAGGATTTGAGTTTTATATGCAAGCATGTGTGCATTGGCTAATGCTCAAAGATAATAAGTGGGTTGTGATGGTATGCTTGCGTGATCACTAAGTTGAACCCGTTGCCCCGGCCATAGTTCAGGGGGTGATAGTCCGATTTATCGGAAATCCGGTGAAGGTCTGGATCAGGAGTCACGGTAAAGGCCGAGCCTATGCTCCTTCGGAAATTGCCGTCTTGGGCGAGGGTCCCTTGACGTCACCGTGCCTCATGGGGGAGGGTGATGCCTAGCTATGCCAGTAGACACCAGCGGGGTTTCAGTTGTAGCCTTGTGGGGCAGTAATAATCGGAACATGTGTGGATGCAAGAGCGTATGAGAAACATGACATCATTGGTTCCGATTATGCATAAGGTGATCACATCATTTATGGCATGCACACATGAATTTATAACATGCAGGGTGTGGCAATGGCTAAGTGAGATTGCTTGTAACGCGACTCGCATGTGATTGATGAATTGCATCATCTAACGGCCATGTGCTGACATATAACATGAAGGGTATGACATACGGGGTAAGGTTGCATGCAAACTGACTATTTAATTGTTGGTTGCATTGCTTGTATTGTGTCAGGTTTAACGTGCAGGGTATGGCATATCGGATAAGGTTGCATGCGAACCGATTATTAAGTGTTGGTTGACCCTGGCTGTTGTTGGTTGTTGGTTGTTGGTTGTGGGTTGTTGGGTTAAGTGAGTGGTGGTTTTGGAGAGATACCCCAGGTTGAGTTGGTGTACTAACTAGTGCTTAAGGGAAGAACTCGCTGAGATTTTATCTCACTACTTATTATATAACCATTTTCAGGCTCTTAGAATGGCACAGTGGAGAATCTTGCCCCCGATCCTCCAGTGATCGACCCGACGAAACCTAAGTCCAATGGGTCCTAGCGATGGTGGTGTTAAACCCAAGGGTTCATTTTGTATAGCTGGATTAGCTTAGCCTAGTTCCTTTTTGGTTTGGCTAAGAGGATGGATCGGCCCCTTTTGTCGGACTTGTAAATTAGAAACGATCATCCGTTAGTTAATCTAATAAATTGTATAAATGAGTAGTGATTGTTATTCTTGTTGTCCATCCCTCTATCCATGTTTGATTATTTAATTGTTTGTTTGGATCGGGGATGGTTCGTCTTCCGCTTGCGCATAATGATGAAAGATTAAAATGAATGGTCATCGACGAGTCCTAGGATGTCGCTTTCAATTGACCATGGTAAGGGGTTGTTGCGTGCTTGGGGTTCGAGGCGTGACAATATTTGTAATGAATTTACCCTATGTTTAGTTTCTATTAAATTTTAATGTCAAATTGCTGAATTTGATGACACATAACAATTGCTTAGTGTACAAATTTGTGATTTTACTCTCCGTTTGTCATAATTGTGCTAGTTTTGTGATTTTTTTGTGATATCTATCCAATTTAATGAAGGGTATCTTTGTCATAAATTTATCAGCTTGGGGTTTTTGGTGATCAAAAAAATTAGTTTTGAATAAATTTGTCACAATGGTACGGGGTTTATTGTGGTCATTTAGGGTAAATTTGTTATACATGTACTAGTTAAGGTTTTTCATGGTTAAAAAAAAGTAATTTGGAGTTAATTTGTGACAGATATAGTAGCTTAAGGTTTTCCATGGTATTAACATAATTTAAAAAGATGATTACACGGATCGAACCTTCGCAGGAAAATACATTCATGTACAACATGAGCAATTTTATATGGATAGATGAAGTCCTCACTGATTTTTTTTTTTTTTTTTTTTTTTTGGTCGAAGAAGTCCTCACTGATTGAATAGACCAAAATGTGAATTGAATTGCCTTACCTCGAACTTAATTGGTCCCTCACGTTCGGTGTTTATCTTTTCTCCGTAGATTGATTTCTTATCCTGCCATGATTTATTATTTGTCCTCTTTGCATTTGTGATTGGCGGCTTGTTGCAACTTTACCTTCAAGGAACCCCCATCATGTAAAGTCCTTATCCTTTGCATATCATATGCTAATACTTCCAATGACATCCCCACCATTTCCGTAATTCTCTCTTGAGGAAAGAGCAAAATGGGACCTGGAAGTCTAATCTGACCTAAACCTGACGTGGGATCAACTCAAATTATATGAGACGCTACTTTGACATTTCTCCCCAAGTTATTAAACTCGATTATTATCCTTGATATAATGTTATTTGCATGGAATGATGTCGTAAGTTAATGACTTATTGTTCAAAGCATATGCATACTCCTCGTATGCATATTTAAACCCATTCATAAAGGTTATGATTTCTTTTATTGCTTGTCATTGAGGTTCATTAATTAATTGAAACTTGATGTTAAAGCAATTGGAATTATATATTTTATTTTATGGAGTGAGAGAATAATTTTTTAATTTCTTGGGCCCTTGCAAGGAAAAAACGCAACACGACGAAAGAGACGTCCATAACTTGGGACGGATAGTGGAATCAATGCAATAATACATTTTCCTTTTACTAAAATTGTTAACAGAATTTTTATTTTTATTTTTATTGTGGAACATTTCTCCGGTCCTTCCAAGAAAAAACATAACACAATGAATGAGACTTCTTGCGACTCTCTAGCTCGTCCCCCAGTCCTCCAAAATCACTTCTATTAGCTCCTACTCAAAAATCTCTCCTTATTATTAAACTCTATCAGTATACTGTGAAAAATATGACTTTCATGGAATGTGTCATAAGTTAATGACCGATAATTCTCGGTTCGAGCATGCATTCTCCATATACGCATATCTCAACCCATTCAACTTTGCTTTACTGAATCACTAGGATTTATCTCAGTGACCACTCTTCTCACATGCGAAAGGAGAAGAGGAGTTCAAATTCCCACCTTCTTAGGGGAATTGGAGTGGAAACGAATTAGTTTATGAGTGAGTTTCAACTCTTACACTCTGCAAGGAGGCAAGGCAAAAGTCTAAGAGTGTTAGAGTAGAAGTGGAGTAGAACCGATAAAAAAAAAAAAACATCTACTTTATCGAGAATAAAAAAATGGAAGTCCCGCGTGACTAATTAAAAATCAATAAATTGTCTATATTTTTTCCTCCTTTTGAAACCTATTTAATGAAATACTGCAGAAACTTCATGAGACTCGACTAAGACCTATGTTATTTATAGCTATATCAAACTTGCTGCCATAGCGAAATTGAACTAAAAATATAGTTTTGCTAGCTTAATTTTTGCATATTTTTTAAAACTTTATCTAATAGAGTGAAACCAAAACAAAGAAAAGAATTGCAATAGAACAGATTACACAATGTTATGGAGAGTTACTCTTTTTCTTTTAGTTAATCACAGTTGTGTAAGGAGTATAATATAAGTCCTAATGTCTTGGCAATCAATTAATTATGTCTTAAACAGATAGTTTTAGTCAATCGAGTCCTAAATGTTTTGATAAAGATGCAATTAAGTTTGATTTAGGACAATTCTTCAATTAGTTATAAATTTATTGTGTGGATGCTATTTCAATTTTAAACTGAAAGAATATTTAAGTATAAAAAATTACGTATATATCTAATAGATTAAACTTTTAGAATAATTGATAGTGATCTCACCAAAATCTCACATGATATTAAAGCTGAAGATCCTAAGTTCAAATTTTACCTATTCCCATTTGCCTCTTCAACTAAATATGTTCTGCTTAGTACTAGGTAAAAAGACCAGACTAAGCATGCGGGGAATTAATAACTGCATTTTCATCTAACAACTTAAGTTTTTTAAACAGTTGACAGTGATCCCACCAAAATCTCACCTAAACTTTTCAAGTAGCATTCCGTTATTTTCGGCCGTCCTACATTACATGCTAATGTGGATAACTTGTGGATCACTATGTCAACAATTTTTTTAACATTTTCCTAGAAGGATTACATTGGAATTTCACTCAAAAGTTTCACCTACAATGGCAAAATTCAAAAGTTTAAGATTGAATTGGCATTTGTACAATAGATTTTTGACTAAATTTGTAATTTTTCCTACTACTATCATTGGCGGTGACCATTAAGTGGAAGTTATACTCTTAGAGCTTATAATGAAATGAAGCATCAATTGAACCACAATCAGAAATAAAGCATATGAATCTATCGACCATCGAGTAGAGAACGTGATTATGGAAACCAAGAGATAACTCAAGCCTACATGTTACCTATACAGATAGGAAAAACCCAAAGATGCAACTTAGATTTTTTTTCTTGAGTCACATAAAGTTATGGAAAAAATTTTAATTCCACTTTTCATAAAACTTCACAATCCAATTTCCCACTCAGTTTCTAATGGAACATTCTCATTTATTCCTTGATTATTGTCAAAATAAGGTGTAATTTTGTTAAAAACTAAAGGACGTGCTTTTGCAGGGAGTAAACGCACCAGCTAGGAGATTAGGATTCGATCGCACATATTCCAAAAAGGCTTAGAAATCAATTAACTAAATCGAATGTTGAGGACCCAATCAACAAAGAACGAGAACGCTTACGGCTTCTACAATGCATATATTGTATTTGAGAACATTTATTATTTACTTGATGCTTTATAATTAAAAACTATTGAGTTATTACATTATAGATTAACGTATCATTCAATTAGTGTATATTTGGATAATTTAGCAAATAATCTTATGCAAGTGAATAGTGTGTAATTTATATTTCAAGGCAAATGGATTGTTAATGGCGTGAAAGATTATACTTTGAAAAGAGAGGTAAAAGAAATTTCTATTAGATTATAATAGTTTCACACCCATTATAGAACTGGTTTTCTTTCTCCCAATGAGGAATTATCTTAGAAAGTTTCATCTTGAAAAGATGTATGTAATAGTTTTCTTTCAAATTCTTATTCGAAATGTCACCTATATGTAACATACTTTACTTTAAGTAAATAGAAACTAATACATGAATAAAATGCTTTCTTTATCTTAAACTAGAAAATATCATTACATGCATTGGATCATTGTGAAATCATACAGTCAGGCACACACCACGTGGCAATTTCATATGGACAATTGGAGTCCTCACTTATTGAATAGAAAAGAATGTAAATGGAAGCATCGTCCCCTGAATTTAAAAATTGGGCATGGCCTAGCAAGCACCGGAATACGATGTGTCATGACAGAGATTGATTCCTTAAAAGAGCGTGAAAGTTTCTCAAAATACTTGCTTATACTTTCCTGTTGTTTTATCGATCAATTTATGTAATTGTTCATCTTGCATTCAGTGACGCTGAATGCACATGCCACGAAAACAATGAAATTGGTGTTTGAGATGAAGATGACAACATCATTCGGTACTAACAAGGTATGTGCTCTTGTTATTAACCGGTCGAGAATATGCTCCATTCCATTAAAGCCTACGAAATTAAAGAGTTTAAAGTATAGTTTTTCCCATGTTTCAAGTGTTATTGTTATAAGGATAAAACGGATATTCTCAAAACTATGCACGCAGGTATTAGATGGGGCACACTACATCTTGTGCTTCGAAAACACGTAAAACTCTGATATATCACTTAGTGAAAAAAATTGCTGAGGTTTGAATTGATGCATTATGATATCAAAAGGGACGAATGGAATCTACTTTGCACCCATTATGTTAAAAATATGTCTTGAGTTTGAACCCGTTGAATAAATAAAAGCATGTGAGTTTGTCTCGGAAAATAAAATCCAAATTGGATTTTTGTGATTATTTGTGATTTTGCATGCTGGCCGGACTCTCTACATTAAATGCTTTGCATGCAAAATGGAGAAGGAAGAATGAAGACAAGGGAAGCAGTAGAAAAGAAAGAACATGCCTGTTTGACTCTCAAGTGCAGTTAGAAGGAGGCGTGCAGCTGCAAAAGAGAAAGTCCAAAATTGCTGCCTTCATTTAATGCAAATAGAAGCTCCTATTTGGTTGAGTTGTCTTCTAATTGCAGAGGAGAAAAAGTCAAAGAAGAGGCAAAATAGTCCATGAACGTGCAATTGTTCTCCACCTCAGTAAATGCATGCACATGGCCATATGCATGCATTCCCATGGAAATTGGTGGGTGCCTCTTCAGAAGCTTGTCTTGTAGGCGCCATTTGTCTTATTCTCCATCCATTCTCCTATGAAAGGAGGACTTCGGTGGCCATGAGAAGCAGAGAGCAAGGAGAGCAAGAAGTAAGCTTTTCTGAAAGCGTAGGAGCTCTTGGCAGAAAAGGAAATTTTCTCATTGTAATTACACCTAAGTGTTTTAGCTAGTTAAATTCTTGCTATTAGAACTTGTTTAATTCTTTGAGTAAGAATTTCATGGGGAATTGTGAGGGGCTAAACACTATGTGAGTTATTAGGTGTAATTGAGGGCTGAGAAACACTGAGAAAGTGTTTGAGTGCTCGAGTGGGTGTAATCTTCATTGTATCGCTTGATTTCTATAGTAGAATTCCATGTTACTCTTCCCGTGGATGTAGGTTCCAATATTCGAACCAAATCACTAAATTTGGTGTCCGATTTCCTTTCCTTCCTTTCAACTAATTTTACCTAATTCGCTCGATCCATAAAAATTTAACACATTACTTGTCATTTAGATAAAGAGTGTGAAGGAGAGATCAGTATTCCCTTTTTGGCATTATTATAAGAGTTTCATATTTGTTACAGAATGTTTGATTTAAGTTGCAGCTATTGTACACCACCCACAACCCAAAAGTCTAAGATTGGCAAGGTGGCCACCACAACCTTACCAAAATGTTAGGAACTTGAGAATCTATCCATACGAGTTATGCTGTAATTAGGCAATGCAATACACCGATGACCACGGACTGAAGTTGAAGTTGACGGGTGGATTTTGGTCCGATGAAAGGGGTGACGTCAAGACCAACTCCCTAGTTTGGTCCTCCAGCTTTTTTGTTATTTTGTGTATATCAAAGAAGGATTTGATTGGTCACTTATGCGATGCAAAGCAACCAATTAGAATGGTTGAAACTCATACTGTCAATTAGAATAGTTAATAGAATGATTTCTTAATGCCGGCCCTTCCAAGAAAACCACAAAGTAACCACGGGCAATTTCATATGGACTATTGAGCCCTCACTTATTGAATAGAAAAGAATGTAAATGGAAGCATCGTCCCCTGAATTCAAAAATTGGGTATGTCCTTGCAAGCACCTGGATAAGATGTGTCATGATGGAGATTGATTCCTTAAAAGAGCGTGAAAGTTTCTCAAAATACTTGCTTATACTTTCCTGTTGTTTTATCGATCAATTTATGTAATTGTTCATCTTGCATTCAGTGACGCTGAATCCACATGCCATGAAAACAATAAAAGTCGTGTTTGAGATGAAGATGACAACATCATTCGAAACTAACTTGCACGGTATGTGCTCTCGTTATAAGATCATACATGATTGAAAACCAGTCGAAAACAATCTCCATTAAAGCCTACGAAATTAGACAGTTTTAAGTATCGTTTTTCCCATGTTTCAAGTGCTATTGTTTTTCCCATGTTTCAAAGTGTTAACGTTATACCCACACACAAAAATGTACAAAAAAAAAATGTGTTATTGTTATAAAGATAAAACGAATGTTCCCAAAACTATGCAAGCAGGTATTAGATGGGGCACACTTCATGTTGGGCTTCGAAAACACGTAAAACTCTGATATATCACTTAGTGAAAAAAATTGCTGAGGTTTGAATTGATGCATTATGATTTCAAAAGGGACGAATGGAATCTATACTGCACCCATTACTTTTCATTCAGATAAAGAGTGGGAAGGAGAGATCAGTAATAACAATTCCCTTTCTGGCATTATTATAAAAGTTTCATACTTGTTATGGAATGCTCGAATTTGAGTGATAGCCATTGCACACCATCCACAACTCAAAAGTCTAAGATTAGCAAGGTCACCACCACAACCTAAATAGCATTAACACAGACATGAGACGCGCGATATGACACGACACGATACGATACGCCGACACTTTGTTTCTCAAAAAATAAAGAATTCAAATATGTTGGGACATGTTGTATATTAAATATATATATTTTTGTATATACTTATAAATGATCATATTTATGATTATTTTAATCAAATTAATTTGATTTGAATTCACAAATAAATAAATAATAAAAAAGAGCTTAGAATGAATTTACACTAAACATTAATCTACCATTTGTTAGTATCATTCATTGTTTCAATTTGACAAATTTAACTCAATTCTAATAATCTATAAAATCTGGAAAAAAAAAACAAGTAATCCACATTTTGGACTTGTAGGTCAGAATGTGTCGGAAGTAAAGAGCAAAAAACAAACTTGGGGGAGTGAATTTTCTATCACGGGAAGTAAGTCAAAAGAAAAGAGAAGACTAGGTTTTTCTTCTTTCTCCTTTTTTTATTATTTTTTTCTTTTACACATTTACATTTTCACTCCTCATCTATTGAAAATTTTTAAAATTGATCCCTATGTATCGGAATCACATGTTGGAATTCCAAACTTGAGTATTGGAAAGTGTTGAGAGAGTTAACCAAGTATCGATTTCCCAATACTTGTTGACGGAATATCGAAGAGTGTTGAAGAGTGTTGGACAACACTTGTTGAAGTGTCCAACATGACACGAGGGTTTTCGAAGAGTGTCAGTGCTTCCTAGACCACAACCTCACCAAAATGATAGGAACTAAAGAATCTATCCATATGAGGTATGTTGTAACTAGGGAATGTAATACGGAGTGAAGTTGAAGTTGACGGGTGGGTTTTGGTCCGATGAAAGGAGAGACGTCAAGACCAAGTCTCTAGTTTGGTCCCCCAGCTCTTTTGTTCTTTGGTGTATGTCAAAGAAGAATTTGATTGGTCACTTATGCGACACAAAGCGACAAATTAGAATTAGTTGAAACTCATACTGTCAATTAGAATAGTTAATATAATGATTTCTTATTGCCGGCCCATCCAAGAAAACCACAAAGCAACCAAGGAGACTTTAAAATGTTGAGTGATTTTGGTCTCTCTCACCCCAAAAACTAACTCAAAGAATGAAATTTTCCTCACACTTATAAACTAACCTCCAGCCACTTCCATAATCGATGTTGGATAAACTCCAACAATCCCCCCTTCACACATCAAGCCTTGAGTTGGAGCTGCAATAACTCATATGTCCTGAATGACTAAGCTGAGCTCTAATAGTAGTGTTAGGAGGGTGTAGGTAAACCCCAATACCTGCAACAACTCATATCTTCTAAGTGACTAACCTTGGCTACAATACCAATGTTAGGAGACTGTAGTAGAACTCCAATAACTTTGTTTAGAAGGATTGCCAAGAGGAAGCCTAAGTCCAAGCCGTTAACAAATCCAATTAGATCCACTTTTACTTAAAAACTTAAGAAAATGAGTTATAAGCCGATTATGATTATATTAACTATTCAACACCATACCAATTATCTAATGTGGAACTTCTTTAACACAACCCACACATGCATCCTAATACCAAAAACTTTATGACTCGTCTATAAATCCTCTGGAATCATATCTATTATGTGATATCCTGGAATTTTTCGAACTATTTTGGGTTTTAATTATGAATGTTTTATCAAGGCATTGTTAGTTGAGTCTCGCTCTGAATTAATCACTCACGAGATCCTAATTGAAGTGGAAATGTTACTAAGGACTCATGCGCACACATGACTTCTAAAAGCTACTCGTTAGTCTGAAACACACTAAAGTTGCAATTGATTGACTCGACCATGATTTTTAATCCAAATTTTGCTATCGGACTTTTTGGACGTTGAGATTAAAATTATTGGATTTTAGCCTCATTAATTTCCAAAATTTTTGGTTTGCTCGGAAACGTCAGAAATAGTATCGCCGAGCCGAAAACTTGAAACAGGACTTCGCCGTTCTTCTTTCCCCTCCTTTTTTCCCCCGCGTGCGCCCCTCCTCTCTTCTCTCTCTCCCCTTTTCTTTCTTTTCTCCTTTTGCCGAGCTCCCTCACGTTCTCTCCAGCCCTCCTCTTTTCTTTCTCCCTTCTAGAGCCCCACCTGCCTTGTCCTCCCCCACTTCCCCCCTCCCCTTCACTTTTGACTTCCCCGCCCCCCTTCACTTTTGACTTCCCCACGCCCCCCTTCACTTTTGACTTTTCAAAAACTTCTCTCTCGCTCTCCTGCTGAACCGCACGTTCAACTGCTGCTTTTCTTCTTCTTCTTCTTCTGGTTTCTCTCCTTCGCCACCTGCTACTGCTGCTACTATGTTTCAGCCTTGCTGCCGGCATGTTGACGGCCACCGCAGCCTCACAACTCTGTCGTCTCGCTGATGCACTGCCGTCTGCCGATTGCAACCCGAACCAGCCCCTGTTTCTCCTCTCCTCCTCCTTCGTTTGCCTGCAATAGCAGCCGAGCTACCCCTATTTCAGCTGCCCCTGTAGCTTGGCCGGTCACCAGTTACCGTCTGCTACTCGTTGGCTTGTTGCCGGAGCCCCAACAAGCCACCTGACCAGCTAGCCGACACCCTGCTCAACTGCGGCTATTGTTGCTGTGTTCTTGCTGCTGCCGTTGCTTCATCGGTCTCTGCCAACTCTCAGCCACCAGCCACCGTCCGTTTGCCCTTGCACCGCTGTTGAGAGCTAAGCCACGAGAAGTTCGAGCAGCCGGAGCCCCAACAAGCCACCTGACCAGCTAGCCGACACCCCGCTCAACTGCGGCTATTGTTGCTGTGTTCTTGCTGCTGCTGTCGCTTCATCGGTCTCTGCCAACTCTCAGCCACCAGCCACCGTCCGTTTGCCCTTGCACCGCTGTTGAGAGCTAAGCCACGAGAAGTTCGAGCAGCCGAGCCCCAACGGCCGAAGCTGTTCTACTGCTCCCTTCTCCCTCGTTCTCTCGGCTGCGCTCCACTGGACCATCTGGTCATCATCCGGCCACCTGCTTGCCGCCGTCTGACCACCTCGTGCCACTGCCAGGAATTGTCATTAGTCCACCCCAACAGCTGGAGCGGCTGCTGTGCCTCCCTCTTCCGTGGACCAGCTTGGTCTAAACCTTCTCGGCCGAGATCCAGCGCTGAGCCACTTTGTCTCAATGCACCGGCAGCATTTGTGCGTCAATCTCGCCAACCCCATTGCAGCTGTGTCGCCACCATCATCGTTAAACGGTAGGTTTTGGCTCTAATCCCTTGTTTAGTGTATTAGTCTCGATTAAGGTTAGTTTAGTTAGGACTAATTGGGATTGGTTGGTTAGTTATGGTTAATTTGAGTAAATGATGATTAATTTGGTTAATCTGGATTAGTGGTAATTAACTAAGGCTAAATCGTAATTTATGTTAATTATATGATTTTTTATTTTATATTAATTATTTATATTTAATTATTCCGAAAATAATTAATTATTATTGGTAATAATTAATTGTGATTAATTATTTTATTAATAATTATTATTTATAATAATGATTAATTAGGATAATTCTCCATGTTTAAATTAATTACTTTCCTGATAAGTAATTGTGGGATGATGATTCACGGGAATTATGATTGTCGAATTATTGCGAGGTGACAATAGATGGATGTATATGGGATGCCGATTGAATTATATGCTGACTGCATGCTGTCCTTTATTGATCGAAGCATGTGTGCATTGAGAATTATGTGGACTTGTGTGGTCACGTGTGATTATTTTATTGCACTTTCATGTGTGAAACTTGCAATATATTGCCGTGTGAGCATGAACTGCGTCTATGTTGGCTGATGATGGAAGAATAAAATGAACTTGAGTGGTTGTTGTGCTTGTGTGATCACATAAAGGACACTTGACATTGCCGGAAGATCACCAATCTTTGGGTTGTGCCATGACCCTATGAGGTCATTCGATTTTTATTGATTGCCCGACGATCGTTCAGAAGTCGTGTCGTGGTAGAGGCCGGACTGAATACTCCTTTATGGAATGCCGTCTAGGCGGGAGATCCAGATGTAACCGTGCCCAACGGGGTGGGACAATGCCCGGTTATATTCGATAGACCGCCAACCTTCGGATTGTGGCATGGCCCGAGGGGTCATAATAATTGGAACACGCTTGACTGTTGAGCGCATGACATATTATATGTGGTGTTCTAATTATCTGTTCACCTATTGTTTATGTCTGGCATGTGTGATTGGTGTTGTGCAGGGTATGTGCAGCCATGAGGTAAGGTTGCTTGTGATTGGATTTGATTGTTGGTTGTTATTACAAGGAATATGCTTGTTAAGTAGCCCCAAGGCGAATTGGCACCTTAGCCAAGGCTTAGCACTTTAACCTACTGAGATTTTATCTCACTGGTTGTGGTTTAAGTATTTTCAAGTCCTTGAGGGACGCGCCTAGCTGTGGACTTTTTGGACTAATCGGACCTCGAACCCTAAGGATAATGGATGAAGCAGATTAACCCCTTTTTGCCTTGTATCTTTTGATGGTTGTTGGAATAATGCTCAATGATAGGGTTGCACGTGTATCCATCCTTCAGGATTAAACGAGGCCATTTTGAATTGCCTATCTTTCGAACTATCCCTATTGTTGATGTTTGACCAGGGTTTAATATTCGTTTCCGCATGCACATAATTATAAGATAAATAGAATGGTTGGCAACGCGTCCTGAGACGTTACACAATCTTTTGACCATAAGTGAACAGGGCTTGACGCATGCTCGAGAGTCGGGGTGTGACATATTAGACACTACTCTACATCTCTCCCGTTTATTAAATTGGATCACTACACTTTGGCTCTTGAAGATGAAAAGGAAGGACTCAACAAATGGATCAACTGCATTGATGGTTAATAAAGGTGTCGAGTCGTTGATGGGGGCTGAATATGAGGTATTCTTGAATTTTAGAGGGCTCGACACTCGCCTTAATTTTGCAGACTGCCTGTATAACTTCATGGATGCAGCTGGAATACGCGTATTTAGAGACAACGAAGAGATTAGCAAAGGCGAAGAGATTGGAGGTGAATTGGAGCGTGCAATCAAGAGCTCCACAATATGTATGCCCATCTTCTCTAGAAACTATGCATCTAGTGCTTGGTGTCTTCGTGAGCTTGAATACATGGTGGATTGCTTGAGAAACAAAGACAACAAAATGATGATCATGCCAATTTTCTTGGATGTGGATCCTGATGATGTCAAGCTCAAAAGTGAACTATACCAAGAAGCTCTAGAAAAGCACGAGGAGAAGTTTGGCAGCGATGTATTGCAGCGATGGAAGGATGCTTTGAAGGAGGTCGCTCGTATCAAAGGATGGGATCTCAAAGATAGAGGGTAAGATTTTAGATTTTTTATTTTATTTAATTGATATAAATAAATGAAAATACTATTTTCATTCTTGCATCAAAAGTTAAAACTCTCTTTCATGAACTTATCACTCAATTCACACATGTTTAGTAACTATCCACTATAAATTGGTCACTTAATTCCTTCTAAATTATAATTCATTTCTCTTCATACATAATTTACACGACTACACAAGCGTTGTGTGTCTCAACACTAATAACAAACTTTACAGTCAATTATATCTAATGAATTATATAATTATTATTAAACAAATATCAGTTATGTTTAAGGATCAATTATGAATGACGATTAATAATAGTTATGTAAAGTTAATAAAAATGAATTATATGAAAAATATAGATATCTAATAATTATAATTCATATTTAAGAAATATCAATTAATATACTAGTCAATTATAATCACAAAGTACACTAATATGATTTAAATAGAATGCTATTATAATAAGCAAAAGTAATTACTATATTAAATACATTTATTAGTATTTGTTAGAATACTCTCATTCAATACTATTCCTACAATATTTTTTCTTACAATTAAATATCATTTCCATTCCATTTCCTCAATTCACCAAACAAAAACATGTCGGAATCATTATCCATTCCATCTTGGCGTGCTATATGCAACGCATTAGAAATCATAATACCTCTCCTCTTCAATGAAAACCTACTTTCATTCTGGTATAAAGAGGCTCTATTAGTTTGTGTTAGTGACGGAGCCGAGATTTAAGTCGAAAGGAGGCCAAAGTAGTTGGTGAAATATAGAGTAAAAAAAAAAATCCTTTTACACGGGAGTGGTGAATAAACTTATTACACATTAAGCGAACACAAATGTGTATTAAGAAAATAGAGACGCTTTTTTCTTGATGGTTCTTTATTTGATTATAATAAATTCAAAATGTTATTTTTTTCCAAGAATTTTTGTACCAAAATATTCAACTAATGTCAGCTTCATTGTAATTTAAGTAATATTCTGTATGAATGGAAAATTTTACCTAAACAACGTAGATTGCCATACAAGACACATCGACAATATCAACGAGACATTCTCTTACAATAAAAATAATAGAAAGAAATAAAGAATAACAAAGAATTATTACTACATATAAGGTAAGATCTAACATAACATAATGATAAACCAATATTCTACTAAGACAAAACAGACCCAATAATTTCATTATTGGACCTGTGTCTTTTAGATGCAATAAAATGTATTTTTGTAAACTTTTCTTAAACTTGTAGATCGATTTTTATGAATATGATATAGAAAACAATGGTTCCAGCTTTTACTATTTATATCCATTTCAAACGTAGAAAACGGAGGACACAATATATGTGAGCAATAATAAGGTATAAAAAAATCCCGTGCATATATGTAAAGGAAGATAAAGGGTTTCGTCTTTTACAATTTATGGATGAGGGAGCTTCTTTTATAAATTTAAGATTTCATTCTTATCACAACAATTTACATCTTTGAACATCGAAAACAATATACAATTGCAATTTATTTTGAGTAAATTGACATGGATTTTAATTGATCTTTTTTTTTTCAAAAAAAGAGCTTGAAACTATACATGAATTGCGAGTAATCTCTACTAGTAATTGATTTTTTTTTACTATAGATCTGCAAACTATACGGCCGCCCGGCTTGCCTCTCCTCCCTCCATCGCTAGTTTCTGTTAAATTTACTTTATTCCTGAACTTGATGTCTATATTCTGTCTGCAATCTTTCTTACTAGACCCTTTGTATTAAATATGACAGCCAAGGTGAACTCATTAAATCAATTGTTGATGAAGTTTTGATCAAGCTGAATAAAAGAGAAAAAAATCTACCGGATCATTTAGTTGGAATTCGGGATAGCTTTGAAGAAGTCATGCACCTATTGGACGAAGGTTCTCCTGATATACGTTATCTAGTAATCCACGGTATGGGAGGCATCGGTAAGACGACTCTTGCAAAAGTTGTCTTTAATCATATATCTAGTCGGTTTCAAGGGTGTAGTTTCCTTTTTGATGTTCAAGAAGCTTCAAAGGGCAGGGAAGTTGTTCAATTGCAAAGACAATTACTTTCAGAACTTCTCAACATCAAAGGAATGGAGATTTCTGACTATGATGCTGGAATTTATCAAATTAAAAGGAGGCTCCGCAACAAGAAAGTTCTTCTTGTTCTTGATAACCTAAACAAATGGGATCAACTTACAAAACTTGCAGAAAAGCCTGAATGGTTTGGACGAGGGAGCAGAATTATTATTACGACGAGGGACATCAACTTTCTACCGATCAAAGAGGAGAACCGAGAAAATAATGTCCAGACACATCTTGAAGAGTTTAAAATTTTTCAAATGAGAGAATTGTGTCATCGTCATGCTCTTCAGCTTTTTAGTAAGCATGCATTCAGAATGGATTCCCCTTCCCATGATTATTATCATATTTCTTGTGATATTATTCGCAAAACCGGGGGACTTCCTTTGGCCATTGTTGTCATTGGTTCCTCTCTTTATGGCAAAAGTAAATCACTTTGGAAAGCTACATTGAAGAAATTAGATTTAGTTCCCAATCAAGATGTCCATCACAAATTAAAGATTAGTTTTGAAATGCTAGAGGATGCACAGAAAGAAATTTTTCTTGATATAGCATGTTACTTCATTGGTGAAGAAAAAATCTTTCCGCATTATATGTGGAAAGCGATGGACATTTCCCCAAAAGTTGAGATCTTTGTCCTTTCCCATATGAGTTTGATAAAGGTTGATAAAAATGATAGACTATCAATGCATGACTTGCTCAAAGACCTTGGAAGAGAAATTGTCCGAGAGGAAGACAAAATTCTTGAGAAGCGCAGTAGACTATGGTCTCCCAAGGTTGCGTTGGACATTTTGCATAATAGAAAGGTACATTTTATTCACAGTTAATATCTTCCCAATCAAGGAAACATCCACTCGAAATTTAAAGTATGTTCCTGGATGTGTTCTTTTGTCTCTGTTGTGCATCGCAGAAGACTAAATTTGTTAATCTTACGTGAAATGAAGGCAAAATTATAATTTATATCCGCTACTTTTTGGTCTGATATCACTTGTTGGTTTTTGGTCTTACACCAATGTTGGATTGAGTAAGTGTGATTTTGATATCACCATTTAGTTTGTGGCTTAACATGCAAGCGTGAATGTGTGTGGATTATGGCAAAGGATGGCCAAAGAACAAGGAAAGAGAACTTCAAGAAAAATAGGCAATGGCATGACTGCTCCCCACGCAAATAGATGAATGACTCTAAGCTCTATTTATAGAGCAATTCCACCGACTTTGATAGGAAAAATCTCTGCCGAGTTCTGCAGATATATACATATAATACATAAATACACACAGACACAAGCATCCATGGACTTATACCCAAGATATTTTGTTGCCTTTGCCGAGGAGAGGTCAAGATACTTCTTGAAAATGAATCTCTTGTATTAACAATAAATAGCAAAAGATAGTAGTAGCTTACATTTACATTCCGAAAGTTGAAGCAAACAGAATGGTTTACTTATAGACCAAGTCTATGCAATCTTTACTCACGGACTGCACTCTCTTCATTGTAGAAAGTTCACTTATGCATTTTCATGTTGTCAGGGGACAAAGAACATCACAGCACTCAAACTAACTGGACTTCCCAAAGTGTGCGACTTCACAAGTGAAGAGTTTTCATGGTTGCCTAACTTAAGGTTGCTGGAATTAGAGGGAGGGAACTTGACAGGAGACTTTAAGAATCTTCTCTCAAGTTTAAAATGGCTGTCTTGGTGTCATTGCCCTTCAGACTTGCAGGCCGTCAATCTGTGCTTAGGAAACTTAGTGGTGCTTAAGCTTTTAGACAGCGAAATACCAGAGAATTGGAATGGATGGGGCCCATGCTTGGTATGATTTTGTATCACATATATTAGTTTGTTGCCATTTGCCCTGCCTTACTTCTCTAATTATAATTTGTTTCGGCAGGCAAATTGTGACTTGAAAGTTATGCATCTCATGAGATGCCATCTCTCAATAGCTCCGGACATCTCCACGTGCTTGAATTTAAGGATATTGGTTTTTGCTGAACACTGTCCAGAGTTGCCACAAATCGATAACTCTATTGATAAGCTACAGCGCTTGAAGCACTTGGAAATAACTGCAGCTAGAGTTCAGCCATCAAGGTTGTTTGGAAGCCCCCGTTTTGACCCGTGCGTAGTGCCCTCTGCAATATGCCGTCTAAAAACTTGTCGAAACTAAAGCTAGAAGGGCAGTGTACACGAGAGCTTCATGCATCTATTGGAGAGATGGCAGGCTTGAAGTGCTTGTCTTTACAGCATTGTTATCGGCTTGGAAAACTTCCAGACTCCATTGGAAAATTGAGATCATTGGTCGAATTGGATTTGTTTAACACAAGAATCAGAGAGTTACCTGATTCTATTGTGGATCTCAAAAGGTTAGAGACAATGTCCTTGGGACGCACTCGAATAAGGGAGCTGCCAAACTCAATTGCAAGACTAGAATCATTGCTCTCCTTAGACTTGCAACATACAAAAATTACAACACTACCTGCTTCTATTGGATATCTTAAAAAATTAGGGTGCCTAAATATGAATTCTAGCAAGATGAGGGAGTTACCTAATTCTATTGGAGATCTCAAAATGTTGGAGCAAATTGTCTTGGACTCCTCTCAGATAATGGAGCTACCAAATTCCATTGGAGGACTAGAATCATTGATCTACTTAGACTTGCAAGAAACAAATATTAAAGAACTACCTGCTTCTATTGGATATCTCAAAAGGTTCAAACGCTTAGATACGGCTCGGTGTAAGATAAGAGAGCTACCAGAAACCATATGTATGTTGGAGAATCTTCATTCGTTGGTATACCATGATTTTGGAAATATGGATATCACATGGCCTCCTCAACTCCAAGAACTTTACATATTTTGTGATGATCCTCGATCTCTCCCAAGGCTTCCTCTAGGTCTTCTTTTTTTGGAATTTAACGGTATCAAGTCACCAATAGAACAACCCCTCTTCTCTGAATTGAGATGTTTGTCTAAGTTAAGACTCTCTAGATGTGAATTGAGAGAGATCGAGTTTAAAGGGCTAGAGAATCTCCATTGTTTAGATGTGCGTGGCTGCAAATCGCTGGTGAGACTATTGGGTCTATCAAGCTTAAGGATGCTCGAAAGTCTGAATATCTTTTCGTGCTCAAAGCTAATTGAAATTCGAGATTTGGAGGAAATGGAATCGCTGGAGGAATTATCTCTTAAGAAATGCAGCTCCTTAGGAAAATTAGCGGATCTATCAAAATTACATAAGTTGCGGAGTTTGCTCGTAAGTGATTGTAAATCACTACGAGGTTTGCCTGATTTACCAAACTCACTGGAGAACTTATCCATTGTGAATTGGAGCATCATAAGAAAGTTACCTCATCAATCAAAGTTACTTAAATTGCAGAGGTTGTACATAGGTCATTGTAAATCCCTGCAAGATTTGCCTGATTTACCAAATGCATGTCATCTTGATGTTCATGCATGCCCAAGGTTAGGCGAGTCTCGTGGCGTTTTGGCATCTTGCTGGCGGTGTCGGAAATCCAACCCGCGTCTCCTTTCAAGGTGGAGACCTCCTTTCTTTGGTTGACACCTGGTACGCTTTACAATTTCGCACGTACTTTGTCTTACTTTCTTCATTTTTTTTTTCCTCTCCCATTTCTTAATTTCATTGTCTCCTTTCGAACAATCAGCCAACTTCTTTTAATTCTTCCCGTTCACTTCTATGAATGCATATCCACTTTTTTCCAATTACAAAATAACTCAGTCTAATCTTATCTGATTTAATTAACTAAATGCATGGCGGTGCGTAGTGCTCTACGGGAAGTTGACGTCGACACTTTCGCCACCTATCACTTGGCAATTTTCTCCCTTTTTTTTTCTTTTCTTATGGTTAAGTTAATTACTCTAAACAAATGAAGAGATGCCACGAATTCTTCTTTTTTTTTTTTTAGAAATATCACATCATGCTTCGTCATAGTAGTGTTAAATGAGTAGACAAAAACTTGTCTCCACCGGGTGACGAAAATAGAGGAACCCCGTAACAAATGATAACTGCAAATATATTACTAAATTATATTTGTTACCCAATTCCATGGCCAGAGCAAACTGACTAAAGCAGAGGATTTTCAGAACTAACATAGCATGGGGTCTTCACAAACTTGGCGTTGAAGCTAAAGAGGTCAAACTCAAATTATGTAATAAACAAGAAATGACTGAATGAGGAAAAATTGTTCAAAGATCGAAAGTCTACGGTATAAAAAAGGGGTAAAGGCACAAATAGATCCTGTTCTTTTATAAAATGTTCAATTATGTCTCTAAAAGGTTTTTGTTGGCAAATTGAGTTCTTGAAATGTATACTATGCAGTTCATATTGGTCCTTTCGTTAAAAAATAAAAAAATAAAAAAACTGCTGACATGGCCGTCAAATAACCATTAAATGCCACGGTAGCATCCTTGTTCACAATGTGGGGTGTTAAATATCAACATCTGAAGGTAATTTCTATAACTGATAAATGTAATGGTGGGTTTGGGGCTGTAACAGGAAAGACCAGATAAGGAATTCGTGTATTTGAGTGGAACTAGGTATGATCTGGTGGGGTATGACAAATAAATTAAGGTGGAACGTTTGAAATGATGCCCCTCAAGTGCTCTTGAAAGAACATGCAACTTTGCTATCGATCTGCTTTTACTTCCTTGATTATGATCTTTTGGTTCTTTTGGTTTTCTCTCCTAAATATTGTTTCCAATCGGATAATCAATAAATATACAGGGAACCTTGAGGATACTTTTATCCAAGTTCGTTTACCTGCAAGGACATAATCGAAACCACATGTGAGTAGCTCCTTTTAAGGTTTGTAAACTTTTTAGCTCTTTGAGATAATAGAGTCCGTCTACTGCATAATTGATGGTTTCGGGCTTGGAATTTCCTCTCTGTTTCTCTCAGTTGGTAACTCTTGGCACAATATATTATTAGCTAGACATCATAGAGTCGGGTATGATGAGAAACAGAACTTCCTATGATTCTGACTAATTATATAGTTGATAGTATAAAATTCGTTTTATAGTTTTTGAATTGACGCTACAAGTTTCATGAATGAAGAGGTTGAAGTGTGCTTAAGATTTAGTATTTTTATCATGGATGAAAAGCTTGAATCTCCCATCTTGCGGCATTACTGATTCCAGTGATACTGAGATTGCTAATGTCCCTGCAAACTATAGCTTATGTACTCATGCTGATATAGGAAACTCTTACATTGCAGATCACTAAATTTGGCAATGTGAACAATAACCAGTTCTCCAAACAACTGGAAAGTGTTTCCCGCAAACTTTTGAAATCTAGGAAAATAACTTAAATGGATGACTATAGTAACATGGAATGAAATGTTTCTCTAAACTCATAATTTCGCAGCAAAAACTGGCAAAAGAAACTTTCTATGTAACAAAGTGAGTGATGGTGGATGAATCCCAAGAGCTCTGTCGTGATACCAAGTATTGGACATGCTTTGTTATAGATGTAGATGAGGTACCTCCGCATTGGTGACAGGATGATTAAAAGTATCTTTGACTAATGATCTGCATGACCTTGACCTTTATGTGTAAGGCCATTCATGGTGAGATGAGAGGAGAAAGTAAGTCTTTATGATTCTTGACAGGATTCTTCTTGGAGAAGAAATAATTCCTTTTGATGTTTAGCTCTTGTATTCTTGTTACTCTACCTCAGAGTTAAGCGAGAAGAACAATTAAAAATCATTTCAATTTTCCTTCTTAGTTGCTTGAGTCTCAAATGTAAAGCGAGTGACATTTTCTGCAATTGTTTACGGTATTCATGTTATGAGCACTGTTTCTTCCATGTCAATCAGGATTCTGTTTCTTAAATTAATGGGATGATCTCCTCCAAGTTGCTTTCATTATTTGTTATTCTTAGCAAATAATATCCTGTCGAAGTGTTTTGTTTTTTAGTCCATCAAAGTTGTTTGAATGTCTCAGCACTTGTATTAGTTTCAACTTATGAGCCGGTCACCTATTATTTACTTCACTCTTGGGCAGCTGCCTATCTTGGACTCTATCGCTGTGGCAATGGAGCTGGAATTTCTCTCCCTGGAAGTTTCAATCAGCAACTGATGACTTTCTCTAAATGCTAGGATGATTTTGGTGTTTTTGCATAATGATGAGTTCATTGCACACTAATATAGATGTTAACTGCTTTCATATATGGGGTTATTGGGTTGCGTTTTATTCCACTTCCTTTGTCAACTTAATTCTTATCTTAATGTAAATGCCCTCAGCTGTCATTACACTCGATTCTGCTTCGGGGCTTGAATAGTCTTCTGGCCAACTAGCTGCTAAATTATCATGGGATTGTTGATTAACACAGGTTTTATGTATATGGGATAACGGCATAAGAGGTTTCTGGACTTTTTCAGCTTATATTATTGTCTCTCAATTATTATTATTAGTATTATCTGCAATCAGGTGAACTTTCCGTTCAATACGGTCCTTTGATCAAACAGTTGACTAAATTGCCGACATTCCCTTCCACAACACAACATCGTTCCTCTTCAGAAAATTTCTTAGGTGGAATGGAGAATGAAAAAAGTTAAAAGCAGCCCAAGAATGAGAAAGAGAGGACGGGGAAGGCCAGGGCAAGGGTGACTTAGCAGGGGAACGATGGCCTGCCAGCGGCGGCAATGACGTCACCCAGCCACCACCATGGTCTAGGCGATTGGCCCACCGGGCCTTCGAATGCCACGCACAACAGAGGGACTTGGGGGATTGTGTGAGCAAGCGTTGACGTTGTGTTCGCACAACACACAATCTTCAAGAAAAGAGAAGCCATGAATTACCAAGTTCTTTTCTTTTTGGGTTTTGAATCTATTTTAGCCCAATGCAGAAGAACGAGAAGACGAAAAAGCTACAATGTCCACGAGCTCTCGAGCTGTGCCCTCTGAATCATAGACCACACAGAGAAAAGAAAGAGAAATCAAAATCACAAAGCACTTGTTTTACTCAATCCTTGTGATCTAGATTTTTGTTATATATCGTATGACAACGAGCGAAGCTATGAACGCATAATATTCCCATACTCCTGTCTTTCTCTGACCAGTTTAAAGCCCAGTAGAACGAATACAGATCTGACGCGAGGGTGACAACTCTTGCCCAGATCTTTGGCGAAGGCCGAGGCCCTTGCCCCTGTGTGCGCGGAGGGGCAGCTTAGGACTCACTCAAAGAAAATATATAGTGCACCTGGTTTCATATTTTTGCAGAAATTACTTAAAGAAAATGCGGAGCAAATGCATTTTTCTTTTTTCTTTTTTTGTCGGCAGAGCAAATGCATTCAATGGCTGGTTTTTTCCCATTTATAGGTACATTGTTTCTTCAAACAAAAGGGGGTCTTCGAAAAACTGTGTAATAAGCTAAGGAAATCATTCACTGAATTTAAAATAGGCCAAAAGGGTGGGATGATATGTAAGCCTCGAAATGTTCTTTTTTTTTTTTTTTTTGATGATCCAGAGAACCCGCACCCCGCCGACAGCTAGAGGAGTAAACCCTGGGGGCCGCACGTGCTAGCCACCACACACGTGCAACCAGGTAAGTCACCCTATGACGAAGTTGGGATTCGAACTCTCGACCTTTTATGAGAGAAAGAGAGCGCGAATCAGCAACGCCACTTAGGTGGGTGGTTCCTGAAATGTTCTGTTGGTGTCTGTAAACTGGAATTTCTTTGGAAATTTAGTCTTTACTACATCATCGGGTGTTTTACTGAATGCATGAGTTCCCTTCTCGCATGGCAGAAATCATGTCAGAAGACCATATGACACAATGCACTAAAGAGAAGCCTCTGTTTACAAAGTATACTTACTGATTGAAACCATGAAGAGATCATAGAGTTGCTTTGTCCTGTTTGTAATCAAAACTCATATAGTTTCAACGGTATTTTCTTTGCACAATTTAGTTGTCTTAACACTTTCAATAGAAGTCGTCAAATGCTAGCATTAGGATACTGTCGTAAAATGTGTGGCCTTCTGCTTCCAGGGGAATACCTGGCTGCGAGAGGGATAAGCTTATTGGTGTGGAAATGGTTGCCTGCCACTTGCCCACTCAGTATTCCCTAAATTCAGTTTGTTTTCAGTGCACATTTGACTGCTGCTTCTGTGTTTTTACACTACATGCCTTGATAATCTCTTTGAGTTATCAATGATGATCTTGACAAAGATTGGCTCTGATTGAAGAGGTCTTGGTAGACTGATTACTGATGATCCGCCGGTTGTAGAGACATCTCTTTGACCATATGGCAATCTTGTTTATCCAGACAGAAGTATCGTTCCTAAGTGGTGTTCAACTTTACTCTTTGGCTTCTGGGGTCTTTGCAGCATGGTTTGACTTTTATTCTCCTCTGTTTATGACTGTATGCTTTTCAATCTATACGTTATTAACTTTACATCATAAACCTGTCTGGGGGAAACCCGCTAGAGAAGCTTGCTAATGAAACATGTACATTGTGAGTAGATTGCATTGCAACGCACATAACAATTATAGCCTTCTTTCTTTTTGGTGCAGCTGGTTAAAAGGCAAAGAGTGGCTTTATTTGTTTAGAATTTTTGTACTAGCTATTTTTACACTTTTCTGTGCTTGATTCTGTTTTATCCAAATCCGAGTAGAACTATGAATCAGTCATCTTAAAAACTTGAAATGTACATGAGGAGTCATTAGTTATGACATGTTATTAGTCGTGCATATCAGAACCATGTGAGGGAGAAGTACTAGTATTCCAGATAGCTTAGTGATTACTGCTTTTGTTTTTCTAGATGACATGATAGTAGAGTTGAGAGAATAAACTGAGACATACAATGAATCAACAGAGTTAATATTCTAGATCTTCTGTTATTGTCATCTTATTGAACTTGTGTTGCTTAAGAAATTGATAAAGCTGAATCTTATGATGAATTGTGTGCTATGACCATCAAGAAACAAAGGGAAGCTTCTCCACTGAGCTTAAAAGTCACCTTCAGATCTGAGTTACCATTCTTTTGATTTTATTTGTTGGATATAGATTCCTTCCCTTAGACATTGACTTGGTTATAATTGATGCTTTCAGACTCGTGAGGGTGCATTCCAGACTCTTGTTCAATGTTTTAAGTGGGGAATACAGAATTTCCCTTCATGGAATCTTTGGAGAAGTTTCCAAAGTGAGGTATGCAAATCTTGGACATCCATTGAATCTTGTGGTTTTTCCAAAGTGCCAAAAGTTATGTTCGATACTCACTTTAATGCTAAAAGTTTTTGCCAATTCACGTAAATTCCAAATTGGAGAAAAAAAGTCACTTAAGTGCCTTCAATGAGAAATTTCGACGAGAGAAATTATGTGACTTCTATCATTAAATTTTTATGTAAAGTTGCATTTTTTTTAGCACTGAAATGATCACTTTTCATTGAGATTGGCACTAAAGTGATCAATTTTCAATAACGACTGGCACTGAAGTGATCATTTTTTCAATGATTGGCACCAAAGTGACTACTTTTTAACCTATTATACAACATCATTTAGGGGTTATATGCTGACTGGGTATGCCTGTGAGCTATGTAGAACTAAGAAATTAATAAAATATGATAACGTCGGATTTCCGGTGACCCAAATTGGAGTTAACACATAAGTGATTATCTTTTTAAAAATAATATACATACCGAATCAAATATGAATTATTTCAATTCAATAAAGGTTTATCTACATTAGAAATACTCATTTAATCCATCATCAATCAAATATCAATGGTCAAATTCATTAATCAATCTCAATGAAATCATACGTCAATGGTCCATTTCATTGACCTCATTTTCTCATTTTGGCTAATACTCTTTGCCTTCCTTCGCTGTTCGGGACTTGGATCTAGTCTCAGAACTACGACATGCTTCAGAGGAGCGACAATTCTTGCAAGTAATACACGGAGAAAGTTATCAGTTATGCATATATTTGGAACAGTAAGAAGCATACACACATATAGGATTAGGCATTCTATGCTGTCATCATGTTTATTGAGGTAAGGCTTGCTTGCAAAGTTCATTGCATCATGCTTCCGAGTATTAATCTGGGCATTCACCAAGCAATGTCTTGTTTTTAACAAATAACACGTGGCAATCGAATAGGGAAAAAAGTGCGAACTTTACCTCGTTAGGTTGAAAATTCTAGTAGCCATATCGCTGAAGTTGTATGTTATGATTTCAAAAGCTTAGTAGATTGGCAGAGATCTGAAGATTTAGGAAGGGGAATTTATTTCTTTTATGGAACTATAGCAACCGCGACGATGGTGGAGGCGTTGCTTCCTAGGCACCGGTGAGGGGCGCGCGTCCCTTGGTTAGCTTAGGCGAAGCTGGAATGGTTACCGCCGATGCCTTCGTCGGCAAGAGCAAAGACACACAGAGAGTGTCTCGATGACCACCAAGTCGAGGCAAGCAAGGTCGAAGCCGTCTCCGGCCTCACCACTCGCCTGTGAAGGTTGCTGGACCTCTCCCCTACTACGGAGAGAAGGGTCGTAGGATATTATGTTTCTGCGGATGGGTTCAGGTTATGATCTGAACTGAACTGGTAGAAAAGGAAAAAAGGTTATTTTTCTAATGAAAGAACTGAAAATGCAACAAATTTTTAGTTCGGGTCCGGTGGTGTTGCAGTTTGGCTTTCGATTTAGTTTTTAACACCCCAACTTGGTACTCTTCTCATTTTACACACATACCTTATTTTGAACTAAATCAGAAAAGTTTTATAACTGACATAGCATGGTCATAACAAACTCAACATTGAAGTCTTAGAGGTTAATCTCAAATTATTTACCAAACATAAAGGAACTTTATAAGTAAACATTGTAATAAGATTGAAAGTCTACGGTATAAAAAGAGGGATAAAGGCACAAATAGTTGTGACCAATTGAGTTCTTGAACCATATACTTTTTGGTCATATTGGTCTATTAAATTAAAAAGTGCCAACATGGCGGTTAAACTATCGTTAAATGCCACCATGACATCTTATTTGGCCATTTCGATTAGAAGAATAAAGTAAGCATTTTCTGAAATTTCCAAAACAGAAAGTTCGAAATGGAGAAAAAAAAAAGATAAACTAAACAAGAGCAGCTGTAAATGATATCCGACCTTCACCGTCGTCCTGGCGTGCACAATTGGCAACCTCTAGGCCGAAGCGGAACTAGAGGTCTTGAAAGAATCGGGGAGAATACTCCCGAGGAGGTTCAAGACGGACTTGTCAAATCCAGATCTGTTGTGGCCATGGCTATGGTGGGCGTTTTTGCTTCCTTAGATGCTTTTATTAGACAAAAAAAGCCTTGCTCTTAAACTCTGAACTTGAGCGTCGAGAGCCAGCTCCGGAAGTGCCGAAACAGAGAAGAAGCCAAAACGGACCGGGCCGGCCCTAATAAACGTAGGCTTTTGCTGAGGCCCATGAAGATGCTTTCGGCTGGCCCTTATGGCTTAGGCCGTAACTGGGCAGGCCCGTGTACTGCTGGGCCCATTTTTTAGTCTGATACCGATGACTCTGATTTCTTGAGTAAAAATGTTTATTTAAAATTATGCTTACTTGATGTGAAAAGATCTTCTTTTAATGGATTGCGTTTACAACAAGTCCATGATCTTTATCCATAATAAATAAATTTTACCACTAGCTATTGCGACGAATATAATTCATTCTCGGTAATTTCTTCTTGTTCTTGACAAAAACTGGAGTTCATGGTAAATATAAGTTGTTCTTGGGAAGTTGTTCCTGATTAATGGGGGGAAAGGGAAAACCCGAGAGACGAGGACGAGTTGAGGGACCAGAAAAAACGGCTATGGAAGGGGAGGGCTTGCGGAGGAGTATGACGGCGATCAGAGTCTTGCCTGAACCAGTCACCAAGTACACTGGTCTAGCGTGCTATCCTTCGTAGTTGATCTCTAACGCCTCCACCTGATAACTAGTTTCTTCTCTCTTTTTGACAATCGTCAACACCCAATAAATCATCAGCCCGGATTACTAAATTGAAAATGGGCAACTAGAAAGGGACAGTCTTGATAAGAATAAGATGATCGTGCTAGATGGGGTTGTCAAATAAGAGTAGAAAAGGAAAAAGGAAATGGCCATATCTGGGAAAGGGAAGAAGATCAGCGGAGATCTGCATATCGGCCTGTACTACCATGGAACCAAATTTTTTAAGTCATTCATGACTGACCTCGTGAAGGAACGATGGCGATGCTTTGTTTCAGGGTCGCGTACCTGGGCATGCAGAAATAGGAGGAAATGCAGAATCACAAGAACTGGGAAAGTGTAGTGAAACCCGTTGGATTGGAAGGGAAGGGAAGAAGGAAAAGGCAGGATCAAAGCAACTCACGATCGGATACGAAAGACTCGGGAATCGGGAATCAGAATGAATGAGAGTGGTGTTGTTCTTTCATATTCATATATGGAGGAGTGGGAGTGAGTGAGTGTTTCTGTGCGATCGCTGCTCGTTAGTTGTCCTGGTTGTTCAAGTTAAGCTGTCCACATTTGCTGAATATAGAAAAGCACTCTTGTTTCTTTTTTCTAGATGAGTACTTTCACAATGGTCCATCCCACGGCCCCTTCACACGGCGGCTCATATTCCTCTCAAATCTTCCAACGAGTGAAAATCCACTCAAGCCCACTGAATGGAACCGTCCACTGTGATTATCCTAAATTGTAATGAATCTTCTTCTTCTTCTTTTTCTTCAAGTTTCTCCAGTACTTGCTCTCTTTTGCTCGCATCTGAGATGTAAATGAGCAACCAATGACATCATGATGGTGGCAACTGGATCTCGTACCTGTAAACCCATTTGGCATTGCTTCTGCGCATTAATTGTGTCGAGAAGCTTTCGCATTTTTTGAAGTGGTGGAAGATGGCAATTTTTATCAAGTTGATGTTCTTATAGTTGAACTAGCTTACTGCATGCATCGGAAGAAGGTTTTGTCACTTGCTGTGTCTGAAAAGCATATCTGACGATCTCTGGGTGCCACGATGAGTAGAACGATCAAAAACCAAGCTGAGATTTTCTTTTCTTGTGCAGGATAGAAATCCTATGCCATGATATCAATGTCCAGATACCCCATCATAATTCACCAAGGATTCCAAGTTCCAATTTGCGTGCGGCTCATAAGTCTCTACAAGAAAAGTAGGAAAAGGTGAGCTGGTTTACATCAAGAATGTTAATTCGACATTCATAAGGCCAGCCAGATTAGGATGGTTCGAAAGAAAGTCCGTTTTATTTTCCTATCACGAGTAACAAACACAAAAGTGATGTCAAAATTTCATGCTCGCCTAGTGAACAATCCTCTTGCTGTTGCCGAAATTTGCCTATTGCTATTTTGCTCATTTTAATTTACATCTCATCAACGGTGCTTGTGTCACGGCTCGAAGATATGCACAATCCAAGAGGTTCTTGATCGATGCCGTGACCGAGCCTTGGCACAAGCGACCCTCAACTGTCCTCACCGTGTTCTAGGGTTTTCTTGAGTATTCTAGATTATTCCTAGGGGCGGGCGATACGGTAATTGTACACCGATGTATTTAATGAGGATAGGTGGTAGTTGGGGGATACACCTATGTAATTAATACGGGTAGGTGGTAGTTGGGGAGATGTAATCTCCACCGTTAGATCGAGGAGAGATCTACGGATACGGTTTGCCTGTACTTGTATAAATAGGGGTCTCCTCCCCCTCATTGTATCATCTCATTCTTCACAAGCAATAGAAAACCAGAGCTTCTCTCTCTAGAGTTTCTCTCTCTAAAATTCTTGTGAGTTGAGTGGAAAGGCTGCTTGGGAGAAATCCTAAGGCCGCACGGGTGCGAAGGGAACGCTAGATCGATCGGCCCGTGACAAGTGGTATCAGAGCCAAGTTCGTTCCAAGGCGCAATGGCTGATTCCCGTCCTGAGGTGCTGATCGCGTTGGAGGCGGATCGCGAGGATCGTGGAAGAGCTGTCGAGAAGGGCAACAAGGGAAGGAAGAACCGTCTGGTTCTAGTTCGAGGGATCTTTGTAGGGGATCCGGATCGTCGGATAACGAAGGTGGAACTGTTCGCTACCGAGATCCAAGGATCGGTCGATGACCTGACCCAGACCGTCGAAGGAGTGGAAGCCGGAAAGGAGGAGCTTGAGGCCGAGGTGCAAGAGCTCAAGACCGGTATGGGAGAGCTTCAAGGCGAGTTCTTTGGGGACCCTGAGGCAAGAACTGGATCAACGGGAGGAAACCTTGGAAGCCTTGATGGCGGCCATGCGTGCGGAAATAGCGGAGCTTAAGGGGAAGCTCGCCGAATCGGAAGCAGCACGCGTGAACGGGGTGGTCACGGTGCATGCCGGTCCACGAACGGACGCACCCAAGCCGGACAAGTTCAGGGGCTCGCGGGTGGCCAAGGATGTGGACAACTTCCTATGGTACATGGAGCGCTACTTCCAGGCCATGGGAATCAACGATGACGTTACTCGGGTAAACACCGCGTCTATGTATTTAGTTGATAATGCATTGTTGTGGTGGCGTCGTCGGTCGGATAATAGGAGTGGTGATCCTATTACGACCTGGGATGGATTCGTTGAGGAATTCCGACGGATGTATTATCCTTCGTACGCGGAGGAGGATGCTCGGGATGAGCTGAAACGACTCGAGCAAAAGGAGCGGTGCGCGACTACATCAAACGGTTTTCGGAGCTTCTTCTCCAAATCCCTTCGATGAGTGATAATGAGGCGTACTACCAATTCATGAGCGGTCTAAAGCCATGGACCAAGCAAGAGCTCAAGCGGTGCAACGTGGGAGACCTCACAACGGCCATAGCGTGGCCGAATCGCTTGTGGAATACAAAGCACCTTCGATATCCAAGCCGGACTCTCGTCCGAAGGACAAAGCCTATGGTGGGGAGATCGAGGAAGATTCAATCGCCCGTATGGAGGCAAACCACCGGTCGGCCCTCATAGGACTCCGGCGGAGTCGAGCGGCGGGGGACAAAGGAAGGTACGAGTCTATAAATGCTTTTCGTGATGGTCCTCACATGGCACGAGATTGCCCGAACAAGGCCAAGTTGGCGGCCCTTTGCAAGGAGGACGAGCCTATGGAGGAGTCGCGGCGGGTTCGTTGCGAATCCTTAGTTCCCTCAAGACGAAGAAAGCAAAAAGAGTCTAAAGGAATGATGTTCGTGGATGTGAAGATCGGAGATTCCACGATGAGTGCACTCGTGGATCTTGGGGCATCCGACCTCTTCATATCCCAAGAGGCCGCGAAGAAGTTGAGTCTTCGGGTCGAGAAAGGAGCGGGTTGGCTCAAGACGGTGAACTCCAAGGAGGTCCCGACTAGCGGCGTGGCTAAGGACGTAGAGCTCCATCTCGGTCCTTGGTCAAGCAAGGAAGATATCGAGGTAATTCCCCTAGACGATTATGACTTTGTGTTAGGTCTAGGATTCTTCGATAGGATCAATGCTGGAGTCTTGCCGTTTGCGGATTGCATTTGTGTCCTGGATAAACGGTGTCAATGCATGATTCCAATTCATCACGCATCGGGTCGCGATCGAAAGATGTTGTCGGCCATGCAACTCTCAAGAGGAGTTCGGAAGGGAGAGGTGACCCTCATGGCGACGTTAAAGGTTGAGGAAAATGGGAATGAAGTGGAGGATGTGCCCATCGAGGTGACTCGAATCCTCGACACATTCAACGACGTGATGCCGTCCGAACTACCCAAGAAACTCCCACCTCGAAGGGAGGTGGATCATCGGATCGAGTTAGTGCCTGACGCTCGACCGCCCGCCATGGCACCATATCGCATGGCACCCCCGGAATTGGAAGAGTTGAGGAGACAGCTGAAAGAAAGAGCTGCTCGATGCGGGGTACATTCGGCCATCCAAATCTCCGTTCGGTGCGCCGGTCCTATTCCAAAAGAAGCACGATGGGTCACTCCGGATGTGCATCGACTACCGGGCGCTAAACAAACTCACCGTGAAGAACAAGTACCCGATTCCTCTCATCGCGGATCTATTCGATCAACTTGGAGGAGCACGATGGTTCACCAAGTTGGATCTCCGATCGGGTTACTATCAAGTTCGGATCGTTGAGGGGGACGAGCCGAAGACCGCATGCGTGACGCGATACGGGTCATACGAGTTCCTCGTCATGCCCTTCGGTCTTACCAATGCTCCGGCCACTTTCTGCACCATGATGAATAAGGTACTCCATCCGTTCCTTGATCGGTTCGTAGTGGTTTATCTAGATGATATTGTCATATATAGCCGGACGTTGGAAGAACATATCGAGCACCTGAGGGAAGTCTTCCAAGTTTTGCGCGAGAATGAGTTATACGTGAAGCGCGAGAAGTGTGCCTTTGCCCAAAAGGAAGTTCCCTTCTTGGGACACATTGTCGGTTGCGGTCGAGTTCGGATGGACGGAGCAAAGATCCGAGCGGTGGTCGAATGGGAGCCGCCGACCAAGGTGACGGAATTGAGGTCATTCCTTGGCCTCACCAACTACTATCGGCGCTTCATTCGGAACTACTCGAGCATCACAGTGCCACTTACGGACATGCTGAAGAAGGACAAGCCGTGGGAGTGGACCACCCGATGCCAAGACGCGTTTGATCGGCTGAAACAAGCCATGACCGAGAGGCCGGTGCTGGCATTGCCCGATCACACTAAACCTTACGAGGTAGAGTCCGATGCTTCCGACTTTGCTATTGGTGGTGTTCTTATGCAGGATGGCCACCCGGTTGCGTTCGAGTCGCGGAAATTGAACGATACCGAGCGTCGGTATACCGTTCAAGAAAAGGAGATGACCGCGGTGGTCCATTGCCTTCGGACATGGAGGCACTATCTCCTGGGAGCCAAGTTCGTAGTGAAGACGGACAACGTGGCCACGAGCTACTTCCAAACGCAAAAGAAGCTGAGTCCAAAGCAAGCTCGATGGCAAGACTTCCTGGCGGAATTCGACTACGTACTGGAGTACAAGCCCGGGAAGTCCAATTCCGTGGCGGACGCACTAAGTCGAAAAGCGGAGCTGGCCAACATCGTGAGTCGGCCGAGTTGCCCATGGATCGACCGCATCAAGGAGGGGCTCAAGCACGATCAACGGGCTCAGGGGCTCCTGCGATACGCAAAAGAGGGCAAGACTCTCGGCAATTCGGGTGTGAAGACGAGCTCCTTTATACCAAAGGACGGCGACTATACGTGCCGCTTCACGGGAAGTTTAGGAAGGAAGTGCTACGAGAGTGCCACGATTCAAAGTGGGCGGGTCATCCAGGGATCCACCGTACATTGGCGCTCGTCGAGAACAGACTATTGGCCTCAAATGCGTGACGACATCGAGGCGTACGTGAAGACTTGCAGTATGCCAACAAGACAAGCTAGAGCAACGATCATCGCCGGGGCTCTTGGAGCCACTTCCTATCCCCACTCGTCCATGGGAGAGTGTCTCCATGGACTTCATCGTCAACCTACCAAAGTCCGAAGGGTGTCGGACGCTGATGGTGGTGGTCGACCGGTTCTCCAAGTACGCGACATTTGTACCTGCGACGAAGGACTGTCCGGCCGAGGAAGCGGCCAAGCTCTTCTTGAAGCACGTGGTCAAATGCGGGGAGTACCACAAACGATCGTAAGCGATCGTGATCCCCGATTCACGGGGCGGTTCTGGACGGAGCTCTTCAAACTGTTGGGGTCGGAGTTGAACTTCTCCACGAGCCTGCATCCACAAACCGACGGTCAGACGGAACGGACCAATGCACTCTTGGAGATCTATCTTCGGCATTATGTGAGCACAACGCAAGTGAACCGGGCCAAGCGATCGACGTGGCCCGGTTCTCCTACAACTTGCAACGGAGCGAGTCAACCGGCCAGAGTCCGTTCGAGATGGTGACAGGGCAACAACCGCAAACCCCAAGCGCGGTTGCGTCGGGTTACAAGGGGAGTAGCCCTCCAGCCTTCAAGTTCGCAAAGGATTGGCAAGAACAAGCGGACTTGGCAAGGGCATGCCTACACAAGGCATCGAAGCGCATGAAGAAGTGGGCGGATCAAAAGCGTCGGCACGTAGAATACCAAGTAGGGGACCAAGTGTTAGCCAAATTACACGTGGTCCTTCGATACAAAGACGTGCACAAGGGGTTGATCCGACGCTACGAGGGGCCGTTCCGTATGCTTCAACGGGTCGGGAAGGTTGCATACAAGCTGGAGTTGCCGCCGAAGTTAAAGGTACATCCGGTTTTCCACGTAAGTATGCTTAAACCCTTCCATGTAGATGAGGAAGATCCGAACCGAGGAGAGTCGCAACGGGCACCGTTGGGAGCAAAAACCTCTTATGATCGAGAGGTCGACCACATCATAGCCGACCGAGTCATACGGAAGAGATATTGTGCACCGAAGCGGGAATACATGGTTCGATGGAAGGGTCTTCCGGAGAGTGAAGCGAGCTGGGAACCCGCGGACGCTCTTTGGCAATTCAAGAAGCAAATTGAAGCATACCACGCCGAAGACGCGACGAGGACGTCGCCCGATTAGGTGGGGGAGAATGTCACGGCTCGAAGATATGCACAATCCAAGAGGTTCTTGATCGATGCCGTGACCGAGCCTTGGCACAAGCGACCCTCAACTGTCCTCACCGTGTTCTAGGGTTTTCTTGAGTATTCTAGATTATTCCTAGGGGCGGGCGATACGGTAATTGTACACCGATGTATTTAATGAGGATAGGTGGTAGTTGGGGGATACACCTATGTAATTAATACGGGTAGGTGGTAGTTGGGGAGATGTAATCTCCACCGTTAGATCGAGGAGAGATCTACGGATACGGTTTGCCTGTACTTGTATAAATAGGGGTCTCCTCCCCCTCATTGTATCATCTCATTCTTCACAAGCAATAGAAAACCAGAGCTTCTCTCTCTAGAGTTTCTCTCTCTAAAATTCTTGTGAGTTGAGTGGAAAGGCTGCTTGGGAGAAATCCTAAGGCCGCACGGGTGCGAAGGGAACGCTAGATCGATCGGCCCGTGACACTTGCATGAAGCCACATGGAATCGGTGACTCATGAAAAGACGATGGTGATGATGTTGAGCACAACTATGTGGCATTTTTGAACAACTTGCGCCCAAGGATTCTGAGCCTATTGCATTCCTGAAAAAAGTGATGCTTTATCATCCTTGAGATGATATTTCTAGAGGTCTCTAGCCATCTTCAGTTCTCTCTCACTTGTGGTCTTTTCTTGAATTATACCGAAGGTTGGTTATTAATCACTGAAATGATTTTGCACTTGTTGACTTGATGCTTATCCATATTAGAGGCTAAAATGTTCTTGTGAACTTTATGGAAGATCAATTTTTTGTTTTGTCCCTATGATTGAGCATTATGACACATTATTCATTAGTGGCAAATCGATAGGAAAATATTGAGGGACGGTGAATTAGTGAATAGAAAACAGGAAGAATATTTTTGGCATCTTCAAAGGTATTCCTCTATGCATGACAGCATTATTGCATATTCTCCTTTTAACTTACTGAAATTTTTTTTTTATCAATTTATCCTTTTATTTTATCATTTCTATCAAATTATATTGAATCATAGACAAATATGATTACGCCATGGATGATTAAACTCAGAATAACACTCATTTCACATCAAGTTGATTAGTTCGATGCTCTACATGATTTCTTATAAACTGACAAGATGTATGGCCATTCAAACTTTGAAACTCGTTAAAAGAGGCAAGAGATATATAATTACCATTGAAAGAGGATCATAATTACTTAAATCCGAAAAGCCGTGTATTAAGTTAAGCAAAATAAAAGGACATTGCTTCGTTTGTTTTAGAAAATATTTTTTTAAAAGCCATTTTCATGAAAATAATAATATTTTTTGGTGTTCATCTTAAATTTGAAAATGAACTAAAAATTATTTTAATAAAAAAATTATTTTCTTTATTTCTTTATTATATTTTTTATAATATTTGATTTTTAAATATTTAAATTTTCTTTCTACTTTTTTTCTTTTTCATTTTTCCTTTATTTATTTGTCTTGTGCCCCTTCTTCTTTCTCCGCCGGTCGCCGACCATAGCCACGGTCGACGACCAGCCAAAGGAGTTGTGGTTCACTCGTCGGCGACCTCTGGCTTGCTCATTACTCACCAGATCAGCGAGCGAGTGGCGCCTCGTTGCTTGCCAGATCGGCAAACGTAGAGTTGAGCTTGCCACTCCCAGATTGGCGAGTGCAAAGCCTCTGGCTCGCCAATATGGCGACACCCAAGGCTAATGAGCCTCATGCTTGTTGATTGGGGTGAGCGACGAGGGCTCTCACTCGCCAATCGGGCGAGCTCCAAGTCGCTAGCCTTGGGCTTTGCTAAGTCAGCAAGTGGCAAGCTCAGGTCGATGAGTGGCAAGATTAGGTTGGTGAGCCTTGAGCTTGTAGGCTTGCCGACAAGCTCAGGGCTTGCCTATGGCCTGCATGACTAGCAATCGGCTAAAAACGAAGAAAAGCAAAAACATGTAAAAAAAAAGAAAAAAAGAAAAAGTCATAAAAATTTCGAAATTTTTTGAAATATAAAAAAATAAAAAAATCAATTTTTTAAAAGAGAAAAAAGTGAGGACTAGTAGGGATGTGAGATAAGAGAGTGAGTGTGTAAAATGTTTTTCTCAAGTTGAAAAGTGAAAAATGCTTTTCTTTAATGAATTTATTTTTCATGAAACGAAGTCGAAAAATTCGGAAAACATTTTTTTGAAAATTATTTTCCATAACATAAACAAAGCCTAAAATTGGCTAGAAACACTGAGTGAGAGAGAAAGATATGTCATTGCACAAGTAGAATCTGGAAGCAAAGAAAATGAGGTCAAATCTGCGGTCCATACGCTGCAAAATGGTAGACCTCTACGGTAATAATAATAGCCTATTTTGGATTACAAAAAATAACTAATAAATAATTAGAAATTATTGTGGAGTTCATTTTTGGAAAAAAATATGATTTGTAACATACCGTTACTCTCACAGTAGCTCAAAAATTATTGTGCTAGCAAATTTCTATTTTGAAATCTCTTTCCCGATCTTATCCACCTGTGTCATCTTATCAAATCCTCAAACAATGTCATTTTGTCAAAACATAACAATGAGAATCTTGATCTCATTTAAAAGTTCACCAAACATGAAAACGCACTTCTTTTATCTAAATCACGTTAAACACAATCACAAACATACTGGAAAAGCTGGTACTTCTTCCCCATGAGGTTTGGTCGCCAGGGCCCCCATCGAACCTCTATTTGGAGCAGAAGAATTACTATTCGGAGAAAACTTGATTAGTATTATTTTTGGTCTTTTGTTGTTTTGATTAGCTTGCAAAAGTAGCATCTTGAAGTTTCGCGGAGGGTTCAGGAACACTTAATATCAATGTCACATGCAAACGTGATATCACTTATTTCGAAGTAGTTTTATTATAGTAAAAAATCTCGGGCCCTCAATGCATATATAATAGAAAATTTGATGTGATTGACCTCAAATTTCAGATGGAAACAAAAAATCAGTGCACAATTTTTTTTAATGTTATGGTTGACTAGATAGTTATGATTTGCTTCTGTATGTGTTTAATCATAAAATGAAAATGAACGGGTCGGCGACACGTACTAAGACGTCGTAATCAATTGACCTAAGAGAAATAGAGGTTGCCGCGTGCTCGAGAGTTAGGACGTGACAAGGTGGTGTCCAATAATTCAAGAAAAGAACACCATCATCTGTTCATGTTGACGTATGAACAAGTTTTGTCGTTACATCCCTTGTTTTTGTCAATTGTCTGGGTCTTGCAGGCTGTGCCGTCCTACCACAAGTATGTATTATTTTAGAGTACATCTTCTACTAGTGGGTTTTCTTAGTTTGAAATGAGGGAAGAGGTTCATGCATTTAGTGCATGGTTAGCTATCTGAATCAGATAGCCTTTGTCCTGTTGTGACATAGGGGAAGATATCATGAGATAGAGGTAGAATTGCAAAAGCTTCTAAACTTTTTATGAAACTATTGTTTTATAAAATGGGGACACTTTGCTGATATAATTTTTTTAATTAATCCATCGAATGCGCATCTTTCTATACTCGATCCAATGCATCCGATTAGATTTTAGTGCCTATACATAGACCCTCCCAATGAGACGGTAGACGGTTTGACTGCTAACCCTGACCCTGTGTATCCATTTGACTCCGACCCGTTAGAGCATGACCTCAACTCGCTATCCCAATACTTTGATAGTCCCTTATGGATGTACTCGACCCTCGCCTTTTGACGAGCCTGACCCCCAAGTTTTTACACAAAATAGATTAACCCCAACCCCCTTATATCTTTTTGTTGACTTGAAAGGAAAGGTTTCCCACTTGTAGGGCATGTATATGTAACTTTCCTTTGGGTTAATCAATTAAATAAATAAAATGGTGTGTTTGTTGCTGCTGTCGTTGTTCTTTCCGACATCCCCGTTATTGATATTTTACTAGTTGTTTCACTTTCCCATGTGTATAATTGAGGGATAAAAAAGAATGGTCAGTGACGGGTCTTAGGACATCACATTCAATTGACCAAAGTGGATGGGGGTTGTATGGGGGTTGTTGCTTGCTTGAGGGTCAAGGCGTGACACCACCAACTTCTCTCTCTCTCTCTCTCTCTCTCTCTCTCTCTCTCTCTCTCTCTCTCTCTCTCTCTCTCTCTCTCTCTCTCTCTCTCTCTCTATGTCCAAGCCGAAGCCGTTGCCTCTTCCCTCGTCGGTTCAAGTTGAGCATTGCTATTCATTACTTCACCATTTGCTTGCATCGTTGCCGTTATTGTTGTTCTACGATGAGTTAACCTCCTAATCCCTTTATTAGAGTGTCAATTTCAATTAGGGGTAGTATTAGACTATAGCTAATTATGGCTAGTGCTAATTAAGGATGGTTTAGTCGATCAATCATCATGATAAGTGATAGGCAAAAATGATAGGTTATTGTGATAAGTGATAGGTAGTGGTGATAGGTTATCAAGAAAGTGATAAATGAAAGTGATAACCTACCAAGGAAAAGGATGATAAGCTATCACCAAAGGGATGATAAACTATCAGTAAAGAAGAAACAAGCTATCACCAAAGGGGTGATAAGCTATTGGGAAATGGATAATAAGCTATTACTAAATAGGCAATAAACTATCATTAACTGATCGATTAGTTATCATAGATATGATGAAAAGCTTTCAATGGTGATTGATAAGTGGTTGTCATATGTGGTTTATACTTGGGTTATATGGTAATTCTATGCATATTTCATGATGTGTAGAGTATATATTGCCATGAAAAATAATTGCCCAAATTAGAAACCTTGATTGCTAATTAAAGGAAAGGTTTTATGAATATAGAAATGGTAACCCATGAGATGTCATGTTTGAATACCATGTTTCATGTGTCAAATTGGGCAAGGATGTTTTAAAATGAAAGCATGCAAAGTTTGATAGGTTAATTGTGTGTAAGTGATCGTATGTGAATATTTTACTGCATTTTTGTGTGTGAAAGTTGCAATAGCTTGTTGTTGTGAGCATGAACAACGGTTGTATTGGCTAAATGATAGAAATTGAAATTGACATGAATGGTTGGTATGCTCATATGGTCACTTAAAGGAACTTGTCACCCAATGGGAGTTCAGGGACGATGCTCGATTTTTATCGGATGCTCATCAAGATTCCAGATGTTGAGTAGCGGTTGAGGCTGGATCAATGCTCCTTATGAAATGCCGTCTATGAGGGGGTCCAAGATGATGCCATGCTCGACAAGGTGGGACGATGCCCACTCATGTCGGAAGACCGCTAACTCTTGTATTGGTCGTGGCCCTAAGAGGTTGTAATAATTGGAACATGCATGAATGCATTGTGCATGGATAAGTATGATATGTGTTCTAATTATGAGTTATACTTATTACATTGATTATGGCATGTGTTGATTTATATTATGTAGGGTATTTGCCAAGGTGCTCGGTTGGTTATTACAAGTTTAAAATGCTTTCTCATGTTTATAGTTAAAGTAGAGTAAGGGTCACTTTGCTATTGATCTACCGTCATTACATTACTACATGTTTAGATTGCATTAGAGGCGGGTTAACTTTCTAATCGAGAATTAAGTTGTTAACTTACTAAGATTTTTATCTCATTCGTTATTGTTGAATGCTTTTTCAGGTCCTTAGTCATGGCATTCCGTATCTTTCGTTTTGGGCTCCTTGTTGCCTCTAAGTTGATGGTCAACGAATTTACCAATGAAGGGAGCGATGCCATTTTCTAGAAGTACACCACGACAGTGTGGGTTGACAAAGGGCGAGATTAGTTGGTTCCCTACTACTATGTGGCATGGTTCAAAATGTTTAACGAGGACCTCTTGTGTCCTCTTGCGAGGGCTCGAGGGGCAGTGCCTTGGTCTGGTGTAGGGAAACCATTTCTTGTAGCCTCTCTCATAGCTTAGAGGAGATAGCTAGCCCCCTTTCTATCACTGTAAATCAGTTAGGTCTACATGACAAACTTGTATGTATTGCCAACGTATTGTTAAGGTTTAATGAAAATTTTTGTTGCTGTTGTGTTTTCCTACTATTCTTAATGTTATGGTTGATTGGATAGGCTATGATTTGCTTCCGCGTGCATTTAATCGTAAGATGAAAATGAATGGGCCAGCGACGTGTCTTGGGACATCGTAATCAAATGACCTAAGAGAAATAGAGGTTACCGCGTGCTCGAGGGTCGGGATGTGACAAGTTCCGTCCAATATGAAATGTTAAAAAATGAAAAAGCAAAAGACAAATCAAACAAGAGCGACTAAGTATGAGATCCCAACCTTCTCCGTCATCCCGGGTGCACCCCATGAGCGAGCTCTTTCTTGGCCGAACCGAAAACTTGCCGTTAAAATAATTATTTGCTTCCGTGGCCGCTGTTTTACCGAGACAAAAGAACCTTGCTGTTGAAACTCTACTAGAGCGTCGGGAGCTTGCCGTGAAAGTGCCAAAACAAAGAAGAAACCAAGACGAACAGGAGTACACGTAAAAGAGCAAATTTGATCTAATTAATTAATTAATTAATTAGTATAAGGTCCGGATATAAGAAGTGTCTAGCTCGGGCCGTATCTGGGCAGGCCGGTGTAACGCTGGGCCCATTTTCAAGTCTCCTACGGATAAGTCTGATTTCTTTAGTAAAATGTTATTTAGAATTAAGCTTACGTGATATGAATTGTGTTTACAACGAGTTCATGATCTTTGTTCTTTAAAGATAAACTTACCACTGGCTATTGTATCTGAAACTATAATTTTCGTTTGGTCAATTTATGTGTACTTTCGATGGTATCTCATACCACGAAAGACATAACAGACCAAGGACTTGCAATAGAACCAATTATACACAACACACGTGAAGAGTTTCTCTTCTTTTTTCTTTTTCTTTTTGAAGTTAATCGCCCTAGCTGTGTGAGAATAACTGTAATTAAAGTCCTAATAATTTGACAATTGATTAATTAAGTCCTAAATGTATTATTTTTAGTCAATTGGATCCTAAATATTTTGACGAAGATGCAATCAAGTACTAATATCATTGGCAGTGACCTTTAGTAACTAGACAGCCATACTCTATGAGATTATTATGAAACGAAGCATCATTTTAACCACAATAAAAATTAAACCATATAAATCTTATCGATCATTGGATAGAGAACTTGATTATGGAAACTGATTAAGAAATGAAGCCTAAACTTTAACTAGATAGATAGGAAAAACCCAAACCATATGATTTTGATTTTTTCTTGAGTCACATAAAACTACGAAAATTTTTTAATTCTATTTTTTAATGGAATCTCATAATCAAGTGCCTCACTCAATTTTAAATGATACTTAAGTGTTTTATTTCTTGATTATTGTCAAATTAATTTTTAATTTTGTAAAGAACTCAAAGGACATGATATTTGTGATGAGTTAATGTCACTAGCAGGGAGGTTGGGTGACTTACATATTTTCCAAATATGTTTACGACTCAATCAACAAACAACCAATACGCTTGGGGCTCCTATTGCTCGTACATTGTATATCATTTAATTGACACTTTAGATTTAAAAAATATTACGTCATCCATCACATAATAGATTACCATAATATTCAGTTAGGGAATATATTTGGATAATTTAACAAGTGATCTTTTCAAGCTAATAGTGCTTAATCTTAAATTAGAGGGAAATAGATTATTGCCGGCGAGAAAGATATGACTTTGAAAAGAGGGGAAAAAAAGAATTGCTGAAAGTGTCCTTTGGACCTTATCATAGGAATTCCTCATCCGCTATGGAGTATTCAAGTTGAACATTTTGTCCAACAAGAAAATTTCATCCTATAGAAGTTATTATCTTGAAATAGAAATGTTTGGTATATTTCCTTTAAAAACTCATGCGAAACGTAACCTATACATAACATACTTCACTTAATCAAATTTAGATGAATGGAATGCTTTCTTTATCTTAAATTTGAAAAGATGAATACATGCACCAAACCTTCGTGGAATCATACATTCACGTAAATCATGGGGCAATTTTATATGCACGGAGGGAGTCCTCGTTCATCGAATAGAACAAAATGTCAAAGGAAAGTGCCGTCCAATAATTCAAGAAAAGAACACCATCATCTATTCATGTCCATATATGAATGCGTTTTTTTTTTTTTTTTGGTAAGGACATATGAATGCGTTTTGTCATTGCATCCCTCGTTTTTGTCAATTGACTAGGTCCTGCAGGCCATGCCGTTCTACCACAAGTAGGTATTATTTTAGAGTAAATCTTCTGTTTGTTGGTTTTCTTAGTTTGAAATGAGGGAAGGGGTTCATGCATCCGGTGCATAGTTAGCTGTCTAAATCAGATAGCCTTTGTCTTGCTGTGACATGGGGGAAGATAACACGAGACAGTGGCAGAATTGCAAAAGCTTCTAAACTTTTTTATGAAACTATAGTCTTATGAAATAGGGACACTTTGCTGATATAATTTTTTTAATTAACCCATCAAATACGCATTTTTCTATACCCAATCCAACACGTCTAATTAGATTTTTGTGTGTGCAAAAGTTTTTAGTTTAATAAATTAGCACACAAAGCGAAATCAATTGAAATTAGGTGTTTTCTATATGGAAGGGTAATCGAACTCATATTACCAATTAGAATGTGAAGTGAAATCAAACGATATACTTTCTGATCAATAGAAAATATTTTCGAGAAAATAGTTTTTCATGGAAAATGCTTGTTTTCTTATGGTTGATTGCATGGAAAGTAACTTGAAAGAAATTCTGCCATTTAACAAAAAAATGAAATGATAGGAGAATCCATTACAAATTGTCTTTAAAACAACAGTTCAGTCGTATCTAGAGCCAAATTAAAAACTTCAAGCTAAAGTAACTCTTCTAGTTATTGTCCACGGTGCGACAAATGAGACGAGTTTGCGAAATCAGATTTGAAATTGAACTAACAGAACAAATCATAGATGGGAAAAACAAAGGAACGTCAGCAATCTCCGTGAAGATTCGAACTTCGGCTGGAGTAGCTTCCCCCTTGAAATTAGGGAGGTGGTCATGCATACATGTGTGGTGCTGGGAGAGCGAAGCGTGGGTGCATTGTTGGCTGTCTGAATCAAGTAAGCCCTTGTCCTATTGTGAAGTGGAATATATTGAAATTGCTAATTAAGAATATAATATTTTAATTGTGCAGGAAATTTCATCAGCCCTTCTCACGATTCTCTGGCTCGTCCATAAATACTCCAGAATTCCATGCATTAGGCACTACTCTTACATCTCTCCCCTCATTATTCAACTCAGTCACAACACTTTAGCTCTGGAAAATGGCGAAGAGGAAATACTCGGATGCACCACCCGCGTCGACCGATAGCAGGAATGACAACTCGTCGTTGGGGGCTGAATGCAAGTTGTCGTGGACTGGTGGACGTGATGCCCAGTCATCACAAGGGACTGAATTCGAGGTCTTCTTGAATTTTAGAGGGCCTGACACCCGCATGAATTTTACCGACTGCCTATATCATGCTTTGGACGGAGCTGGCATTCACGTTTTCAGAGATGACGAAGAGATCAGAAAAGGCGAAGAGATCGAAGGCAAACTAAAGCGTGCGATCGAGACCTCCTCAATTTGTATTCCCATCTTCTCTAGAAACTACGCAGTCAGTGCATGTTGTCTTCACGAGCTTGCATACATGGTGGATTGCAAAGCGATGATTCTGCCGGTCTTCTTCGATGTGAAACCCAGAGATGTCAAGCTTAAAACTAAGCTGTACCAGGACGCTCTGCAGAAGCATGAAGAGAAGCACGGCTACGAGGTTGTGCAGCGATGGAAGGAGGCTCTGGAAAATGTCGCTGGTATGAGCGGATGGGACCTCAAAGATACCGGGTAAGGTTTGACCTTTTATTTTATTTTTTTCTTTGATTAGATATTTAATTGATATAACTATATCTTATTGTCCTTGCATTAAAAGTTACAACGACCCATTGTTCTCTTTTTCATCAAATTGTCACTCGATTCCCACATATTTTGTTGCTACTCACTATACGTCCACTCAATTAAATCAATTCCTTTAAAAACAAGATGAATTCTCTATTACGACATGACAAATCTAATGTGAATTCATTATTCAATTTGCACTTTTTAGATTGAATAAAAATATCTTTCTTAACTTCTAAATCAATGTTATGTAGGTTTGATTTTATAAAACAATTGTTCGACCTGTTACCATTTTACTCCATACAAAACTAGTAAACCGAGCACACACAACATATGAGCAATAAAAAAATAAATATACAATTCCTTTACACGTATCTAAAGGAAGAAATTCCAAAGGTTTCGATTTTTACAATTTATGGATGAGGGAGCATTTTTACAAAGTTTAAGATTTCATTCTTATCTTAACAATTTACATCTTTGACCATAGTATAAAATACCCTATAGCAATTTGTTTTAAGTAAATTGACTGGATTTTAGTTGATTGAGGAGCAGGGGAATTCACTTCCAGTTTATTCTTTTCCCCATCCCTCTTCTATGGTTGGTTTATGTTTAATTCATAATATCCCGGAGCTTGATAGTTTAATATTCTATTTGGATGTTTCTGACTGGACCCTTTGTATCAAATATGACAGCCACGGCGAACTCATTAGATCAATCGTTATTGAAGTTTCGATCAAGCTGAATAAAAGAGACAAAAATCTTCCTGACCATTTAGTCGGGATTCATGGTCATGTTGAAGATGTCATGCACCTATTATATGAAGGCTCTCCTGACATAAGTTATCTAGTAATCCAAGGTATGGGGGGCATCGGTAAGACAACTCTTGCCAAAGTTGTCTTTAACCAAATTTCTAGTCAGTTTCATGGCTGTAGCTTCCTTTTTGGTGTTCGAGAAGCTACAAAGGACGGCAAACTTGTTCAATTACAAAAGCAATTATTGTCAGAACTTCTCAACTCCAAACCAGTGGAGATTTTTGACTCTGATGCAGGGATTGACCAGATTAAATGGAGATTTCGTCACAAGAAAGTCCTAATCGTTCTCGATGATCTAGATGAGTGGGACCAACTCTCTAAACTTGCAGCAAAGGGTGACTGGTTTGGTTTAGGAAGTAGAATCATTATTACAACGAGGGACACGAACAATTTGGTGATTGAAGAGTATAAAGTTTATCAAATGACAGAATTGCAATATTACCACGCTCTTCAACTTTTTAGTAAGCATGCTTTCAAAATGGATTTTCCTCCACATGACTATCATGATATTTCTTGCAATATTACTCACATGACTGGTGGCCTTCCTTTGGCTCTTGAAATTATCGGTTGTTCTCTTTATCGCAAAAGAAAACCAATTTGGAAAGAAATGTTGAAGAAACTAGAGTCAGTTCCCGAGCAACATATCTATGACAAGTTAAAGATTAGTGTTGACATGCTAAAGGGAAGAGCAAAGAGAAATATTTCTTGATATTGCTTGTTATTATATTGGTGAAGAAAGAATCTATCCATATTATATGTGGAAAGCGTTGGACTTTTACCCAAAAATGGAGATCAATTTCCTTATTGGTATGTCTTTGATAAAGATTGATGATGGTGATAGACTATCGATGCACAACTTGCTTAGAGACCTCGGAAGAGAAATTATTCGACGAGAAGACCTCAAAGTTCCTGGAAAACGTAGTAGACTTTGGCATCCCAAAATTGCGTTGGAAGTAGTGAAGACTAGAATGGTAAATTTTATTCATGATTACTATATTCTCAATCATGGGAACATTAGCAAAATTAGAGTATATTTTTGAATGTGCCCTTTTGTCTACTTTGCACCTTGCAGAAAGCTAAATTTATTAATTTTTAGTGAATGAAGGCAGTAATTTTTTTTTTTATATCTAGCAGATATTAATAGCTTACATTTACAATTTGAAAGTAGTAGCAAACAATAATGCTTTAATTATAGAACAAGTCTATGCAATATTTACTCATGAATGGGTTCCTTTTTTTCATTGTAGGAAAGCTCACTTTTGCCTTTTCATGTTGTTAGGGAACAGAAAACATCATAGCTCTCAAACTTTGTGGACTTCCCAAAGAGCACAACTTTACAAGTGAAGAGTTTTCAAGGTTGCCTTCCTTAAGGTTGTTGGAATTGGAGGGGGAAACTTGGTGGGAGACTTTAAGAATCTTTTGTTGGGTTTAAAATGGTTCTCTTGGTGCTATTGCCCTTCAAACTTGCAAGCGGTCAATTTATGTTTACAGAACTTAGTCGTGCTCAAGCTTTCGGACAGCAAAATTCCCAAGAACTGGAATGGATGGGGCCCATGCTTGGTATGGTTTCATATCACATGTATACATTTGTTGCCATTTCCCTTGCCTTACTTTTCTAATTCTAATTTGTTTCACAGGTGAATCGTGACTTGAAAGTTATATATCTCATTAGATGTTATCTCTCAACAACTCCTGACTTGTCAACGTGCTTGAAGTTGAGGATATTGGTTTTTACTGAACATTGTCCAGAGTCACCACAAATCAACAACTCTATTGGTAAGCTAGAGCGCCTAAAGCGCTTGGAAATAATTGCAGCAAGAATCCAGCAGTCAAAGTTGTTAGGAAGCCCGCATCTTGACTTGTGCATAGTGCCTTCTGCAATATGCCATCTAAAGAACTTGTCAAGTCTAAAGCTAGAGGGGTTGAGTTTGCAGGAGGTTCATCCATCTATTGGAGAGATGGCAAGCTTGACATGCTTGTCTTTAGAAAATTGTAATCAGCTTAGAAAGCTTCCATATTCCATTGGTAAATTGAGATCACTCCTCTTATTGAATCTGCTCAACACAAGAATCAGAGAGTTACCCAATTCTATTGGAGATCTCAAAATGTTAGAGAAAATGAACTTGGGATGCACTGAAATAAGGGGGCTACCAAAATCAATTGGAGGACTAGAGTCATTGCTCGACTTAGACTTGGTGTGTTCAAAGATTACTGCATTGCCTGCTTTTATTGGATATCTTAAACGACTAAAGCGCTTATATATGTTTGATAGCAAGATAAGAGAGCTACCCAATTCTATTGGAGATCTCAAAAGTTTGGAGGAAATGAACTTGGGTATACTCAAATAAGGGAGCTACCAAACTCCATTGGAGGACTAGAGTCATTGCTCGAATTAGACTTGTGCGGTTCAAAGATTACCACGCTGCCGGCTTCTATTGGATATCTTAAAAGATTGAAGTGCTTATCTATGATTTAAAAGCAAGATAAGGGAGTTACCCAATTCTATTGGAGATCTCAAAAGCTTGCAAGAAATGACCTGGACTTCACCCAGATAAGGGAGCTACCAAATTCCATTGGAGAGCTAGAATCATTGTTTCAATTACAATTGCAGGATATAAAGATTACTGAAGTGCTTGGTTCCATTGGATATCTTAAAAGTCTGCAGAGCTTAAACATGAGTCAAAGTAAGATAAGAGGGCTACCGAAAGTCATTGGAATGTTGGAGAATCTTGAAAAGTTTGACATTCCATGGTAGTAGAAATAAGGATATGACATGGCCTCCTAAGCTTTTAGGACTTTCCATATTTGGTGATGATCCTCAATTTCTCACATTGCCTCCTCAGCTTGTCACATTCCATCCATCTTGTGATGATATTGGATCTCTCCCAGGGCTTCCTTTATATTTTCGTCTTTTAGAATTTGTAGATGTCAAGTCACCAATAGTACAGCCACTCCCTTCCATAATAATATATTTGGACAAGTTAACACTCGGTCGATATGGTTCAAGAGAGATCGTTATTGAACAATTAGAAAATCTCCGTCATTTGAACGTGGAAGACTGTAAATCGCTGGTGAAATTGGGTCTATCAAGTTTAGGGAGGCTCAAGAGCTATTAATCCATAGGTGCCCTCAGCTAATGGAGATTCAAGATTTGAGAGAAATGGAATCATTGAAAGTATTCGTTATTGAGACATGCAGCTCGATAGAAAGGTTACCTAAACTATCAGAACTATATAAATTCATTGTCTTACATATATGTGACTGTAGATCACTCCAGTGTTTGCCTGATTTACCAAACTCGCTTTCATCAATCGGGAATTGGAGGTCCACGGAAAGTTCACCTGAGCTATCAAAGCATGGTCTGTTGAGACTCTCTCACTGTGAATCACTGCAAGGTGTTGTACCAAATGAATGGCATCGCGATATTCATGCATGTCCCCTGTTAGGCGAGTATGGTGACTTTTCAGATTCTTGCCGGTGGTGTTGGCGATCCAAATCGGACCCATGGGCAAGGAGGTGAGTTTTGTATTGTTGACACGCGGTACTCGTTCCCAATTCATTCGTACTTTTCCCTAGGTTTCTTCATTTGCCTTTTCCCTTCCCATTTCTTTATTACATTGTTTCCTTCCAACTTTTTTGTAGTTCCTTCAGTTCACTCTAAAGGTGCATATCCCTCATTTTCCCCTCTTTTCCCATTTCTTTATTTCAATGTCTAATTTTATCTTGTTTAATTAGATCAAATGCGTGGCGATGCGTACTCGTAGTGCTTTATGACAAGTTGACATTGAACCTTTCTCCGCTTAAAACATGGCAATTTTTCTTCTTCTTTGTTTTTAAAACCTTTTCTTAGGCTAACTTACTTGTGATTAACGATGAAGAAACGCCAATTTTTACAATTTTTTTAAATAAAAATTTAATCAAGCTACAACACAGTCTTATTAAATGAGGAGATAAAATCTTTATCTCCACTAGGTGATAAAATTAGAGGAAAATCTTAACAAAAGAAAGCTACACCAAAATATCACTGAAGTATATCGATTCAAAGGTAAGAGAAGATTGAACTAAAACAGAGGATTTATAAAACTGACATAGCATAGCATGGTCATGACAAACTTGGCATTAAAGCTAAAAGAGGTTAAACTCAAATTATCTGACAACCCAACATTGACTTTATAATTAAATAATGCATAGGATAGAAGGTCTACAATATAAAAGCAGGAATACTGGCATGAATAGATCCTAAACTTTTGTGAAATGTTTAACTTGATCTTTTAAACTTTTTTTGGGTCAATTGAGTTCATGAAGTTCACTTTTTAGATATGCAATGACTACTTTGTAATAAAAAAAAAAAAGGAAGAATCATGATTTAGTGAAATTAAATGGGTGCCAAAGAAGTCCCAGCACTCGATGCTTTAGTTACATAGCCACTTCAGCATGGCGGGACATCATATTTCAATCCAAAATCACTCATTGAAATTTCACTAGATGCCACAATCAAGATGTCACCATTTTGAAGGTATAGGAAAATCCCACCTTAGCTAAAGCCCCTCACGCCAGTATTCTCTCTGTCTCATTCATTTACTTCCTTTTTTGTGTCAACAGTATATAATTTCTCAAATATTTATTTTCAGATAAGAATAAATTGAAATTGCCAAAACAAAGAAGAAACCGAAACGTACAAGATGAAAAGCACAAGAGCAAGTTTGATCTAATCAATCAATTAGCATTAGTCCTGCATTTAAGAAGTCTTGCACTCGCTTTTCTTTTTTTTAAAAAAAAATAAAATGAAGACTATCTTTGATTGCTGGTGACGAACCACGACTAGCACGGCGGAGCACGTAGTCGAGGGAGGGTTACAACCTCACCTCAACAACGCTGTGAGGGGCTAACCAAGATGCATCGACAAAGAATGATGTATTAGTTCGTGGGCTGGGTGGGCCTGGCTCGGTCCCAAACGGACGGGGCAGGGCCTAATTATGTAGGCCCCTGCTCAGGCTCACAAAGATGGTTCATGGCTGGCCCTTATGGCTCGGGCCGAATCTGGATGGGCCCTTGTTGCGCTGGGCCCATTTTTAAGTCTACTACCAATAACTCTAATTTACTGAGTAAAATATTGAAAATCAAGGTCACTTGATAAGAAAAAAAATTTCTAGTAATAAATAAGGTCTTAAATGAGTTCACGACCTTCATCACTAAAAAGTAAATTTACCACTAGCTACTGCGGTAAGTATAACCCGTCTGTAATTTCTAGTCATTATTGACAAAAACTAGAGTTCTTGGTAAAAATAAATTGTTTTTGGTAAATTATATTACTCAATACCTAACTTACATTCTTTTTTCAATTTAACCCTTACACTGTTAATTTAACTAATTTAATCTTTGAATTTATTTAAATTATATAATCAGGTCATTGTAGCAACAACTCTAATCAATTTCAGTATTTTTGGCTCATATGATTAGAGCACAATGAAAACAGAAGCGAAACAAGATTTGAGGCCTCCGGGGACTCCGTATGAATGGCTGCACTACGGGACCTCCTTTTCTTTTCTTTTTTTAGGCAAAAGAAGATAATATTAATTACTCAAAAGGATATATGTGAAATACACAGGCTAAAGGACCTATTTTGCTAATAATAAAAAGGAAGGGTTACGAGGATGGAATTAGTGACATGACTCCCCTTCCTGATTTTCTTTTGTTTTGTGAGAACCCGGAGTATTACTTCATTATAACTATAGTTATAGACAGATGGAACTTCATATCATGGATGAGTTATTGAACAGCATAATAGATAACAGACCAAGGTTTTACAGCCATAAATAAAGCAAAGCAAAAATGGAGCCTTGAAATTTTTGCATAAGACTGGGGCACAAGCGACATTGGAGAAATTTTGCATTCGCAACCCAAGTGATTAGAGTTCTTATATTGATTTATTTCTGGTTAAATTCCTCTAAGAAGGCCCAAAACATTGGTATTAGCGGACTCATAATGATGTAGCATAGAAATGCTTTTAAGAGATTCTAATGTTCCATTTGTTTCTCAAAATATGAATGATTTAGAGAATATATTTTCCTAAAAACAATCGTTTGTATTGCTTACAAATATAAATGAATGAAAATTACCTTTATTGTCCACGAAAATGTTTAAATGTAAATTATTATTAATAATAATGATATTTTTCATTGATTAATTATTTTAAACAATATAAACTGTTGTTTTTAGAAAAATGCCTTTCACATACGGAGCCTAAGAGATGAACTTAAACCTTCAAAGAGGGTAGATGCCTGCTTTAGAAGATCGGTCCCCAGAGTGTGAGAAAATCTTGGGGCTAGTTGCACGAAACAAATGAAGCAAAATTTGCGAGAAACACTGTCGACATCCTCAGCTTGTCAGATTTACGAAAACAAGCTTGAAGCTTCACTTCACTACTTGAGGAATTGTTCTTCACAGAGAAAACCTGTGTTAAGTTAGTTCATGAGAACTTCTTTGTTTCGAACACTACAACTCTGGATGGGACTTTATGTTTAAATTGGTCTGCAAGCATTTACTTCATTGGAGTAATAAGCTATTGTTTCTAAAGGATTCTTTCTCAAAATGGCATGTCTCCAAGTTCAGCAGGATACAACTGAGGTTCCAGGCAAATGAGTTGCAGAGTGAGTCTTCAACTGGAGACTCTCCCTCTCTAATCCAACTCTGATGGTCAGAGTTTTGCATTGGGCCGGTGGGTTAAACTCGTGGAGCAGTTTCCGCGCAATGATGCTGGTGAGTGCCCGGGAGTTATGTTAGCTCTGAAGTTACTTCTTCCTCCGCATGAGCAGAATCATGGGTTTCCTTTCTGAACTTTTTCATGGGGTTGGAAAATGGACTGCCTTATTTTTTCCAGAAAGTTGATTCAACAGGGCTACTAGACCTTCCTTCAAACATGAAGCAAGTAAGAAGCAGGGCAAGTGTGAAAGCAATCAATAGATTAATCGGCTAACCTTGCTTCAAATCAATAAGTCCATTTTTCGAAAAACACATGATTTTCTGAAATGTCAAAGACCTAATATCACATGTTCTAATAAATATCGACAGTTTCTTTACAATTGCATTTGTATGGCTCATTCAACATCTCACCTAGACATGGTATGAATCATGTAGTATACATATTCATGAAATGTAAAGTTTTTTGTGTGTGGCAAAAGTGAATAGAGATAGTCATGGTACAGTAATGTCTCTATGCTATTCTAAAAATGTAATGTCGTACACTCAATATTTGAGATGGACTATTTTATTTTACTTGCACCACAATATGTTCCAAGCGTAATCAACAATTGCTATTTGAACACAAAATACTAGGTGTAACTAGAGGAAAATACTCCACAAAAAATATATGTGATTCATGGAAGTGATGAATAGACAGAGGAGAAACGGTGAGTTGCACTTCCAATGAAGAAACAAGGGTCAGGAAGAGAAAGTGCACCTGGTTGGGTCCAAGAAGAATCATATCTCCATGATGATTGAATGAGATGTATGCATTTTTACTTGGACAAAACTCACTTAATGAGCCCCTTGCAATCCAAAATTAACACCTCGTACTCTAATCTAGTGTATTCGTGCTTGCTACATCAATCCACCATTCCAATGATCCACAGTCATCAACAAGCAATGGACACAAACACTCTAATTGATGGAGGCACTCATCAGCTCAAATTGCAGCTCACAAGTCGCTACAAGAAAGCAGGGGAAAGGTGAGCTGGTTTTTATCAACTACGTTAATCCGACATTCGAGATATTGCATATTTATCTGGTGTCAAGTCATCTTTGCTGTTGTTCGAAAAGCCTATTTGCTAGTCTGCTCATTTTGGTTTACATGTCATCCAGAGTACTCAAATGAACCACATGGAATTGGCGACTCATGAAGACGATCATGATGATGTGCCATGCGTACGATGAAGAGCACAACTATGTCCCATTTGACCAACTAGCACCCGAGGCCTTCAAGCCAATTACGTTCCTCAAAAAAGTGATGCCTGATTATGCATAATATTTCTATCGGACTCTAGTCATCTTCAGCTCTCTCTCCCTAGTGATCTTCTCTTCTTGAATTTAACCCGACGGTAGGATAACGATCACTAAGATGATTTTGCACTTTTTGAGTTGACGCTTATCCATATTAGAGAAGAAAAAATTCTTATGGACTTTTTGGAAGTTAAATTTTTTGTCTTGTCTCTAGTTTGTTTCCCACATGGTGACCCATTATACATTTTCTTCCATGCCAAAATGACAGTTGCTCAAAAGATGCACTTACTATCTCTCTATTCGAGTCATGCTATAACGAGATTAGATCAAGCTTGTTGTTTAAACAATGAGTTTGCGTACATTTTATTTTCTTGAGAATCGCTGGCTCATGGGTTGTGAATGCCAACACAACCCTTTAGTTAGGATTAGATCCCACAAATATGGCAACAAGGATAACGCTCCCTACTTCAAAGGTTGTTCTATCATATAAGGACAGTATTCCAATTTTGTGGGCAAAGCTTAGCGTCTACCATGGATCAATGAAATTGTGCATTAATGGAAGTTTAGTTATAGTGGCATCATTTTGTACATTTTCTGTCGTTCTAGATTTCAATTGAGGATACTAGCGGCGTCTTTTAAGTATACTACTCAGCATGAAAGCATGGTTGCCTTTTTTTTTTTCTCTCTCTATCTTCTTTTGTGGACTAAAATTGATCAATTGGCTTTACCAAAAAAAAAAAAAAAAGAAATGATCTATTTCTTCTTTTGAGACCTTTCTATCAAATTATATTGAATCATAGACAAATGTGGATACACAATAAATGAGCAAACCTACTAATAACAAATTCATTTCACATAAAGTGGAGTCAATTTGATGCTTATAGGATGAGCTCTCTTCATAATTTCTTTCAAGCCAGATGTATGTCTATACCAACATTGAGACATATTATAATAGGCGAGAGAAATAATTATCACTAGAAAACAACCATAATTACTTAAATCCAATGAGCTGTGTATGGTTATGCAAAATAGAGAGAGAATATGAAACTGTAGTTTTTTTTAACTCAATTGATCTGTATTTTCCCTTGAATTCTTATCCTAATAGCTGATATATAGTATATTTCACTTGATTAAATAGATTGTATTACATCAATGAAATTTTTTCTTTTATCTTATATTTGAAAAACATTCATGTGCTCGATGGGCAATTTGATTTAGACTAATAGAGTCCTCACCCACTGAATAGAACTAAAAGTGAATGGAAGTGCCCTCCCTTGAATTTAATTGGCTATTTATGTTTCATGTTTTTGTTTCGTTGATCGATACTTTTCATATCCCAACATGATTTACTGTTTATATATGACGTCCCCATCATTTCCAAAAATTCTCTCTTAAGGAAATAGAAATATGGAACCTGGTAGTCTTGGTAGCCTTATTTTCCACGAATCTGGCCTCAACAATGTTGAAAAATTATTATGATTTCTTGTATCTCTTGTCGGTGATGTTCCTATTTATTAATAAATTAGAACGTGAAGTGGAATTGATTCAAATTATATATTTTTGTTTTTGGAATGAAAGAATAAATTTTCATTATGGGTTCGGGCCCTTCCAAGAAAGAACACAAGGCAATGAAAAAGACTTCCCATGACTCAAAACATGAAGTGGAATCAATTGATATTATGCATCTTCCTTTAGGAGGATATCAATTAGAATAGTTGATAGAATCTTTTTAATTAGATCAATTTATTTGTGTTTTTTAATGTTATCTAGTAGAGTAACAACAAAATAAACAAGTGAATTGCTACAAGTCTGATAACACATAGTACATGTGAAGAGTTACTTCCTTTCCTTGAATCGCACCGGTTGTGTGAGAACTAGTGTAATATAAGCCCTAATGTTTTGACATTAGATTAATTAAGTCTTAAAAAATTATTTTTGATTAATTGAGTTCTAAATATTTTGACTAAGATGCAATCAAGTATTAATATCATTGTCGGTGACCTTTGTAATTCAAAGTTGTACTCTTGAGATTATTATGAAATGAAGCATCATTTGAAATACAATTAGAATTAAACATATGAATCTCATAAATCGAGAATTTGATTATGGAGACCAATAGAGTAATAAAGCCTACATTATACCAAAACACATAGGAAAAACCCAAAGTATATTGTCACGACCTACCTTTTCTATCCGGAAAGGAGAAGCTATAGGTTTATGAGTATTGCCTAAAAGATAGGATTATGGCTCATGATTAAACACGGGCTCTCCCAAACTCATACCATCATGCAACATTTGAGTGCTCATGAAAATTTTCTAATGAGGAGTTGCCGCCTATTAGGTTTAGTGAAGCGTTTCATCGAACACTTGGTGTACACTAGGGAAACAAGGGACCTCCCTCCCGTTTGTCCACAACTCGAGCCCGAGCCAACACTCTTAATAGGCATATCAAAACCCACAACAAGCATACTAGAATGGGAGTGTTCATGAAAATTTTCTAATGAGAAGCTACCACCAGCCTATTAGGATCGACTAGAGACTAAGTAAGGTATGAGAGTATACCTCATTTCCTACACAACTAGAGAATCTAAGGTTGGGGATTTGATTACATTGATAAAACAATTAGTGCATTTTCAGTACTTAATCATGTTCATTTCAAAAAGATTTTTGTCATGCAATTTGGATTAACTTTGGACATATTCACTAACATATGATATGATCATATGGGTGCGCAATTATTAAAATAACAATCAGCAACCAAATGAAGCATTAAATAAAATGCAAAAGAAAACAAGCATCTAATAATGAGATAGTTAAATGCCGATCCTAACTAAACCAAAGGGAATTTGTAATCATCATATCGAAATTGCGCAATCAATGGCACTTGTCTCCAAGAACAATCGAAGCCCTAAGATGAAGCTGTAAGGGTTTGTTGATTTTGAGCACAATCTTAAATCAATGATTTTCCCACACTTTTTTTTTGTACTAAGCTAATTCTAGACTAGAATTAACATATAAAATCTAATAAAGCCAGTTCAAATTTAATTTCTAAGACTTTTCCAAATTTTTTTGAATTTTCGAAATTTTTTGAATTTTTTAATATATAAATATTTTTAGAAAATATATTTTTTAATCCGAAAATAGAGGTCCAGGCTGATCTGTTGAGCCCAGTCCGAATATGGGCTGAACTTCGACTCTCGGGCTTAGCCCAAGAACTTAAAACATGAGAAGCCGAAAAAGAAATGAGCTTAGCTGCTGGACCCCAATCCGACTTTAACCAAACCAAGCCTACATCTGAAAATTCTCGACCAAAGACCAAACCTGTCAATCTAGCACTAAGCCCACATCTACTAGAGCCCAAGCACGCCGTAGCCCTCTTAAACCCATGACTGGCCCAAACCTAATTAAACCAATTAAACCCATGTTAAATTATTCCTCCCATTGTGTCTTTTTTTTTTCTTTTTCTTTTTATTACTTCCTTCTTCTTCTTCTTCACGAAGACTTCCTGCCATGCCCGAAGCTTCTTCCTCTCTCTGCACCATATTCACGGAACCAAAACCAACACCATGGCAAGCCCTCACCGGCGTTTTTCAATTGCATAATAGATTAATGTATCATCGAATTAAGGAATATATTTGGATAATTTAGCAAATGATATTATGCAAGTTAGTAGCATAAAAATTTATTTGGAGGGAAATGAATTGTCATTAGCAAAAAAACATAATACTTTTCTTTTCATAAAAGTATAATATTTTGAAAAGGAAAAAAAAAAGAAATTTTTTTTGCTATCCCTTCTAGGCCTCAACATAAGAGTCCCACACCCATTACAAAATATTCAACTTGAACTTTTTGTCCAACCACAAATTTTTATCTTAGAAATTTTTATTTGAAATCCAATCCCCCCTCTCTAACATAATTTACTTAATTTAATAGAATGCAGCATACGAATGAATGCTTTCTTTATTTTGAAAAAAAATCATTACAAGCATCAGACCTTCGCGGAATCATACATTCACGTATACCACGGGCGATTATATATGGACAGATGGAGTCCTCACTTATTGACTAATGACAACATGTTAATGGAAGTGTCGTCCCTTCAACTTAAACAATCCCTCATGTTTCATGTTATATCTTTAGTAGATTGATTATTTTTCGTCCTGACATGATTGGGTGCTTGCTGTAAGTTAATTTCAAATTATCTCCATCATGCAGACTCCATATTTTTTCTTAATATGAATTATATATCTATGCTTACAATGACGTCCCTATTGGAAATTTCCTATAATGGGCTTACATTAATTAATTGATTTTCTATTTTATATAATCGGGTTAATAGATATTCCAATATATATTAAACCCTAAAGTAATATTATTGAATTGAGTTTTGGCATCTATTAATAACGGGCCTGGTTGAAGCAAAGAAAGTGAGGCGGTGTGTTTAATCAAGCGTAATGGGAGGCCAGGTTGACACGCTGTTGATTAGGGTTTCAGTGCCCCCTCTCTAAGCCTATAAAAGGGTAGGTTATACCTATCGGTCGTTGAATCCCATTAAAGTTCGCTAAACCAAAATAGGTCATAGAGAGGAAGAAGCAGATATCGACGGATCACCGATCATATCGGGTTGATCCGTTTTCGATCAGTGAGTAGTGGCTCAAATAGGTATGTGTTTAATTCCGCTGTGTGTATTGATTTTGGTGTTTTACATTCATATATGGATCTGGTTGTTCTTGATTTATTAGTTGTTTATGTAAAGAATTTCTACATGTGATATCAGAGCCTGTCATATATGATTGTAGAACCCAAAATTATTATTATTATTATTATTTATATGAACAAATTCGAAATTTCCTCTCTTTAACCTAATGTTGTCGTTATTTTCTCATACGGACTCTTTCATCAATTGACTCTGAAACCTTAGGGTTTTTATTCTGCATGTCGAGATCTTTCCAACCATATGTAATTTATAGATTTTCGTTGAGAATTGAGAGAGAATTTCGAATTTGAAATTCTAGGGTTTGTACCTTGAAAAGTTCCGAAATTTTTAAATTACTTGCAATTGAATGAAGCATGTTATAAATTGATGCATGGGTATTGCAATATATGTGTTTTAGAATTGTTTAGTTGCATTAAAGTGAGTTTTTTGGCCTTAAACTTGAGAAAATTGATTTTCGGCCATGGGTGTAGGATCCGGAAATTTTGAAGCTTTAATATTGATGATTTGTTCAATTAATCTTCGTTTAAATCACTCTAATCAATTTATAATGGTGTTAGAATCAAAGCCCATGAAAAATCTCACAAAAATTAGGTATAAAACAAGTATTATTGAGCTTCGGGTTGAAACCGGGTCGTGTGACCCGATTTTGCAGACCTCGGGGCTCGGTTGGAGGTTGAAGAAGACCTCCATCCGGCCAAACCGGATTCGGGCCGGCGCGCAGGCCCGGATCCGCGCCTAAGGAATCCAGGCCAAAGGGCAGGCTAGGCTGTCGAATTTTGGGCGGAAGCCCACCACGGGCCCGTTACATGGCTGTTGTAGATTCGGGGCGCAAGCCCGAGAATCTTAGCTTCGTAGGAAGCCCGGGCGGGTCGGGCCTTGAGAGATTCTAGGCGTAAGCCTAGAATCTGGGCTTCGGAGGAAGGCCATGCGGGCCGGTGACCAAAATTTTCTGGCCCGAGCCCGTTGGGCCAAAATTCCTGTAGATTAATAATAAATAAATATTAAATGAAAATGAATTTCAAAAAAAAAAAAAAAAAATTGTGGCAAAAATTGTTGTTTAATGTAATATGATTTTGGGAAGCACATGTTGTTAAGTGCTTCATATTGATAAATTTTGGGCATTAATTAATGGAACATTATAAAAAATTTTGGAGTTCCTATTAATGTAAATTAATATATACAATTACCTGCCCAAAGGGGGTTATTGTGTATATTAATTTGAAAAATTGCATGAAGATAAAAATTCCCACCTTAAAAAGATGGGGATGTATGATTGGAAAAATATTTATCCGCCTAAAGGGGATAAATTTTTTTGAAAATTATATGTAATTCCCCTCTATATTAATATAATAGAGATAATTGATGGGGATGTATAACTCAAAATTTTTATCTACCTAAAAGGGATAAATTTTAGAGTTATGTGTAATTCTCCTCTATGTCAAGATAATGGAGATGTATAATTTAAAATGTCTTGTTTGCATAAAGTGAATAAGCCCTTGATAATTATATGTAATTCTCCTTATCGTCTCTATATATTAATATTATGGAGATGTATAATTTAAAGGATTTGTCTGCCCAAAGGGGATGGATTCTTGACAATTATATGTAATTCTCCTTGTTGTTTTTCAATCTTCATGCTGTGGAAAATAATTGTGTATTATACGCTCTGCCCAAAAGGGAGTTTATAATATACTAATTATTTTGTGGAATTGCTTATTGCCCATAATTAATCATATTGCATTATGTATGACAAACAGTTACTTTTGCTGTAAACAACAACAATGCCATGGTGTCACGCCCCGACCCTCGAGCACGCGGCAACCCCTGTTCACTTGCGGTCATTTGATTTGCAACTCCCCAGGATCCGTCGCCGACCGTTATTTTTATCTTTTAATTAAATGCATGCGGAAGTAAAACACAATTCCCCAGTCAATTACAAAAGCAGGTATAACAAGAAAACCCAACAAGAACACATTCAAAAGTCTTGCTTTATTAACTAACTGATTAACCCTAAGAAGTTTACAAGTACAAGCCCTTACCACGGGCATCTTCCTAACGAGCCAATGAGACCAATAGGCCAGGGTTAATCTACTGCCTTCAAAGATGGCTACGAGCCGTAATACGCGTTGATCCTCCATCCTATGGACCTGAAAAATGTTAACCACGACGGGTTGAGATAAACTCAGCAAGTCAAAGTCCTAAGCCCCAATTAGGAACTTCGCTCGCCTTGGGAGCAATCTAACCATGCAACCTAATTCCGACAAACAACACATACCACACCTCAAGCAACATTATCAGACGACAGTTCAATAGCGATTGCAAACACAAGCGACCCTACCTGGCCTTGGCACACGCAACCCGCTGTAAACCGTCAATTCAATCATCACGACATTAAGAGCATGCGAATAATCGGAGCATCTCACACAACTTTCTCATGTCTCACACCCACACATGCTCCGATTATTAATGCCCCCTCCGGGGCCAACGGCACAACCTTATGGTTGGCGGTTTTCGCTAAATCGCTTCGTCCTCTTTACCTCGAGGCACGGCGACGTCGGGGTCATCCCTTCCCTCGACGGCATTCCCGAAGGAGCACGGGACCCGCCCACTACCGCAGCCCCCAATCGACGGGAACATAGGACCCGCCCACTACCGCAGTCCCGTCACATGTCCCCGTCGTCGCATCATCGACCAAAGTCGGGCGACAAACGGCCACGGCACAACCCCATAAGGATTGGCGGTCTTCGCAACGCCGGGGTTCCTCATTTAATGTGATCATGCAACACATCATCAAGCAATCCAATTATGTCTTTGCTCCGTCGTGAATGCAACATCGCTCATACTCATGCTCATGCGACATGCCAATAACTCACGCATATGTCATACGATCTCACTCGACAATTTCCAAACTTCGATTTTCAATCAGCATTCAATCACGCCCATTCCCTAACTCTTGGGAACAACCAACTCTTGTCATTTCGGATGACAATCAATCAACATCACGATACTCCGATATCCAACCACGTGTTTCAATATTTAAGAATAAATAAACACACGTCTCAATATTCAATAATAAATAAATACGTGTCATAACGACGATGCCAATCAACTATTTCCCAATAATACTTAATTATCCCAAAATAAGTATAAAATATAATTATATTCAAAGATACTCATTTAAGAAACATATAATACTATAGTCGATTTTTCCGATAAAATAATTCAAGTCCCACAAAATACTTATAATTATTTTTCAATCCCATAATTAATTATCCAACCCAAATAATTCCATTTAGTAAAACCCTTCTTTAATAAACCAATGTCATTTAATAAAATAGTATATAAATATTGTTGACTTTGGAAAAATAGACCATAGTAATTTTCCCCAAAATTACTCGATTAAAACCATTTCCAATAAATAATCACAATTAATTATTCTCTCCAAAAATAATTAATTTTCAGCAATGAATAGTAATAACAATATTTCTATTAATAATTCGAAATTATAAATTAATTTAATTAATAATTCCGAAAATAATAAATAATTATTATTATTTATTCCAAAAATAATAATAATATTTATTAATACTAAACATGATTAAGACTAAGCAAAGCTTAATCAAATAGTATTAAAACACTACTAATCATCATCCAAAGCACTAATCAAAGTTCAAACTAATTAAACTACTCCTAAGCAATATCAACCCCCTAACTAAGGGATTAGGAAATCGACTCACGGTTTAGCGATTCCGACGACACGAGCGCGACGGCGGCGGCAAGGGGAACGCCCGGGAACTTCCGGCGCGTCGGGACGAGGTGGCCCGGGACCGACTCTTGGCCAAGGGCGGCTGTCCACGCGGCAACAAGCTGAGGAACGGAGGAACCGGCGGCACGGGGCTGGCTGGTGGGCGGCCAGCAGCTCCAGCAAGGCAGGCGGTGGCTCCGGCGAAGGCTGGACAGAAGCTAAAAGGGAGAAGGAGGGGCGGTGCAGCAGGATTCATGGGGCGGCAGGAAGCTGGGGTGGCTTTGTGCGGCGGAGGGGCTCGGGGGTGGTCCTCCGACAGTCCTATGGCGGTGACCGGCGGCGGCGCGCAGCGGCAAGGCCGCTGGCCGCTTCTCCAGGTCACGGCCGAAAGGGAGAGACAGGCGGAGGCAGCGGGCGGTGGCTTGAGCTGGGGTGGTCGGGCGAAGGTCTGGGCGGACGACGGTGGCTAGGGCGGAGGACGATGACGGCCGAGCAACAGCGAGGCAGCAGCTCGCTACTCCGGCGTCCATGGATCTGGTCCGGCGAAAACCGAGGGGAAGAAGAAGGATAGGGGGCAGCAGCGATTCAGCCAGCTCGTCGGCGACTTCGGCGTCTGGGCATGGCGGCCGGCGACAGCGGCGGCGTTGCGACCAGAACCGGAGCAGGATAGCAGCACCGTCGGACAGAGGAGGAGAAGAGGAGCGGTGCAGCTGAGCAGGTCCAGCTCGGCTCAAAGCCGGCGGACGGCGACTCACCGGCGACCGGTGGCTAGCTGGCTGGACTGCGGAGCTACGACGGTGAGGGGTAGTGGTCGCCAGCGGTGGCGGCAACAAAAAGGGAAGGCAGCAGCAGCTCCGGCTGAGGGAAGAAGAAAGGGAAGAAGAAGTTGCAGGGGAAGCTGCACACGAGAGAGAGAGAGAGAGAGAGAGAGAGAGAGAGAAGACCGGTCAAAGGGGAAAAAGAAAGATAAGATGGGCAAGTGGGGGGGGTGTTGCTGTCGACAAGGGGGGGAAACGTGAAGAGGAAGAGAGAGAAAAGGAAGAGGGAGAGAAACGTGCGGAGGAAGATGGGGGAAAAGAAAAAGAAAAAGAAAAAATAAAAGAAGACAAGACAAAATCCTAAAAAGCTTCTAGAAAGGGCAATTTGGTCTTTTTTGCCCTCAAGACAAATTCCCAAATATTTGGCTCCAAAACTTGGCCCGTTGAATCCTTTTCCAATAATTCGGGCTTACCGAAATTTCGGGATGTTACACACGGTTGAGATGTTAACTGGATCAAACTTCAAGAGGTGGAAGCAGGATATAGAGTTTGCTTTGGGTATTGTGGATAAGGATTTGGCTCTACGTGAGAATGAACCTCCCAAGCCCGATGATCAAAGTAGTGCGAGATCAAAAGGCTCATTATGCTAGATGGGAAAAATCCAACCGGCGAGCCTCATTCTATGAAGAGGTCCATTCTTGAGCATCTCATTAGTGGTTTACCTAGGAAAATACGAATGCAAGACAATTCCTTGCGGCGGTGGGAGAACAATATAGAGTCTCGGATAAGGTGAAGCTGGAAACTTGCTGAATGAGTTAACAAATATGAGATATGATCTTTGTGGGTGTTAGGGAATTTATACGAAGATGGTCCACATTCGGTCAAACTCAAAGCCCATAAAATAGTTCTTTCGAAGATTATATTGTGCATCAAGTCTTAAATGTTCTGCTAGCTGAATTCAGCCAGATTAAGACTACTTATAACGCTCAGAATGAGACTTGGAGTGTTAATGCCCTAATTTCAAAGTGTGTGACTGAGGAGGAGAAGTTAAAGAAGGAGAAGAATGAGTCGGCCCACTTAATTGCTAATGCCAAGTCGAGTTCCTCTAGGGGAAAATGGAAGCTTAAAGGATCAAATGCTCATGGTCCAAAGAAAGGTCAAGACTTCAAGAAAAATGTGAATAGTGGGAGAAATGGAGATAAGGATTTCAAGTGTTTTCACTGCAAGAAGCAAGGTCACGGGAGAGCCAATTGCTATAAATTCAAAGCTTGGCTAAAAGGAAGAAAAGAAAGTCACCAAGGTGAGTTGTTGGTTTGTTTTGAATCAAATCTAGTTGATGTTCCTCAGGATTCTTGGTGGCTTGATTCTGGTGCTACTGTTCATGTGACTACTACCTTACATGGTCTAACAAATCTAAGGAATCAAAGTCTGAGGGAGTTAAAGCTTAAAGTTGGAAACGATGTTGGAGTTGATGTGGAGCGCATAAGCACAGTTGTTTTGAATCTAGATTCTGGATTTCAGCTTACTTTGAACAATGTCTTTTATGTTCCTGGTTTTAGGAGAAACTTGATATCTCTTTCTTTGCTTGACAAAGCAGGATATTGTCTTTATTTTGCAAATAAAAGAGTGGATTTGAGTTATGATTCCAGAATTATTGGGAATTGTGTTCTGTGTGATGGATTGTATTAATTGTCCTTATCTCCGATAGACCATATTGTTCCTTTAATGTCGAGAACAATGTTGCTAAGAGATCCTTGATTAAAGAGAAATCTTCATTCTTTGTGGCATAAGCGATTAGGGCATATCTCCAAAGAAAGGGTAAAGCGACTCATCAAGGCTGATATTCTTCCTCCTCTTGACTCGGATGATACTGAGGCTTGTATTGATTGTGTGAGGGGAAAATTGACTAAAATTAAGAAGAAAGGCGCTACTTGCAGTCAAACCCTATTGGAGATAATTCATACAGATATTAGCGGGCCATACTCATCCACCTTGTGTGGAAATAAATACTTTATCACCTTTATTGATGATTTCTCCCGTTATTGTTACGTTTATCTGATTAAGGAGAAGGCTGAGGCTCTTGACATGTTCAAAGTGTTTCGCACTGAAGTTGAGAAACAATTGGGAAAATTATCAAAATTATCAGATCTGATCGTGATGGTGAGTATTATGGGCGATATACTGAGACTGGACAACAAATGGGACCGTTTGCTAAATACTTGCAAGACTGTAGTATTGTTGCTCAATATACAATGCCTGGAAGTCCCGAGCAAAATGGTGTAGCTGAACGGCGCAATCGCACACTCATGGAGATGAAACGAAGTATGATGGGCAGTTCTAATTTGCCTGAATACTTATGGGGTGATGCGACTAAAACAGCAGCTTATATATTGAATCGCGTGCCTAGTAAATCAGTGCCGAAAACACCTTTTGAATTATGGACGGGGAGGAAACCAAGCTTAAATCACTTTCGAGTTTGGGGTTGTCCTGCAGAGGTGAAAATTTATGATCCTTCTCAAAAGAAGACCGAACCCAGGACTACTAGATGTTATTTTATTGGATACCCTCACCATTCCAAAGGGTATAAGGTCTATTGTCGTACTCGGGGCACTAGAATCGTTGAGTCTCAAACTGCTAAATTTTTGGAGTTAGATGTTGCTGAAGAGAATTCTTCTCAATCTTTTGAAAGGGATAAACCAAACAAAACAGTTTCCATTCCATTGCCCATCTTGAATGATGATTCCATACAAGAGCCTTGTAGAGTGGAAACGCAGCAAGAAGCAGATACTGGAGATATGGCTATGAATGAAATTCCCCAGACGAATGATCCAGCTCCAGAAATGCCTGTGCGGAGATCACAACGACAAAGAAGACCGGCACTTCAAGATGATTATCATGTCTATCTTGGAGAAGCTGATTTTGACATTGGACATATAGTTGATCCAACGACCTTCAAAGAAGCTCTCAATAGTGATCAGGCAGATGAATCTTTAAGAGCAATGAAGGATGAGATGATTTCCATGTCAAATAATCAAGTATGGGAACTTGTCGATTTACCTGATGGGCATAAACCGATTGGCTGCAAATGGGTATTCAAAATCAAGAAAGATAATAAAGGCAACATAGAGAGATTCAAGGCGAGGTTAGTTGCAAAGGGGTTCACGCAGAGAGAGGGCATTGATTATATTGAAACTTTTTCTCCGGTGTCCACTAAAGATTCATTTCGAATAATCATGGCATTGGTGGCTCATTTCGACTTAGAGCTTTACCAAATGGATGTCAAGACGGCTTTTCTAAATGGAGACCTGGATGAAGAAGTATATATGCAGCAACCTGAAGGGTTTAAAGAAGCTGGAAAGGAACATATGGTGTGCAAGCTTCGGAGGTCTATTTATGGTCTCAAACAAGCATCACGTCAGTGGTACTTGAAATTTGACAAAGTTGTGAGATCATTTGACTTTGAAGAAAACAAGTTTGATCAATGCATCTACATGAAAGTAAGTGAGAGTAAACATATTTTCTTAGTACTTTATGTAGATGACATTTTGCTTGCCAGTAGAGATGTTGATCTACTGAATGATACAAAAAGTTTTCTGTCTGCAAAGTTTGATATGAAAGATCTTGGTGAAGTCTCTTTTGTTCTAGGCATTGAAATTCATCGTGACAGATCTAAGAAGGTTCTGGGATTATCTCAGAAAAGTTATATAGATTGTGTCCTGAAAAGATTTAACATGCAAACTTGCAAGGTTGGTGAAGCTCTTGTTGTGAAAGGAGATAAATCGAGCATAGAACAATGCCCCAAGAATGATGTTGGAAAAGAAGCAATGAAGAATGTTCCATATGCTTGTGCAGTTGGCGGTCTTATGTATGCATAAGTATGCACCAGACCTGATATTACTTTTGCTGTGAATGCTCTTGGGAGATATCTGTCGAATCCAGGTCATGAACATTGGGTTGTAGCTAAGAAAGTGATGAGATATCTGCAATGAACAAAGACTTCATGCTTGTGTATAGAAGAGTAGAGGATCTAAAGGTGATTGGATATTCAGATGCTGATTTTGCTGGTTGTTCGAATGACAGAAAATCAACTTCTGGATATATTTTTATGATGGCTGAAGGTGCTATTTCTTGGAAGAGCACAAAGCAAACCTTGGTTACGAACTCTACGATGTATGCTGAGTTTGTGGCGTGTTACGGTGCGTCAACCCAAGCTATTTGGCTCAGAAATTTGATCTCTGAATTGCGAGTTGTGGATTCTATTGCTAGACCTATGGTGATCTACTGTGACAACACTGCAACTGTGTTTTATTCCAAGAATGACAAGATCAGCAATGCGTCCAAACACATGGAGATCAAATATTATACTGTTAAGGACTTAGTCAAAAATGGAGACATTGTGATAGAGAATATTAGAACTGAGTCCATGTTGGCCGATCCCCTAACAAAAGGCTTACGACCCATTTTGTTTAAAGAACATGTAAAGAATATGAGGGTTTTAGAGTCTTTTGATCTCTTTTGTTTGTGGGAGCTATATAGTTTGTATTTCTGGATATTATAGTTATATACAAACTGATAATGCTTTTATAATGTCTATTAAAGCATTTAGTTTTGATGATCATCATTATTGATTTTATTGTTATCATTTCTCCTGTCAACTGAGAAATGGAAATATGAAACAGTATCTTTAAACAAATTTTAGTTTAAAGACGACTGGATGTCACAGATTATGAGATCTCATGTTGGATTGTGACATAGTTGTACAATTTCATGTCGTTTAGAAATCGCACTGAGGCAATTTCATGTTGTTTAGAAATTGTGCTAATGCAGTTTCATGTCATTTAGAAATTGCATTGAGGACCTATAAGAAATAATGTATATTTTGATCACATGTTGGCACTATTTCTTACTACACTACTAGGCCCATGATCCATGAAAATATAATGCTTATTATATGTGATTATGGAAGGTCATGTGTTATGATATTTTCTTAACACGTTGATCGCCATAGTCCTATAATGAGGTTATATAGGATTGGATTGGTTTTGAGATGCAATTATTGGAATATTATTTTTTTCAAAATTGTGGCCACATAAAACAAATTTTCAGTTATTAACCCGAGAGTGTCGTTTTCAAATAAAATCGTTTTCAAAAATAAAATAAGTTAATTAATGTAGCCCAAGTGGGAGAATGTTGGAAATTTCCTATAATGGGCTTACATTAATTAATTGATTTTCTATTTTATATAATCGGGTTAATGGATATTCCAATATATATTAAACCCTAAAGTGATCTTATTGAATTGGGTTTTGGCATCTATTAATAACGGGCCTAGTTGAGCAGCAAAGTGTAGGCAATTGTGTTTAACTGAAGCCCGTAATGGGAGGGGCCCAGTTGATATGCTGTTGATTAGGGTTTGCTAGGTCCCCTCTCTAGACTATAAAAGGGTAGGTTATACCTATCAGTCGCTGAATCCCATTAAAGCTGCTAAACCGAAATATGTCATAGAGAGGAAGAACCGGTATACCAACAGATCACTAATCATATCAGGTTGATCCGTTTTCAGTCAAGTGAGGCCATGGCTCAAATATGTATGTGTTTAATTCCGCTGTGTGTATTGATTTTGGTGTTTTACATTCATATATGGATCTGGTTGTTCTTGATTTATTAGTTGTTTATGTAAAGAATTTCTACAGTCCCCACCATTACTGTAATTCTCTCTTAAGAAAAGAGGGAAATAGGACTTGGTAGTTTAGTATTTTTCCACGAATCTGGCCAGACCACATAAGAAAAGGTTATGATTTCTTTTATCTCTTGTCATTGATTTTAATATTAATCAATCAATGGGAACATGAAGTGGGCTCAACTCAAATTATATATTTTCTTTTTTGGAATGATAGAATAATTTTTAATTTCTTGGGGCTTCCCAAGAAAAAACGCAACATGATGAAGGAGATTTCCCAAAACTTTAGAATGTGAAGTGAAATCAATTGAAATTATATATTATGTCTTTTGGAGCGTATTCAATTAGAAATGGTGATAGAACGATATTTTTTTTTTTGGGAAATTTTTTCAAGAAAAAATGCAATGCAATGCATTGAAGGAGACTTCCCCACGGCTCTCTGGCTCGTGCATAAATCCTTCAGAATGATATTTATTAGAAACAACTTCGACATCTCTCTCCTTGTAGTTAAACTCGGTTATTATACTTGATATAATCTTATTTGTATGGGATGATGTCATAAGTTAATGGCCGATGGTCCAAGAACGCATATTCCATGTATGCATATTTGAACTCATTTGAACTCTGCCCGACTTTGGAAAAAAAAAAACTTTGCCCGAATAAAACGACACTTGAATGGAAGTGCCGTCCCTTGAACGTAATTGGTGACCGATGCTTGATGTTTGTTATTTCTCGGTAGATTGATATCTTATCCCGGCATTATTTATAATTTATCCTATTTGCATTGGTTCTTGCGAATGGGGGATTGTTTTGAGTTGTCTTCAAGGAATCCACATCATGCAGGGTTCTTATTCTTTCTAAATGCATATTATACATTTATGCTTACGATGATGACCCCACCATTTTCATAATTCTCCCTTAAGGAAAGAGGAAAATGCGATCTGGTAGAATTTATTTATTAATTGCTTGTAATGTCTTGTATTGCTTGTCGTCGATGTTCATTAATTAATTGGAACATGACGTGGAATCAATTAAAATTGTATATTTTCTTTTTTTAGAGTGATAAAATAATTTTCAATTTATTGTGCTCTTCCAAGGTAACGCAACGAAGGAGACCCCCACGACTTAGAATGGGAAGTGGAATCAATGCTTTTCTTTTCGTAAGAAGATAATATTTTGAAAAGAGGGAAAAAAAGAATTTTTTTTCTATCTCTTCTAGGCCTCAACATAAGAGTCCCACACCTATTATAAAATATTCAACTTGAACTTTTTGTTCGACCACAAATTTTTATTTTTGAAAAAAGTATTTGGTATTTATATCTTTAAATTTTTGTCCAAGTGAAAATTTCCAAAAAAGAGTTCTAAGTGCCATAAGTTTCTCAAATAGAAGCACGAAGTTGACCTTATTTCAAATAAGGGCCGAAATGGCTATGATTATTTCAAATAAGGGCTTGACCTTATCGGTTATTGGCCGGCTAAATTTTCCGACCGGTCAAGGGCATTTTTGTCATTTGTCACTTTTTTTTTTCTTTCCTTTTTTCTTTTGGTTCATCTTCTTCATCATCGCCGGAGGCCGGTCAGCCACCGGCGATGCCCACAGTGAGCTAGTAGAGGGTTGCTCTTGCTTGATCCAACAAGGTCCACCCTCACCAGCCACAAGCGAGGGATGGGCAAGGCCGTCCCTCACCTTAAGGAGGCCACCCCTTGCGGCCATCCGCAAGGTCGGCCCTCCTTGGCCGTGGGCGAGGTTAACCATGCCAGATCTGGCAAAGGTCAGCCACCCTCGCTAGCCATAGGTGAGGGATGAGCGAGGCCATCTCTTGCCCTGAGGAAAGCCACCCCTTGCCGGCTGCGGGCGAGGCTGACCTTGCTAGATTGGTGAGGTCAATCCTACCAAGCTTGCGAATGGCCGTAAGGGGCGGCCTCCCCCAAGGCAATGGTCGCCTCGTCGCCACCGGCGAGGGTTGCTCTCACTAGATCAGGCAAGGGCGACCCTCACCCAACCCTCTGTGGGCTTCACCGATGATGAAGAAGAAGAAGAACCAGAAAAAAAAAATAATAATAATAATAAATGACGAAAATGCCCTTAATCGCCGGAAAGTCAAGCCCTTATTTGAATAAGACATAACCACCTTAGACTCTTATTTGAAACAAAATGCACTTCATGCCCTTATTTGAGAAAGTGATAGCACTTTAGACATTTATTTGAAACAATGTCAACTTCGGGTCTCTATTTGAGAAACTGCAGGTACTTAGGGCCCTTTTTTTGGAATTTTCCCAAACCCCACCCCTCTCTCTAACATAGTTTACTTAATTTAATAGAATGTAACACATGAATGAATGCTTTCTTTATATTGAAAAAAAAAATCATTACAAGCATCGGACCTTCGTGGAACCATACATTTACATATACCACCGGCGATTACATATGGACAGATGGAGTCCTCACTTATTGACTAATGACAACATGTGAATGGAAGTGTCATCCCTTCAACTTAAATGATCCCTCATGTTTCATGTTATTTCTTCGATAAATTGATACTTTTCCGTCCCGACATGATTGGGTGTTTGTTGTAAGTTAATTTCAAATTATCTCCATCATGCAGACTCCTTATTTTTTTTCTTAATATGAATTATATATCTATGCTTACAATGATGTCCCCACCATTACTATAATTCTCTCTTAAGAAAAGAGGGAAATGGGACTTGGTAGTTTAGTATTTTTCCATGAATCTGGCCTAGACAACATAAGAAAAGGTTATGATTTCTTTTATTTTTTGCCGTTGATGTTCATATTAATCAATCAATGGGAACGTGACATGGAATCAACTCAAATTATATATTTTCTTTTTTGGCATGATAGAATAATTTTTAATTTCTTGGGGCCTTCCAAAAAAAAAACACAACACGATGAAGGAGATTTCCCAAAACTTTAGAATGTGAAGTGAAATCAATTGAACTTATATATTATGTCTTTTGGAGTGTATTCAATTAGAAATGTTGATAGACCGATTTTTTATTTTGGGAAATTTTTCCAAGAAAAAATGCAATGCAATTCATTGAAGGAGACTTCCCCTCGGCTCTCTGGCTCATGCATAAATCCTTCAGAATGATAATTATTAGACACAACTTTGAAATCTCTCTCCTCGTAGTTAAACTCGATTATTATACTTGATATAATGTTTTTTTTTTTTGATGACCTAGGGAACCCCGCACCCCGCCGACAGCTGGGGGAATAAACCCTGGGAGCCACACGTGCTAGCCACCACACACGTGAAACCAATTAAGTCACTCTATGACGAAGCTGGAATTCAAACTCTCGACCTTTTGCGAGAGGAAGAAAGCGCGAGCCAGCAGCGCCACCCAAGTGGGTGGTATATAATGTTATTTGTATGTGATGATGTCATAAGTAATGACCGATGGTCCAAGAACGCATATTCCACGTATGCATATTTGAACTCAATTAACTCTGCCCGACTTTGGAAAAAAAGAAAAAAAGAAAAACTTTGCCCGAATAAAACGACACGGGAATGGAAGTGCCGTCCCTTGAACGTAATTGGTGGCCGATGCTTGATGTTTATTTTTTCTCGGTAGATTGATATCTTATCCCGGAATTATTTATAATTTGTCCTATTTGCATTGGTACTCGCGAATGGGGGTTTGTTGCGAGTTGTCTTCAAGGAATCCACATCATGCAGGGTTCTTATTCTTTCTCAATGCATATTATATATTTATGCTTACGATGATGACCCCACCATTTTCATAATTCTCCCTTAAGGAAAGAGGAAAATGCACCCACCCACGTATGGCTGCGCTGGTTGAGGATTGGCCTCCTGATCCCAAAGTCGGGTTCGACTCACGTGTTTGCCACAACTCCCAGAGTAGTTCCGTGATTTAAGTGGGGGGCCCGGTGGTGGGTTACTAGGTCAGTCTGCCCGAGGTTTACGTCTAAATAATGGCTTGCGATGACGTCCGATGGTGCCACCAGGCATCGGAGGGCGGTGTGACTCCGAAAGGGAGTCTCGGCGGTTCCTCGGTCACCAAAAAAAAGAAAGAAAGAGGAAAATGCGATCTGGTAGAATTTATTTTTTAATTGCTTGTAATGTCTTTTATTGCTTGTTGTTGATGTTCATCAATTAATTGGAACATGACGTGGAATCAACTAAAATTATACATTTTCTATTTTAGAGTGATAAAATATTTTCAATTTATCGTGCTCTTTGAAGGCAACACGACGAAGGAGACTGCCCACGACTTAGAAGTGGAATCAATGCTTTTCTTTTCGTAAAAAGATAACATTTTGAAAAGAGGGAAAAAAAATTCTTTTTTCTATCTCTTCTAGGCCTCAGCATAAGAATCCTGCACCTGTTAAAAAAAATTCAACTTGAACTTTTTGTTAGACCACACATTTTTATCTTAGAAATTTTTATTTTTGAGAAAAATATTTGGTATTTATCTCTTTAAATTTTTATCTAAGAGAAAATTCCAAAATAGAGCTCCAAGTGCCCTCAGTTTCTCAAATAGGGGCTTAAAATTGACCTTATTTCAAATAAGGACCTAAAATTGCCATGATTGTTTCAAATAAGGGCCTAACCTTATCGGTCACTGGCTGGCCAAATTTTCCAATCGGTAAAAACAATTTTTGTCATTTGCCACTTTTCCTTTTTCTTTCTTTCCTTTTTTCTTTTGGTTCATCTTTTTCATCATCGCCGGTGGCTGAGTTGAGGGTCGCCCTTGCTTGATCCGACAAGGGCCACCCTCGCCAGCCACAGGCAAGGGACGAGCGAGGTCATCTCTCTCCCTGAGGAGGCCACCCCTTGCAACCATCTGCGAGGTCGACCTTGCCAAATTTGGTGAGGGTCGACCATCCTCACTAGCCACAAGCGAGGGATGAGCAAGGCCATCTCTTGCCCTAATGAAAGCCACCCCTCGCTAGCTGCGGGTGAGGCCGACCTCGCCGATCTAGCGAGGTCAGCCTTGCCAAGCTTGCGGATGGCCGTGAGAGGCGGCCTCCCCTAAGGCAAGGGTCACCTCGCCTAGCCCTCTGTGGGCTTCACCGGTGGCCAGCCAACCACCGATGATGAAAAAGAAGAAGAACCAAGAAAAAGGAAAGAAAAAAAAATGAAAAATATAGTAAATGACGAAAATGCCCTTAATTGCCGAAAAGTCAAGCTCTTATTTAAAACAGACATAACCACTTTAAGCCTTTATTTGAGAAAGTGATGGCACTTCAAACCTTTGTTTGAAATAAGATCAACTTCGGGCTTCTATTTGAGAAACTGCAAGTACTTATGGCCCTTTTTTGGAATTTTCCCAAAATCTAATCCCCCCTCTCTCTATCATAATTTCCTTAATTTAATAGGATGTAACACATGAATGAATGCTTTCTTTATATTGAAAAAAAATCATTACAAGCATCGGCCTTCGTGGAACCATACATTTACGTATACCACCGGCGATTACATATGGACAGATGGAGTCCTCACTTATTGACTAATGACAATATGTGAATGGAAGTGCGGTCCCTTCAACTCAAACGGTCCCCCATGTTTCTTGTCATTTCTTCGATAGATTGATACATTTTCGTCCCGACGTGATTGGGTGCTTGTTGTAAGTTAATTTCAAATTATCTCCATCATGCAGACTCCTTATTTTTTTCTTAATATGAATTATATATCTATGCTTACAGTGAAGTCCCCACCATTACTATAATTCTCTCTTAAGAAAAGAGGGAAATGGGACTTGATAGTTTAGTATTTTTCCATGAATCTGGCCTAGACCACATAATAAAAGGTTATGATTTCTTTATCTCTTGTCGTTGATGTTCATATTAATCAATCAATAGGAACGTGACGTGGGATCAACTCAAATTATATATTTTCTTTTTTGGCATGATAGAATAAATTTTAATTTCTTGGGGCCTTTCAAGAAAAAATGCAACATGACGAGGAGATTTCCAAAACTTTAGAATGTGAAGTGAAATCAATTGAAATTATATATTATGTCTTTTGGAGAGTGTTCAATTAGAAATGGTGATAGATTGATTTTTTATTTTGGGAAATTTCTCCAAAAAACATGCAATGCAATGCATTGAAGGAGACTTCCCCACGGCTCTCTGGCTCGTGCATAAATTCTTCAGAATGATATTTATTAGACACAACTTTGAAATCTCTCTCCTCGTAGTTAAACTCGATTATTATACTTGATATAATGTTATTTGTATGGGATGATGTCATAAGTTAATGACTGATGGTCCAAGAACGCATATTCCACGTATGCATATTTAAACTCAATTAACTCTGCCCGACCTTGGAAAAAAAAGAAGAAAACTTTGCCCGAGTAAAACGACACGGGAATGGAAGTGCCGTCCCTTGAACGTAATCGGTGACGGACGCTTGATGTTTGTTTTTTCTCGGTAGATTGATATCTTATCTCGGCATTATTTTTCATTTGTCCTATTTGCATTGGTACTTGCGAACGGAGGCTTGTTGCGAGTTGTCTTCATGGAATCCACATCATGCAGGGCTCTTATTCTTTCTAAATGCATATTATATATTTATGCTTACGATGATGACCCCACCATTTTCATAATTCTCCCTTAAGGAAAGAGGAAAATGCGATCTGGTAGAATTAATTTATTAATTGCTTGTAATGTCTTTTATTGCTTGTCGTAGATGTTCATTAATTAATTGGAACATGACGTGGAATCAATTAAAATTATACATTTTCTTTTTTAGAGTGATAAAATATTTTTCAATTTATTATGCTCTTTTAAGGCAATGCAACGAAGGAGACTCCCCACGACTTAGGATGGGAAGTGGAAGCAATGCTTTTCTTTTCGTAAAATAATAATATTTTGAATAGAGGAAAAAAAAAGAAATTTTTTTCTATCTCTTCTAGGCCTCAACGTAAGACTCCCACACCTATTACAAAATATTCAACTTGAACTTTTTGTTCGACCACAAATTTTTATCTTAGAAATTTTTATTTTTGAGAAAAAGTATTTGGTATTTATCTCTTTAAATTTTTATCCAAGTGAAAATTTCAAAAAAGAGCTCCAAGTGCCCTTAGTTTCTCAAATAAGAGCTCGAAGTTGACCTTATTTCAAATAAGGGCCTAACTTTGTCGATCACTGGCCGGCTAAATTTTTCGACCGGTGAAGGGCATTTTTGTCATTTGCCACTTTTCCTTTTTCCTTTTTTTTTTTCTTTTGGTTCATCTTCTTCATCCGGCCACCAACGATGCCCACAGTGGGCTAGTTGAGGGTCACCCTTGCCTGATCCAACAAGGGCCACCCTTGCTAGCCACAGGCGAGGGATAGGCAAGGCCGTCTCTCGCCCTGGGGAGGCCACCCCTTGCGGCCATCCACAAGGTCGGCCCTCGTTGGCCGTACACAAAGTTGACCTTACCAGATCTGGTGAGGGTTGGGCACCCTTGCTAGTCACAAGCGAAGGACGAGTGAGGCCATCTCTTGCCCTGAGGAAGGTCGCCCCTCGTCAAGCTTGCAGATGGCCGTGAGGGGTGGCCTCCCCTGGGGCAAGGCTCACCTCGCTGCCACCGACGAGGGTGGCTCTCACCGGATCAGGTGAGGGTGACCCTCCCCCAACCCTTTGTGGGCTTCACCGATGGCCAGTTGGCCACTGATGATGATGAAGAAGAAGAACAGGAAAAAAAAGGGAAGAAAAAAAAAAGAAAAAAAAAATAAATGACGAAAATGCCCTTGATTGCTGGAAAGTCGGGCCTTCATTTGAAACAGACATAACTACTTTAGGCCCTTATTTGAAACAAGATCCATTTCGTGTCCTTATTTGAAAAAATGATGGCACTTCAGGCCTTTATATGAAATTAAGTCAACTTTGGGCCTCTATTTGAGAAACTACAGGTACTTAGGGCCCCTTTTTTGAATTTCCCCAAAATCCAATCCCCCCTCTCTCTAACATAATTTACTTAATTTAATAGAATGTAACACATGAAGGAATGCTTTCTTTATATTGAAAAAAAATCATTACAAGCATCGGACCTTCGTGGAACCATACATTTACGTACACCACCGGCGATTACATATGGACAGATGGAGTCCTCACTTATTGACTAATGACAACATGTTAATGGAAGTGCCGTCCCTTCAACTTAAATAGTCCCTCATGTTTCATGTTATTTCTTTAGTAGATTGATACTTTTTTGTCCCGACATGATTGGGTGCTTACTGTAAGTTAATTTCAAATTATGTCCATCATGCAGACTCCTTATTTTTTCTTAATATGAATTATATATCCATGCTTACACTGACGTCCCCACCATTACTATAATTCTCTCTTAAGAAAGAGGGAAATAGGACCTGGTAGTTTAGTATTTTTCCACGAATCTGACCCAGACCACATAAGAAAAGGTTATCATTTCTTTTATCTCTTATCGTTGATTTTAATATTAATCAATCAATGGGAACATGAAGTGGGATCAACTCAAATTATATATTCTCTTTTTTGGCATGATAGAATAATTTTTAATTTCTTGGGGCCTTCCAAGAAAAAACGCAACACGATGAAGGAGATTTTCCAAAACTTTAGAATATGAAGTGAAATCAATTGAAATTATATATTATGTCTTTTGGAGCGTATTCAATTAGAAATGTTGATAGACCTATTTTTTATTTTGGGATAATTCTCCAAGAAAAAATGCAATGCAATGCATTGAAGGAGACTTCCCCATGGCTATCTGGCTCGTGCATAAATCCTTTAGAATGATATTTATTAGACACAAATTTGACATCTCTATCCTTGTAGTTAAACTGGATTATTACACTTGATATAATGTTATTTGTATGGGATGATGTCATGAGTTAACGACCGATGGTCCAAGAACGCATATTCCACGTATGCATACTCGAACTCATTTAGCTCTGCCCGACTTTGGGCAAAAAAAAAAAAAAAACTTTCCCGAATAAAACGACACGTGAATGAAGTGCCGTCCCTTGAACGTGATCGGTGACAGATGCTTGATGCTTGTTTTTTCTCGGTAGATTGATATCTTATCCCGGCATTATTTATAATTTGTCCTATTTGCATTGGTGCTTGCGAATGGGGGCTTGTTGCGAGTTGTCTTCAAGGAATCCACATAATGCAGGGCTCTTATTTTTTCAAAATGCATATTATATATTTATGCTTACGATGATGTCCCCACCATTTTCATAATTCTCCCTTAAGGAAAGAGGAAAATGCGATCCGGTAGAATTTATTTATTAATTGCTTGTAATGTCTTTTATTGCTTGTCGTTGATGTTCATTAGTTAATTGGAACATGACGTGGAATCAAATAAAATTATATATTTTCTTTTTCAGATTGATAAAATAATTTTCAATATATTGTGCTCTTCCAAGGCAACGCAACGAAGGAGACCCCCACGACTTAGAATGGGAAGTGGAATCAATGAAATTATATAATTTTCTATTTGGAGGATAATCAATTAGAATTGTTGATAGAATAACTTTTTATTTTGGGCAATTTCTCAGGCCCTTCCATAAAAAATTGCAATGCATGAAAAAGACTTCCCATGACTCTCTGCCAAACATGACGTTGATCGAGCCCATGAAAAGGACTTCCCATGACTCTCAAGTCGTAAACAAATTAATTTTTGTTAATTGAGCCCTAAATGTTTTGACAAAGATGCAATCAAGTACTAATAGCACTAGCGGTGACTTTTCGTAAACGGAAATTATACTCTTTGAGATTATTATGAGATGATTCTTCATTTGAACCACAATCAGAAAATAGAACATATGAAACTTACCAATCATTTATTGGAGAATTTGATTATAGAAACTTATAGAGAAATAGAATCTGCATTTTAACTAAATAGAATGGAAAAATCCACAGTATTATTTGTTGGGTAGTCTTTGGCCTCTTTTACCTCAAAAGCTAATTCAAGAGATGATGTTTTCTCTCACACTCATAAACTAACTATCTATCCCTTCCACAACCGATGTGAGATATCCTTAACAATGTTCCCCTTACACATCGGGCCTGGGTTGGAAGCACGACGACCCATAACTCTCCCGTGTGATTCTCGAGTTTTGACTTATTGGCATCCTTAATAATCTCACCCTCACATATCGAGCTTGGGTTGGAGACGCAATAACTCGTAACTCTCCCAAGTGACTCTTTTTGGATCCAGACTTGTTGGCAAATCCGAACTCTGATACCAATGTTGGGTGGTATTGGATCTCTCTCACCCCAAAAGCTAGCTCAAAATGTGAGGTTTTCCCTCATACTTATAAACTTTCCACATGCCCCTTCCACAACCAATATATGACATCCTCAACATTATTTTGAGTTTTTCTTTAGTCACATAGAGTTATGAAGAAATTTTGATTCTGTTTTTGAGTAAAGTCTTGAAATCAAGTTTCTTACTTAATTTTTCAAGGAGATGGCATTCTTTTGACACCAATTGTCTAGGTTACATCGCTTAGTAATTATTTTCAAAAGCCAGATGTATAGGCGCTTGATGCTTCAAAGCCGGTAGTATTTGCCATGTCGCTTAGTTATTGTTTTCCAAACCAACTGCATTAGTCACTTGCTGTGTTTCCTCCAATTTTCAACTTTTTTGCTGCTTGTTTTGAGAAGTAGACACCACCGCCAAACTTACCATCCTCAAAGAAGCCTAAAGTTTCGCCTTAAACAGACATTAGACACAACCTTGCGCACGCCCTGCCGTGGATCCACTAAACCTAACTCCACATGACGTTTTTCGAGAAATAAATTTTCATAGCACTATTTCACTTGATTTCAAACTTCAAGTTCACTTCTTTGAAGTCATCTTGATATTAGCGATATTAGGATATTTACTTAACTCTACATGTCTCTCAGGATTATACATGTATCTCTTTTGATTGTGCATATTCTTGATTGATTATAATTGGGTATCATGTTAATTTTATTACAAGAAAAAAGTCATTAAATAAAGCCTAAAAAAGGCTCATGTAATCTTTATCAATATATCGAAATATACAAAAATTCCTCATTTCTCTTCTGCATTATTATTCTCAACTTAATACATGACTAGAATGCTTTGACTATCATTACAAGCATTGGACCTTCGTGGAATCATACATTCACGCACACCACAGACAATTTTGTATGCATAGATGGAATTCTCGCTCATCGAAACAAACAAAATGTGAATGGAAGTGCTGTCCATAAATTCAAGATGAGAACACCATTATCTGCTTTTTGTATAATATGAACAAGTTTTGTCGTTACATCCCTTCTTTTTCTCGATTGATTCAAGACAGCGTCCTGCGGGCTGTGCCTCCCTACAATGCCAAATTTGTCCCGTGCATGGATTATTTTAGAGTACATCATCTGTTTGTCCGTTTTCTTAGTTTGAAATTAGGGAAGGGATTCATGCATCTGGTGCATTGCTAGTTGTCTGAATCAGACAGCCTTTGTCCTATTATGAGCACGGGAAAAGTTTTGTAGTTTAGTAAATTAGCACGTGAAGTGGAATCAATTTAAGTTATGTATTTTCTATCTTGAAGGGTAATAAAACTTATATTACCAATTAGATCATGAAGTGATATATTTTCTCATCATTGGAAAATATTTTCAAGAAAATTGTTTTCATGAAGAATGAGTTGTCTTCTTATGGTTAATTGCGTTGAAAATCACTTGAAAGAAATTCTGATGTTTAACAAAAAAATTAAATTGATTGGAGAATCGATTACAAGTTCCTTTAAAATGACAGTTCAGATTGAATCATGTCAACGTTGATTTTCAGCTCGACCTGACCCAACATGGATTTTTGGCGCAGGTCCTATGCCATTCTAGTTAGGTTAGGTCAAAGAGAACATAATTTAGAGAACTCGATCTGATCCTACCCATAGACACCCTGTTCAGTTTAGAGCCAATTTAGATACTTCAAGCTCAAATAAGTCTTCAAGTTATTGTTCACGGTGCGAATGAGACGAGTTTACGAAATCAGATTCGAACTTATCCTGTTGTGACCTGGGAGAAATTTTTAGTTTAGTAAATTACAACGCGAGGTGCAGTCAATTGAAATAATATTTTATCGTAGAAATTTCCTCAGCCCTTCCCACGATTTTTTGGCTCGTCCATAAGTACTCCAGAATTGCATGCATTAGACACTAGTCTCTTGCATCTCTCTCTTCATTATTCAACTCGATCACGATAGTTTAGCTCCTGAAGATGGCAAAGAGAAAATATTCAGCCGAACAAGCCGCATCGACCAGTAGAGGCAATGTCAAGTTGTCACTGGAGGCTGAGTACGAGGTGTTCTTGAGTTTTAGAGGGCCCGACACCCGCGAGACTTTTGCCGACTGTCTCTATCACGCCTTGGATGGAGCTGGCTTTTGTGTTTTCAGAGACGACGAAGAGATCAGAAAGGGCAAAGAGATTGAAGGCGAACTGAAGCGTGCGATCGAGACCTCCTCAATTTGTATTCCCATCTTCTCTAGAAACTACGCGGTCAGTGCGTGGTGTCTTCGTGAGCTTGCATACATGGTGGCTTGCAAAGCCATCATTCTACCGGTCTTCTTCGATGTGAAACCCACAGATGTCAAGCTTAAAACTAAGCTGTACCAGGACGCTCTGCAGAAGCACGAGGAGAAGTACGGTTGCGAGGTCGTGCAGCGATGGAAGGAGGCTTTGGAGAAGGTCGCTGGAATGAGCGGATGGGATCTCAAAGATAACGGGTAAGGTTTGAGCTTTCAGTTTTTTTCTCCTTTGATTCGATATTTAATTGATATAACTATAAATAATAAGAAATATTATCATCTTTGCATTAAAAGTTACAACTACCCATCGTTCTTATTTTCATCAAATTATTGCTCAGTTCCCACATATTTTATTGCTACTCACTACACTTCCGCTCAATTAAATCGATTCCTTTCAAAAGTAGATGAATTTTCCACGCATTAAAGTAATTCCTTTCAAAACTAGATGAATTCTCTATTACAACAGGACAGTTCCAATCTGAATTCATTATTCAGTTTGCATCTTTTAGATTGAATATGAATACCTTTATTAACTTCTATATCAATGTTATGTAGGTTTGATTTTATAAAACAATTGCTCTAGCTGTTATTATTTTACTCCTTGCTCATAAACTGAGCGCACAATATATAAGCAATAAAAAATAATAAACAAATCCTTTGCACGTATGTAAAGGAAGAAATTCCAAAGGTTTTGGTTTTTACATTTATGGATAAGGGAGCATCTTTCACAAAGTTTGAGATTTCATTCTTATCTTAACAATTTACATCTTTAAACATAGTATAAAATACCCAATTGTAATTCGTTTTAAGAAAATCGACAGGATTTTAGTTGATTGAGGAGTGAGGGCATTTCACTTGCAGTTGATTCTTTTCCTATATATTTAAAGAGTATAAAACAATTTCTTTTCTTTTCTTTTCTTTTGTTTTAGAAGGGGGAGGTCGCCCCCGCTTCTCTCCAATCCTCTTCTATGGTTGGTTTAAATTTAATTCATAATATTCCAGAGCTTGACAACTTAATATTCTGTTTGGATGTTTCTCACTAAACCCTTTGTATCAAATATGACAGCCACGGCAAACACATTAAATCAATCATCACTGAAGTTTCGATCAAGCTGAATAAAAGAGGCAAAAATCTACCTGACCATTTGGTTGGAATTCAAGATCATGTTGAAGATGTCATGCGCCTATTAGATGAAGGTTCTCCTGATGTACGTTATCTAGTAATCCATGGTATGGGGGGCATCGGTAAAACGACTCTTGCCAAAGTTATCTTTAACCAAATTTATAGTCAGTTTCATGGGTGCTGCTTCCTTTCGGGTGTTCAAGAAGCTACAAAGGATGGAAAAATTGTTCAATTACAAAAGCAATTATTGACGGAACTTCTCAACTTCAAACCAGTGGAAATTTTTGACTCTGATGCAGGAATTAACCAGATTAAATGGAAATTTCGCCAAAAGAAAGTTCTTGTTGTTCTTGATGATCTAGGTGAGTGGGACCAACTCTCTAAACTTGCAGCGACGGGTGATTGGTTTGGTGTAGGGAGCAGAATCATTATTACAACAAGAGACACCAACAATCTGGCAATCGAAGAGTATAACGTTTATCAAATGACAGAATTGCAACATCACCACGCTCTTCAACTTTTTAGTAAGCATGCTTTTAGAATGGATTCCCCTCCATATGACTATAATGATATTTCTTGCAATATCACTTCCATGACTGGTGGGCTTCCTTTAGCTCTTGAAGTTATTGGTTGTTCTCTTTATTGCAAAAGAAAGCCAATTTGGAAAGAAATGTTGAAGAAATTAGAGTCAGTTCCCAATCAACGTATCAATGGCAAATTAAAGATTAGTGTTGAAATGTTAAAGGAAGAACAGAGAGAAATTTTTCTTGATATTGCTTGCTACTATATTGGTGAAGAAAGAATCTATCCATATTATATGTGGAAAGCATTGGACTTTTACCCAAATATTGAGATTGATTTCCTTATTGGTGCATCTTTAATAAAGATCGATGATGATGATAGACTATTGATGCATGACTTGCTTAGAGATATCGGAAGAGAAATCGTTCAACAAGAAGACCTCAATGTTTATGGGAAACATAGTAGACTTTGGCAATCCAAGATTGTGTTAGAAGAAGTACTGAAGACTAGAATGGTAAATTTCATTCACAATTATTGTCTTCTCAATCAAGGGAACATTAGCTCGATTACAATATATTTCTGAAAGTGTTGTTTTGTATGCTTTGCACACTGCAGAAAACCAAATTTATTAACTTTGAGTGAATGGAGGTAGTAAATTCTTTTCAATATCTAGCAGATATTAATAGATTACATTTAAAATCTAAAAGTAGAAGCAAACCATGGTACTTTACTTATAGAACAAGTCTATGCAGTATTTACTCATGGAATGTGTTAAGCTCGCTTATGCCTTTTCATGTTGTTAGGGAACAGAGAACATCATAGCTCTCAAACTATGTGGACTTTCCAAAGAGCAGAACTTTACAAGTGAAGCATTTTCAAGGCTACCTACCTTAAGGTTGTTGGAATTAGAGGGGGGAAACTTGGTGGGAGACTTTAAGAATCTTTTCTTGAGTTTAAAATGGCTCTCTTGGTGTCGTTGCCCTCCAGACTTACAGGCGGTTAATCTATGTTTGGAGAACTTAGTCGTGCTCAAGCTTTTGGACAGCAAAATTCCTGAGAACTGGAATGGATGGGGCCCATGCTTGGTATGGTTTCGTATCACATATATACGTTTGTTTCATTTTCCCTTGCCTTACTTTTCTAATTGTAATTTGTTTTGCAGGCAAATCGTGACTTGAAAGTTATACATCTCGTTAGATGCTATCTCTCGACAACTCCGGACTTCTCAACGTGCTTGAAGTTGAGGATACTAGTTTTTGTTGAACATTGTCCAGAGTCACCACAAATCGGTAGCTCTATTGGTAAGCTAGAGCGCCTAAAGCGATTGGAAATAATTGCAGCCAGAATTCAACAGTCAAAGTTGTCTAGAAGCCCCCATTTTGACTTGTGCGTAATGCCTTCTACAATGTGCCATCTAAAGAACTTGTCAAGTCTAAAGCTAGAAGGGCTGTGTATGCACGAGCTTCATCCATCTATTGGAGAGATGGCAAGCTTGACATGCTTGTCATTACAGCATTGTTATCAGCTTCGAAAGCTTCCAGATTCCATTGGGAAATTGAGATCACTCCTTGAATTGAATCTATCCAAGACAAGAATCAAAAAGTTACCTGATTCTATTGGAGATCTAAAAGCGTTGGAGAAAATGAACATAGGATGGAGTGAAATAATGGGGCTACCAAACTCCATTGGAGGACTAGAATCATTGCTTGACTTAGACTTGACGCATTCAGAGATTACTGCACTGCCTGCTTCTATTGGAGATCTTAAAAGACTAAGTGGGTTGTATATGGATTTCAGCAAGATAAGAGAGCTACCAAATTCTATTGGAGATCTAAAAAACTTGGAGCTATTGTACCTAAAAGATGCTCAGATAACGGAGCTACCAAACTCCATTGGAGGACTAGAGTCATTGCGCTTCTTAAACTTGTCGGGGTCAAAGATTACTGCGTTGCCCGCTTCTATTGGAAATCTTAAAAGATTGGAGCATTTGTCTATGAATTCCAGCAAGATAAAAGAGCTCCCCAATTCTATTGGAGATCTCAAAAGCTTGGAGCAAATGGGATTGGCAAGGACTCAAATAATGGTGCTACCAAACTCCATTGGAGGACTAGAATCATTGATTTCCTTAGACTTAGGAAATACAAAGATTACCGAAATGCCTACTTCTTTCGGACATCTTAAAATGTTGACGATGTTAGACGTGAGGCAGGGTAAAATAAGAGAGCTACCGAAGGCCATTGGGATGTTGGAGAATCTTGAAATGTTGTCATACCTTGATAGTAGCAATATGGACATGACATTGCCTCCTCAACTTTCGAGCTTTTTCTAACTTGTGATGACTTTGGCTCTCTCCCTAGGCTTCCTTTAAGTCTTCATGATTTGGCAATAAAGGGTGTCAAGTCACCGATAGTACGACCACTCCCTTCCGAATTGAGATATGTGTCCTTGTTACGTCTCTTTGAATGTGGCTCGAGAGAGATCATTATTGAACAGCTAGGAAGTCTTTGTAGTTTGACAGTGTACGATTGTAAATCGCTGGTGACATTGGCTTTATCAAGCTTAGGGAGGCTTGAACGGCTAGAAATCAAGCACTGCCCTCAGCTAATCGAGATTCGAGATTTGGGAGAAATGGAGTCGCTGAAGGATTTACATATTGAGACATGCAGCTCGATAGAAAGGTTACCTAAACTATCAAAACTACATAAGTTGCGGGGTTTGACCGTAGAGGACTGTAGATCACTGCAGTGTCTGCCTGATTTACCAAACTCACTTTTATCAATCTGGAATCGGAGGTCCACGGAAACTTCACCCGAGCGATCAGAGCATAGTCTGTTGCGGATATTGAATTTGTCTCACTGTGAATCACTGCAAGGTAGCGTACCAAACCTGTGGCGTCGTGAAATTCATGCATGCCCATTGCTAGGCGAGTCTGGTGACGTTCCCTATTTTTGCCAATGGTGTTATGAAATCAAGTGGGGAGGTATGTATGGTTGACACGCGGTACTCGTTACCAATTCATAAGTGCCTTGCCTTCGTTTCTTTATTACATTTTCTCCTTCTAACTTCTTTGTAGTTCCTCCTGTTCACTCTAAAGATGCATATTATTTCCCCATTTTCCTGTTTCTTTATTTCATTGTCTAATCTTATCTTGTTTAATTAGATAAAATGCGTGGTGGTGCATACTCGTAGTGCTTTATGAGAAGTTGATGTTGGCACTTTCTCTGCTTAACACATGGCGATTTTTCTTCTTTTTTTTTTTTCTTTTCTTAGGCTAACTTAGTTGTGATTTAACAATGACGAAATGCCACCAAATTTTTTTCAAAGAAAAATTAAATCAAGCTCCACGATAGTCGCATTAAATGAGAAGATAAAACCGTCATCTCCACCAGGTGATAAAATTAGAGGAAAATCGCAACAAAAGAAAGCTACAACAAAATATCACTAAAGTATATCGATTCTGAGGTAAGAGAAGATTGAACTAAAGTGGAGGATTTATAAAACTGATGTCGTGTGGTCATAACAAACTCGACATTGAAGCTAAAGGAGGTTAAACTCAAATGATCTAATAATTAAATATTGTATTAGGATAGAACTTCTAGGGTATAAAAAGAGGGATAAAGGCATGAATAGATCTTGAACTTTATGAAATGTTCAATTGAGTTTATGAACTATTTTTATTGATGAATGCAGTTCCATAGAAAGGTTAACTGATCAATCAAAGCTATGCAAATTGTTGAGTTTGTCCGTAAATCAACGTGAATCGCTGCAAGCATTAAGAATTGATAACTTGACCTCTATAAAAAGGTTACCTGATCTATCAAAACTACATAAGTTGCGATACTTGAGCGTAAGTCGTTATGAGTCGCTGCAAGATTTGTCTAATGTGCCAAACTGTTGCCATCACACTGTTTATGCATGCTCAATGTTAGGCGTGTCTCGTGATTTTGATATGTATGGCAAATGGTGTTGGAAATCCAACCCGGGCCAACCTTCGAGGTGGCTAGGTATGTTTATTTGAACGTGGCAATCTTTCCCATTTCGCACGTAGTTGGCTGTAATTACCCTTATCCTTTGTACTTCCCATTCTTTATTGTCTCCTTTCAACCAATTAGCCGACTTTTTTGCAGTTCTTCCTGTTCACCTCTAAAGTTGCATATTCACATTTTGCACATTACATAATAGCTCAGTCTAATCTTATCTAGTTTAATTAAATAAACACGTGGCGGTGCGTAGTGCTTAATGAGAAGTTGACATCGACACTTTCTCCTCCTAACAACCGGCAATTTCTCTTCTACTTGTTTTCTTTTCTTAGGCCAACTTAATTATGATTACCAAGTAAAGAAATGCCATCATTTATGTTTGAAAGAAAAATCACATTAAGCTTCTTCATAATAATAGTACATAAATAGACAAATGGTCGTCTCCACCGGGTGACAAAATTTCAGGAAAATTGTGAGAATAGAAAGGTACATAAAAAATATACTATAGTATGAATTTATTTGTTTTGCGAAAACTAGGTGTCAAGAAAATGTTGTCCATATTTTTTGGCATTTGATACAAAAGATTTTCGGTCAATGAAAAGGACACTTTTAAAGTACCAAAAAATGATTTTCACTCTGAAAAAGAAAGGAAATCATTTTCTCTGAACTCACCTCTCCCACAACGCAGTGCCTTGGCGGCCATGGACGCACGAGCATAGATAGCGTTAAGGTGGATGTGCAGTGTATACTGGAGACGCTCGGAGCTGGGTTGGGCGGTAGGGTCGAGTCGACACGGCACTTGGTGCGTTGGTGGCCACCAACTTCTCGAATAACGGTTGCATTGCTCGCATAAGCCACCGCACCGACCTGCTGTACTGGCAAGTCTGGCCTCTTCGTTTCAGGTAGTTTTGGTAATTTTTTACATTACATAGACATGAAATCTCAGTTTGATTTTGTGTCTCTTATATACTCTGACGTAGTTTTTTGTCCGAATGATGTTACAGCAAACAGCTCGAACCAAACCGCCATATTTTCTACCCAAAAGACCCTGCCTCACCTACCATCCACATAGCAGCAGCTGCGTACAACCGTGTCTTCCTGGGAGAGTTCATGCAGCCCGATTGGGACTTGTTCCACTCCGTCGTGACCCTCCATTTTGAGTGAGTTTTCAGTATCTAATGTTATATTATGTGATATATAGGTGAAGTGCATTCTGATTAGTTAATTTTACTGAAAGTACATTGGACTCGAATCTCTTTTGGTAATACTGATTTGAGCATTTTCCCTTTTGAGCAGTGATGCCCCCATGAAGCACAGTGAATGGATATGATGAAGTTGCGTTTGGATCGATTTTTGACGGTCTAATTGAGAATGAAAAATTTGGAAATACACGCATGATAAAGAGCGCAAATCTTCATAAAGCATGGATTGAGAATTTCTAAGTACAGGAGAATATGTTCAGTGATACATTTTCTTGAGCTCTGCTGCAAAAACATTCTTATGTATTGTTTCCTTTAATTTTTTATTTATTAGTACCGTGAGACTTTTTTTTAGCATGGATATTATTTGGTCAATTCCAGGGGTCATCTTCATATGTGTAACTATTTTGCTGATTAGCTCGCTCTGGCACAAGCTTTCTCTCTCTTCCTTATAGTACTACAACGGAGTGAAGCGAATTGTAAGGAGGAGAAAAGAATTAGTGTATTTGTGATTGTCAAAATGATGAAGTGTTATTGTGCATCATCGTCTTGTGCAGTGAAACATGATACTGAATTTGCCTAGCTGGTTAATGCTGCTTCTTGAGAAACATGATACTGAATTTACATGAAAACCCATGATGGGCCCTCAACTCGCAATTGTTGATTAACACTTAACAGAGGCCAAAATATACATTTAGTATTAAAATATGATCACCTGGCCTCCGTGGACCCTAGCCTGCTGTCGATGGACCTTAGCTTGGGCACCTGGGATCCAGACCTGAGCATCAAGGTCCTAAGCCTGGTCAAACGGAGCCCACATGTCATCAACTATTTGAATGGTTAGAACCAATTAAACTAAAGCAGGTGATTTTTATAACTAACATAGCATGGTCAGAAGCTTGGCATTGAAGCTAAAAGAGGTTAAACTCAAATTATCTAACAAACAAAAAGTGACTTTATAAGTAAATATTTTATTGAGATAGAAAGTCTATGGTATAAAAAGAGGTATACATATAAAATGTTCAATTGAGTCTTTGAGTTTTTTTTTTTTTTTTGGCGAATTGAGTTCTTGAACTTCACCCGATGAATACTATGAAAGAAAGAAAATGAATAATCACGATTTAGCAAAGTGAATTGGGTCCTTCATGAAGTCCGAACATTAGATGCTTTGATTACATAGCCGCTCTGGCATGGCGGGACATCGTATTTCAATCTAAGGTCGCTCATTAAAATTTCATTAGACACCATGATCGAGACATCACTGTTTCAAAGGTGTAGCAAAGTACCACCATCACCGGAGCCCCTCACAAAGGTGTTCTCTTTCTCTCTCTCATGAACTTCCTCGTTTTGTGCCAACGGCATATAATTTCTAAAATATTAATTTTTAAGTGAGAATAAAGTGAAATTGCCAAAACAAAGGAGGAACCGAAATGAACAAGAGGAAAAGCGAAAGTGCAAATTCGATCTAATCAATTAATTAGCATTCCGACCAAAAAAAAGAAAAATTAATTAGCATGAGTCCTGGATTTATGAAGTCCTAGACTCGCTCTTTTTCTTTAAACATGAAGACGCTTGGATGCTTAGACTCATTGGGTTCGCAACCTCACCTCAGCAACGCTGCGAGGCGCTAACCAAGACGCCTCAACAAAGATGTGGGCCCTTGCTAAGGCCCACAAAGATGCTTCCTGGCTGGCCCTTATGGCTCCGGCCGAATCTGGGTGGGCCCTTGTGGCGCCGGGCCCATATTTAAGTCTACTACCAGTAACTCTAATTTATTGAGTAAAATATTTAAAATTCGGGTTACTTGATTTAAAAAAAAAGTATAGTAATAAATAAGGTCTTAAATTAGTTCACGACCTTCATCACTCAAAAATAAATTTACCACTAGCTACTGCGGTAAGTATAAGTCGTCAGTAATTTCTAGTCATCCTTGACAAATACTGGAGTTCATGGAATGCATAAGTTGTTTTTGGTAAATTCTATTATTCAATACTGAACTTACATACTTATTTCAATATAATCCTTACACTGTTCATTTTCCTAATTAAATCGTTGAATTTGTTTAAATTATATAATCAGGTCCTTGTAGCAACGATTCTAATCAATTTCAGTATTTTTGGCGCACATTATTAGAGCACAATGAAAACAGAAAAGAAACAAGATTTGAGGCTTCCGTGGACTCCATATAAAGGGCTGCACTACAGGACCTACTTTTTTTTTCTTTTTTTTTTTTCCAAAGAAGATTGTATTCATTACTTGAAAGGGCACATGAGAAGTACATAAATTGCAAGACCTACTTCGCTAATAATAAAAAGGAAGAGTTACAAGAATGAGATCAATTACATTACTCCCCTTCCTCCGCGGAGCAATGATGACATCGCCTAGAGTTATTAGAGATGGCCTAACAATCTATATCATGGATGTTTCATGAAAAGGAACTATAATAAATAACAGTCCAAGGTTTCACAGCCATAAACAAAGCAGAGCAAAAATGAAGATGTGAAATTTTTGCATAAGACTAGGGCACAAGCGACATTGGAGAATTTTCACATTCGCAACCCAGGTGATTAGAGTTGTGAAATTTTGCACAAGACTAAGCACAAGCAAGATTGAAGAATTTTCGCATTCACAACGCTGGTGATTAGAGTTATTATATGATTTATATAAGGTTAAACTCCCCTAAGAAGGCCCAAAAGATTGGTGTTAGCACATGCACAATAATGTAGCATAGAACTGCTTTTAAGAGACTCTAATATTTCATTTATTTCAAGAAAAATAAATGATTTCGAAAATATTTTCCTCTAAATGATCGCTTGTTCATCTACATATATAAATGAACGAAAATTCTATGAGAATGTTTAAACGTAAATTATTATCGATTATGACGACATGTCCCATTAACTAATTATTTTAAACAAGCGATCGTATTTTTTTTTTTAAATATCTTTCACAAACGAAGCCCAAGAGCTAAATTAAACCTTCAAAGAGCGCATCCAATGGGTGCCTGCTCCTCAGAGTGTGAGAAAAATATTGGGGCTGGTTGCACGTAACAAATGAAGCAAAATTTTCGAGAAACAGTGTCGGCATCCTTAGCTTGTCAGATCTACGAAAACAAGCTTGAATCTTTACTTCACTGCTTGAGGAACTGTCCTTCAGTGAGAAAACCTGTGTTAAGTTAGTTCATGAGAACTTCTTTGCTTCGAACGCTACAACTCTGAATGGGACTTTATGTTCAGATTGGTCGCCAAGCCCTTCCTCGATTGGAGGAATAAGCTGTTGTGTTTCAAAAGGATTTTATCTTTCTCAAAATGTTGCCTCTAAGTTCAGCAGGATGCAAATGAGGTTACAGGCAAATGAGCTGCAGAGTGAGTCGTCAACTGGAGACTCTCCCTCTGTAATCCATTTTGGATGGTCAGAGTTTCGCATTGGGCCGGTGGGTTAAACTTGTGGGGCTGTTTTTTTTGCAATGATGCTGGTGAGTGCCCGGGAGTTACGTTAGCTCTGTAGTTACTTCTTCCTCCGTGTGAGCAGAACCATGGGTTTCCTTTCTGAATTTTTTCATGGGGTTGGAACAATGGACTGCCTTATTATTTTCCACAAAGTTGATTCAACAGGGCTACTAGACCTTCCTTCAAACAAGAAGCAGGTCAAAAGCAGGACAAGTGCGAAAGCAATCTATCTGCAGATTGATTGGCTAACCTTGCTTCGAATCAACATGTCCATTTTAAAAAAAAATTATAAATTTTACGAAATGATAAAGACCTAATATCGCATGTTCTAAGTAATATCTACCATATGTAAATAGAAAAAAAACTAGGACTTGATTTGAAGAAATCTCTGAAAAAATGCATTGAGAAATGATGTTTTTTATAACTTTTCAACGGTATCTTTACAACTCATTCGTGGGTCTCATTCAATATCATCTAGACATGGTATGAATCACGTAGTACACATATTCATGAAATGTAGAGTATTGTGTGTGGTAAGAGTGAATAGATAGTCATGGTACAATAATTTTTCTATGCTGTTTCGAAAAAAGTAATGTCTTACGCACTGTGTTTGAGATGAACATTTTTATTTTACTTGCACCACAATATGGTCTAAGCGTAATCAACAATCGTTATTTGAACACAAAATACTTGGTGTGACCAGAGGAAAATACTCCATAGAAAATAAATGTGATTCATTGAAGTAATGAACAGACAGAGAAGAAATGGCGAGTTGCACTTCCAACGAAGAAACAGAAGCCACGAAGAGAAAGTGCACTTGGTTGGGTCCAAGAAGAACATCATATCTCCGTGATGATTGAATAAGATGTACGCATTTTTACGTGGACATAACTCACTTAATGAGCCTCTTGCAATATAAAATTAACATCTCGGACTCATCTGGTGTATTTGTGCTTGCTACATCAATCCATTGATCGAGGCCCTCAACAGCTCGAAGTGCAGCTTTCAAGTCTCAACAAGAAAGCTAGAGAGAGGCGTTTTGATCAAGTACGTTAATCCAACATTCTAAATATTGCATATTTACTTGGAGACCAGTCGTCTCGGTCCAATAAGCCTATTTGCTAGTCTGCTCACGTTGATTTACTTTTCATCCATAGTAGTTAAATGAAGTTACCATGGCATTGGCAACTCGTGAAGACGATCATGACAATGTGTCATGTGTAGTACGATGAAGAGCACAACCATGTCGCATTTGACCAACTGGTGCCTGAGGACTCCAATCCTATTTCGTTCAGCTCTCTGATTATGCTTGAGAAGATATGCCAGTCGAACTCTTGTGATCTTTAGCTCTGTCTCACTCGTGCTCTTCTCTTCTTAACTTAACTCGACGGTAGCCTACCGATCACTAAGATGATTTTGCACTTGTCGAGTTGACACTTATCCATAAAAGAGAAGAAAATATTCTCGCGAACCTTTTGGAAATTATAGTTTTTTGTTTTGTCTCTAGTGTGTTTCAGCATGATGTCACATTATACATTTTCTTCCATGCCAACGTGATGGTTGCTCGAAAGATGCACTCAGTATCTGTTAATTCGGGTCATGCTATTACGAGAGCACTTGACTATTATTAGATCAAGCTTGTTGTTTAAAGAAATCAATTTGCGCACAGATTATTTTTCTTGAGAATCGCTGGCTCATGGGTTGCGAATGCCTACACAACCCTTTAGTTAGGATTAGATCCTACTCATATGGCAATAAGGATAATGTTCCCTACTTCAAAGGTTGTCGTATCATTTTGCACATTTCCTGTCGCTCTAGATTACCATTGAGGTTACTAGTGGCGTCTTCTGAGTATACTACTCAGCATGAGAGCATTGTTGCCCTTTCTTTTCTCTCTTCTTTACTAAAATTGATCAATTTGGTTTACCAAAAAAAAAATGATCGATTTTTTCTTTTGAGACATTTCTATTAAATTATATTGAATCATGGACAAATGTGGGTACACAATAAATGAGCAAACTAATAAAAACAAATTCATTTCACATCAAGTGGGTCAATTTGATGCTTACAGGATGAGCTCTCTTCATAATATCTTACAAACAAGATGTATCTCTATACCAACATTGAGACATATTATAATAGGCGGGAGAAATAATTACCATTGGAAGAGGACCACAATTACTTAAATCCGATGAGTTGTGTATGATTATGCAAAACGCGTGTGTGCGTGTAGAGAGTAGAATAGTTGATGGTATAATTTTCATTACCTCAATTTATATGTGTTTTTTGATGATATCTAAGTGAGGGAATTGCGAAAAAACCAATAGTACCTATGGAGTGTTACTCTTCTTCTTTTAGTTAATCACACTTATCGTGTGAGAACAAGTGTAAACCAAGTCATAATGTTTTGATGTTGATTAGTTAAGTCCTAAACAAATTATTTTTAGTCAATTGGGTCCTAAAATTTTTGACAAAAGTGCAATCAAGTACTAATATTATTGCCAATGACCTCAGTAACTGGAAATTAACTCTTTGAGATTATTATAAAACGAAGCATCATTTGAACCCCAATCAAAATTAAAAAATATCAATTGTTTCAATGATTGAGTAGAGAACTTGATTATGGAAATTTCTAAACAAATAAGAAAAACCTAAATATATTATTTTAATTTTTCTCAAGTCACATATAGTTGGGAAAAACTTTTAATTTTATTTTCAATAAAATCTCATAGTCAACTTGCTCACTTAGTATTTTTATAAGAATTGTCAAAATAATTCTTAATTTTGAGAAAAACTAAAAGGATATGATTGTGCGGTGAGTAAACGTCACTGGCAGGAGATTAGGGCTCAATTGCACATTTTCCAAAAAGGCTTAAGAGTCAATTGATTAAATAAAAATGAGACTCAATCAACAAAATATTTTGCACATATATTGAGAACCTTTATTATGTAGTTGACGCTTTAGATTATGAAAAGTATCGTGTTGTCAATTACAAAATAGATAACCATATAATTTCATCAAGGAATATATTTGTATCATTTAGCAAATGATTTTATACAAGTTAATAGCATGTAATTTTATTTTGAGGGAAATTGATTGTCATCAAGAAAGATAATACTTTGAAAAAGAGGAAAAAAGAAAAGAAAATTGTTTTAGCTATCCATTCTGGGCATTACCATAAAAGTCCCACACCCGTTACAAAATGTTTGAATTAACTCTTAGGAATTTTAATTTGAATAAAAATATTTCGTATTTTTCCTTTAAATTTTTATTTGAGATTCAACCAATAAATAACATAATTTACTTAATTAAATAGAATGGTAATACATGAATAAAATGCTTTCTTTTTATTAATTTAAAAAGATAATCACAAGCATCAGACCTCCGTGGAATCATCCATACACATTCACCACGGACAATTTGATATGGACATATGAAGTCTCACAACATATTTTAAGCAAATCCTGTTCCATCCTCGAGAGTCCAATTTCCTCATGAAGGATGTCTACAGTATAAAAAGGACATCCAGGTACAGTGATAAGGAGATACGAAACAAAGAAAAAGAGGCACAGGGCAATACACGTTCACGACAAGGTAGAGGCAAGCTGCGTAATATCCTGGAGCCGAAGTTCTGTCACTTCTGTGGTTGCGTCTCTCCCTGGTGCTTCACGCCAACACCGTACTTTCCCGCACTGTCTTGCGTGTCGGGTCTTGCACAGCGAACCCTTCTCCGCACTAGTGAGTCCCTTGCTGATTCCGACGACGGTGCAGTCGTTCCGCTACTACTGCAACTTTCTGCGTCGCGCCACCAGCACCCACGGCGAATCGTTTATGTGCCACATGAGCCCCTCCAACTGGCTTTTGATTAACGCTCTGCATTAGCCCAGCGCCGTCAAGTCTGACCATTACTACTGTCCAGTCTTCAGCCACACCTGCATTAAGCAAAGCAATATTGGGAGTCAGATTTTTGAGACTAAAGGTTAGATCTCCAGTTATCTTTGGATATCTTAAAATATCTATGGGCCGCGTTCCTTTTACTCTTTATTTGAATTAGACACTCCTTATTATATTGTTTTAACCATATTATACCTTATGTAGCTCATTTGTTAGCTTTATTTCCTCTTTTTATTTGGTCAAATGGGCTGTCCCTCTTATTTTCTTTCCTTTCCTCTAGTGTCCTACCAACAACAGGGTCCCACTCTATTTCCTTTTATTCATGTTTTTGCCTTACACACACCTTTGGTGACTCGTAAGGATGAACCATTTCAGATTTTGTTTAAATTTTACCTGGAATCTACCCATCGGAATATATTCCCTAATTTTTGGAACTTAAAACTTATCCTACATGTCCAGGAATATGGAACTAACTTTGTCACAGGTTCTACCTAGACTTCACTTGTACTCATTGAGTGGACATTGAGCTAGAGATGTTTATTAAACAAAGTCAAAGAGGACAACATGACTATGTGACCATTGTATCAATGATTTTTGGCCGTGAATTCAAGAGGACCTCATGACTTGCTGAAACCACATCACTATCACATCATTGTCCCAAACGTGATTCACGTTATCTTTGAAGCATGAAGAAAAGAGATTCTTTCTTCTCTGCAACAATTCTCACGTATTTCATCGTGCAGCTTGGAGCGTGTGTGTGTCTGTGTGTGTTTATATATATGTATATATATACCCTACGCGCAACGATCACACTTTCAAGTTACTCAATTCCATTCGCATTTTATCATGTCAAAGCATTTCATTTTGTTTCCTCTCTCATGCTTCTTGGTTGTGGCTGTACATACTGCGTTGGATGTTTCTTTGGTGATTGCTCGTGAGAAATGGGCGTGGAGTCGAGCCTATATTTGGGACATCCATACATCAAAGTGTGTCACTCATTTATTTTGCATTTCCTTGATTTGTGGCTGTGAATGGTAAATAATTAGCAGTAAAAATTAGGGCGTTGCTCTGTAGCTCGAGCTAGTTAGTGGAACCACAATGGTGATCAGTGGAGGTCGATAATTGGCAGTTTTTATACGTTGGTGATTGATGGAGGAGGCATAGTGACAGTATGGCGATAAACGAATATGGCGGTTGATGATGAAAACCTTGTGATAAACAGAGGCGATTAATGGTGAGATATGCATGCTTAATGTGCCGATACTATGGTGAGAGAAGTAGGGAACTGGGGATCTTTAGGAACGATCGATGGTGGAGTTCAGTTTACCCTTTTGGACCTGTGCTGGAAAGTCCTAGTTCGTGAACTTGCCAAGAAATAAACCCGGGAATGGTGAACTTAGTGAACTTAGTGAATTGTTCTCAAATCAGGAAGAAGACGAACAGTTCCAAAGAAGGAAAAAAAAAAGAAAGAGAAAAAAAAGAGGAAATAAGGAAATATGCAATGAAGGTTAGAATTTATATCAGAAGGTTATAGTGATTGAACAATCACAAGATCAGGTGTATACAACCGATGAGTTAAAGTGATTTCTGTTGGATATTATAATTTGTGATGGTCACAGTGTACTAAGACTGTCATAACCATATATCAAGTAAAACATTTTTGATATTGGTTAAGAAACTAAACCACTTATAGAACATAAATATATTCCAATATTACATTTTTACTTATAGAACATAAATATATTCCAATATTACATTTTTCAGACTTACTCTATTTCATTCGAAATCCACACACACACCAAAACAAAAAGGCAGGGGGGGGGGGGGCTCTCAAGCCAGAGAAGAGCAATGATAAAGTGTGAACACACAATTCAAATTGTACGCAAAGCATATTCGAAAATTGTCTAATGCAATCTATGACGGCTTGGTACTTAAACCTGTTCTTTCAAACCATCACATTAGCAGTGGATTGACATACAGAGAAGTCACATGCTCTTTAAACTTGTCTCCAGAATGAGTGTAGAAATCTTTCTTGTCTTTATACGCCATATGCATGGCTCGTGTAAAATTGAGAAATCTCTCCAAGAGTGGCCTAGGGATGTTGGTCGGATGGCATAGCTCTTCGTTAATGTCCTTCCACGCATCGGCCACTTGTTTACTGAGTTCTTGCTTAGCCTCTTCCTCCGTAACTCCATATTGTTTCATGAAACACTCTACTGAAGATGCGCTATGACCTCTCTCTTGCTCAAACTATAAACGAATATCCCATGGAAATTTTCATTTTTTTATTGATAAAATCTACTGGAAAAAATTTAGATAAATTAAAAATGTTCACAGATAGAGCTTTTATATACCTTGTGTCCAGCAATGTCATCCATGAGCCGACCTACTACTTGCACAGCCTTCACCATCTTGGGGTTGCTATATAACAACCAGTCAAAAGCATCTTTTGTTGCAATATCTCCCATTCCCAGCAACAACATCACCAATAGCAATTCAAGAGCGGTGGTTGGTAATGCAATGGACATGTATTCCTCCATCGTCGGTATGTGGTTTTGGTGGAACCATTTGGCTTCCATGAAATATGCTCTTGCTTGTTTTTTCATCTAAGGAATCATTCTCATACATAAAGCTATGTCAATATTCAAACTTTAATGTGTTTGGTGGACTAATATATGACAATTTGTCATCCTTATCTAAAAACCTGATATTTTGTTGCCAGTGGATGGAATAAAAATGGCATTTGATTGACATAACGTTGAATGGCTTACCGCTTCTTTGGCATAGAAGAGCTGGTATGATCGTCCTTTTTTGGTCAACTCATAGCCAATTTCATCATACAAATCAAGAATTATCTTGTAACACTCTTGCATGTACTCTGGCAATCCACCTTTGGCTTTGACATCCCACCTAAGTTCAAGTTCGGAAAATATCACACTTGACCATAATTAACAGTTGATCAAATTAGAATAAGTACATAATTGGTAACTAAGAAGAGCATCCGAGTGTGAACTGTACCTTTCAATTGCTTCTGTGAAGAGTTCTAATTCTTCCAATGTCCCATAGACATCATAGATGTCGTCGATAATGGAAACCACGCTCGCCACTTTGATTAGTATTTCCCTAGAGGCTTCATGCTCCGGCTCGAAATAAACTCCTGACATCCAAAGATACATCTCCACAAGCCTATCTCTAGCAAATGGGAACTTCCTTTCTACATCTAGATCCTTCCACCACCTATGGGATACCAACAAATCCTATTTTAGGCAAACACATCATTGATAGAATTATAGAATGTGTTTAGACTGATAAGCCAAAGAGATTAACATTCCTTGTAACTTTTACAAACGATTTTTAGTTCAAATAAATTGAAATTGCATGAGTCAATCTATGATGATTTGGTGTTCGTGGAACATCTAGCTACTTTAGACATGCTATCATGAAGTTAACCTTGTAAGGTTGCCGAGTTCCTTCTGGTGTTGCTTTTGCAAAAAGTTGAAATCAAGTTTAGCCAAGGAGATCAGGACTTCATTATGCGACGGCTCCTCTTGGTAGAGTGGAATGTAACGCCTCGCCTCTAGCCTTGGTATTCCCTTGTAGATTGGTTGGTTTAGGGCATGATTCACTTGTTTTTTGAGATTAAGGCTTGCATTCCCTTTATCAATTGTTTCGAGGTGAGTCATAGTAAAAGCAAGTGCATCGTTCAAAATATGATCGCCATGAAACTTTAGATGGCAAGCTTCAAATAGACTTAGCAATCCTTGCACATCGGTGCTCAGTGATTCATTGAAATTCCCTTCGTTGTCCCTGAACTTGTTAAAGATTTCTGAATTGCCAAACGAAAAGTGGGAAAAGATGCTATCATGAGATTCTATGAAAAAATCATGTTCAACATCTAGATCAATTCACAACAAATGAAAAAATGACATACTAAACCAAGGAATTAGTATTGAGCCAAAAAAAAAAAAAACAAGGGATCAGTAGAAAGGACTACTCACCTTAGAAAATTTGAAAAACTCACAATATTAAAAATTATATAGAGAAAATTGTAAATAATAAAGAAATAAAAAATGGAGAAAACTAAACATGTTAGTGACATTATGTGGCCGCTCTAATCAATCAAATGGACCATCAACTAGTGTTTGCAATATAGTTTCACCAACTATTCAATCAAGGAGAATTAGAACATTACATACCGCTTGAAATTGTGTAACCTTGTTGTCGCAACAATCGAAAGAGAAGAGCGACTGTGTGCAGGTCGTCTTCATTGCCACGGTGAAATTCAAAATAGCTTCTATGGATTTGTCCCAGCTGTTGATCTATCTCAATTTCAAAAAGGTAGGCAATTCCTAAGCGTTGGATTTGATCTATCAAGTTCAACTTCTGTAAAGGCTTATCCATAGCATCCATCAACATCTTCCTCACTTCTCCTTTCAATCTCTCTATTCGATCCTCTGCTATTGCATGAGAACCCTACAATATATGTAAAATTGAAAGTTCAAAAAATAATTAGTGGAAAATGACACGAGTTTAGTATGAATGCAACAAATAGATTAGGTTGCCTATGACCCAATTGACCAAGATAAATATGAATTGAAATTACCTAAAAACTATTCCATGACTGGTTTTATTAATTGTGGAGAAACTCTTTCTACGTTCCTTAAGTCATATATGCATATCACCAGATTCACATAGAAATTTTGAATCATGTAAAGATGAACCCATGCATGGAGTTTCAAATCAACTGGAACTTTTTTTCTTTTTCTTTATCAAATGCTATGGGATGGTGCCCAATCATTCAAGATTATTATGTTCTACGCCCTCGGTTTTTAGAAAACATAACGATGGACAAATTTTCTAAATATAATCCAAGAAAAAGAATAACTTATATGAAATTTTCTGAATATAATCCAAGAAATGGAACAACTTAAATGCTACCGTTGAGTTGTGACTACAAGTATATTTGAGAAAATAATCCCCCCATATCCCTGGATGAAAATTTGCTGAGCGGCGTTCAACGACGTGACTTGCTTTTTGAGCAGGAGAAGAAGATGGGATTGCTGAAATCTCAAGAGACATTTGTTTTTCGTTGTTATCCAAGTGACTGAGCAAATATTGATGAAGAGTACTAGAGGGTAAAGACTTTTCTATGAGTGTCGAAACCTTATTGATGGGTATTTATAGGGATGTCAAATGGGTGGGTCGGGTCGGGTCGGGTCGGGTCGGGTTTGGGTCGGGTCGAAAATGGTCCGATTCATATCGATCAATTTAACCTGTTTTGACCCATTTTCATGTAATGTAAATTTGATAACCCATACCCAACCCAACCCATACCCGACCCATACCCGACCCATATTACCAACACATATTAATATTTAACTTAATTTAAGAAAATCTACTCTCACTTATTTAGTCCACTTTAAACTTTTCACATATAAATTATTTGAATAAAAATATCACATCAATTTTATAAAGTAAATTAAATAATAAGAAATTATTAAATAAAAAAATGTGGATACTTCTAAATTGAAATAGTTTTTGGAAAATAATTAAAAAAAAACGATTTTTTCATTATTTTTAAAAAATTGAATTTTTTATTATTTTATTTTATTTTTTCTTTCTTTTTCCTTTTCTTTTTCTTTTCCCTTTCTTTTCTCTTTTCTTTCTTCTTCCTTCTTCTTCCCCCTTTTCCTCTACTGGTGCCGCCTAACAGCCAAGGCTAACAAACTCGAGGCTTGGCCGATCTAAGCTCCTTTGAAGTCACTGGCAATGATCAAGCTCGGGCTCACCCGGATCTGGCGAGCCGCGAACTTTGTTGCAGCTAGCGAGTTCGGGGCTCGCCTACCCAGATCCAGGCGAGCCGCAACTTGGCCAAGGTCGCCGCGACCTTGCGGCTCACCTGTCTAAATCTAGATCGAGCTCTAGCTAGCGAGCTTAGAGCTCACTAGTCGAAGCTCTGTTGCAGCTTGCTTGCCCAAATCTAGGTTGAGCTCCAATCGGTGATGGCAAGCTCGGGATTGGCGATGGTGATAGCGGCGTGATGATGGGATCGTCAACGGAGGTCGAGAACGCATAAAAAAGGGGATGGAAGGAGAAAAATGATGGGTCTACCTAATAACTTACTCAACCCATATTTGACTCATATTTAACTTTCACTTGACCCATATTTAACCTATATTTAACTTTCACTTGACTTATATTTGACCCATTTAATAAAAAATAATGGGTTTATAACACATATTGACACCTCTAGGTATTTATAGGCTATAGCATCGTATGTTGGACAGGCACATAGAACGAGGAATAGAAAAGGCAAAGGTTTGTTTTCTCAAAATACGCTCTTTCATTAAATTTCAAGGTGGCCATGGAAATAGGAATAGCTCTCTCGGAATTCAATTTGATTATTGTGCACACTATCAGAGCTCCATTCTCGGTGGGTGGTCACTTTCACGGTACCGTCTCCACTAAAGGGCGCGACAGGTTCAGTCAGAGTCACCATTTCGGCCACTTGAGTTGTCCAATAATTCACGGTACCGTCTCCACTAAAGGGAGCGTCCAGGTTCAGAGTCACCATTTCGGCCACCTCAACGATCCAATGTCCAGAGTTGTGGGCCTTGTGGCCTTGAGTTGTCCAATAATTCACGGTACCGTCTCCACTAAAGGGAGCGTCCAGGTTCAGAGTCACCATTTCGGCCACCTCAACGATCCAATGTCCAGAGTTGTGGGCCTTGTGGCCTTGAGTGTCCATTGGACAACTCATTTGTCACATGTTCTTTCTGATTCTTGTGGATAAGTTCCATGTCTGGTGGCTTTTAGGTTCCGTGACTTGCTCAAATTTCGTCTTTTAGGACAACATCCTTCTGAAGGCAACGCAAACAAAGAACACCTCCTCCTCTTATATCTATCACTCTCCTAATCTGGTCTTTTCACTTTGATATTAACCGTGAAAATATGTAACTAGGGAGGCAAATATGGATATCAACCTCTTGCTTTGATATCATATGAGAATCAACTATTCTAAAAATTTAAACTATTAGATGAAAATGCAATTTAATATATAATTGTTTTTGGATTTGAGTAATTTCTTAAATTATTTCATCTAAACTCTATGACATAAAATATATGGATATTTCTACATTATTGGAGAAAGAATATATATAATTTGAAACAAGGAGTGTCAAGTTATATATGCAATAATTATTTCATCACTTTCGCATGGATTTTTTTTCATGGCTTCATTATGAAAGCCCTTTTTCTTGAAAATTCGATGTTCCAAAGTCAGCCTAATGTGATGCTCCAAATAACTTTCTCTTCAAATCAGGAACAACACCACATGATAAACTCCTTTTTGTACCTTACCGGGCATCACATCTGGTTGGCTTTGGAACATCGCATTTTCAAGAAGAAAGCTTACATAATGAAGCCATGAAACAAAAATACAAGATGCAAAAGTGATATCATTCTTGCATATATAACCTGGGGACCAGTCATCTCACCGTTGCCCAATAATGCCTATTTCTTTATTTCCTCATGTTAATCTACATGTCATCAACTATACTTAAATGAAGCCTCATGGAATTGGCAACTCACGAAGATGATTATGATAATGTGCCATGTGTACGATCCATGCCACTAATGGTTTCTCACAAGATGCATCTATTAATTTTGGTCATGCTATTACGAGAGTGCTAGATTAATATTAGATTGAGCTTGTTATTTAAACATTTTGGTACGATTTTGTGCACAATGCATGTTGCTTGAGAGTCTCTTGCTCATGGGTTGTGAATGGAAGATGGCAATATGACCCTTTAGTTAGGGTTAGATCCCACATATATCACAATAAGGATTGTATTCTACTTTGAAGGTTGTTGTGTCATATAAGGATAGTATTCATAATTTCTCACATTAAAAGAGGAAAGATAAATAATTACCATGATGAGAGGACCATGATTACTTAAATCTAATGAGTTGTGTATGGTTATGCTGAATAAAAAAAAAAAAAAAAATTTGGTCGGTCCTATTATAACTTTCATTTTTAGACTTTTATTCTGCCTCTTTGTAGAGCGTAGGAGTTGAAATCTATATTTAAAACTAAATCGTCCACATCCTAACCTTTCGAGAATGTGAGGATTCAAATCTCCCACCTCCACATTCTTATGTGGGAATGGTGACCACCGAGACAAATCCAGTGGTTTGATTCTTGTAATATGAAAAACTTGTAACTCCTACTTTCAAATAAAGTGATCTAACTTAGAAAATTACAGAATTCTTAACATCGTCAAGATTGATCAGTGGAGATCATGGCGCGGTATCTCGAGATGCGATCATCAGATTTAAACAAGTTAGCATCATCTAAATGCTTTCTCCATATCATAGTCGCTTACATTGTTAGATCTAATTTTCAAACAAGTTAGACCTCAAATCAATTTGGTCAAACCGGGAAAAATGAGAATCTTCGGAATCCTTGATTTTATGTAATGATTCATACAAGTGAGGTTTCATAATGCTCAGGGTATATGTCTCATTCCACACCAACAAAAACTATCCAGCTTCGTGGAGCCCAACATCCAAGATTTTCTTAGCCCACCCAAAACAATAAGCAAATGTAGAGGCTTGTTAAAGTACATTCTTTTAAAGAAAATAAGAAAGTTGGCAATCCTTGGCATAAATGTGATCTTGCATAGAATGATATCATAAATTAATGACTGATGGTCTGAGTTTGCATTTCCCTAGTACACATATTCTCAACCCATTCGACTCTACCTAATTCTGAAAAAGAAAAACTTTATCTAACTAACTTAAAATCAATACATTCTCTATTTTTTCCTCCTTTCAAAAACCATGTATTGACACGCTGTGATACATGACAAATGCATGACACTAGACTAAGACTTATGTCATTTATAACTAGATCGAACTTGCTGCTGTATGGGAAATTGAAATTGCAATTGCGGGTTTAGTTAGCTCAATTTCTATGTACTTTTTGACGTTGTCTGATAGAGTAAAAACAAAACAAACAGGGAATTGCATTAGAACAGATTACACATAGTACATCTGCAGAGTTATTATTCTTCTTCTAGTTAATCACACTGGTTGTGTGAGAATAAGTGTAATAAAAATACTAATGTTTTGAAGATTGATCAATTAAATCCTAAATGTATTATTTTTAGTCAATTGAATCCTAAATGTATTGACAAAGATGCAATCAAGTAGTAATATCATTGCCAATTACGTGTTAGACAGTCATACTCAATTATTACGAAATGTAGCATCACTTACCCACAATCAGATATAAAACATAAGAATCTTATCTCCATTGAGTAAAGAACTTGGTTTTGGAAAAATCCAAAGTGTATGATTTCAGCTATTTTTGGAAGTTCAATATTTTTTAACTACTTCTTTGGAAGTTACCATTAAATTCTCACATCCATTATGAAATCCTCAATTTGAGTTCTTTGTCAAGCAAGAAATTTTTATCTTGAAAATAAAGTACCTGATAGTTTTCCTTTAAATTCTTATTCGAAATCTAACCTATGTATGACATACTGCCCTCAATTAAATAGAAGATAAACCGTGAATGAAATGTTTTCTTTATCTTAAATTTCAAAAGATCATCACATGCATCGGATCTTCGTGGAATTATACATTCTTGCACACCACGCACAATTTTACATGGGCAAATGGAGTCCTCACTCATTGAACAGAACAAGTGTTAATGGAAATGCCGTCCCTTCAATTTATTTGATCACTCATGTTTGATTTTTTTTTTTTCCCGTAGATTGATAACTTTTTTATCCCGACGTGATCGGGTACTTGTTGCAAGTTATATGCTGGGAATCCGCATCATGTAGACTCCTTATTCTTTCTAATTGCGTATTATATATCTATGCTGAATCTGGAAGCTACGGACGTGGCTTGCTGTAATGGTGGGAGAAGGAGCCACTGTAGCAGCAAATGGGGTTGAGGCAGCAGAGACCAAAGGCGGGGCCGGAGAATGAGGATTGAAGGCAGCTGCTGTTGGTGGTGGAGGCAACGGCGGCGGCGTGACTAAGGAGGAGGGAGCCGATGCCGTTGCCTTGTGGACAGGTTTTGGCCATCTTCGGTGAGTTGGAAGCAAACTAAGCAAGCTACATTTTACAGAATAGACACAGAGAGAGCTAGAGGGGACGAAGGCAAAAACCATGGAGGATAAAAACGTAAAAGAAAAAATCAAAAATCCGAATTGAGCCGAATCATTGACACCTTTAAAAGTAGAGGATTTTTAAATCTAACAAAGTATGGTCATGACAAACTCAAATTATCTAACAAACAAAAAGGGACTTTATAAGTAAATTTTGTGTTGGGATTGAAAGTCTATAGTATAAAAAGAGGGATAGAGGCAACAGGTAAATCTGAACTTTTGTAAAAATTTAATAGGCTTTGCACTTTTTTTGGGGTGGGGTGCGCCGGGGGCGGGGGGGGGGGGTGGGGGTCAATCGAGTTCTTGAATTTCAATTATTAGTTTCGGCAATGACTATTGTGAAAGAAAGAAAGGGCTAATCAAGATTTAGTGAAATTAAATGGGTGCGTTAAAAAATCCGAACGCTGAATTTCTTGGACTTCCTTATTTTGTGCGAATGGTACATAATTTCTCGTACATTAATTTTCAGAAAAGCATAAAGTTTCACCATCCTATCCAGTGAGGATAATTTAATTTTCTATGCGTGGAGAAGAAAACAAACCAAGAGAAAGATTGTTGTTCTTTCTTTATATGAAATACGAAGCACGATATAAGCTCGTTGCGGTAGGTAATCATATCTGGATTAACTCCATTAAATGCCACGATGACATCCCATTTGGCCGTTCAAATTGGAAGAATAAAATAATTATTTTCTGAAAATTCTAAAAAGAAAGTTTGAAATGAAAAGTTACCAAAAAAACATACACACACAAAAGACAAATCTAACAAAAGCAGCTGCGAATGAGATCCCAACCATCATCATCATCTCAAGTGCACCCCATCAGAGTTGAAGAATCGTGGAGAATACACTAGAGGGCTTTGTTAACATAATAATTTTTTTATTACTATAAGAATAACAGCTGATTGTAAGCCATAAGAAATGAGCTTCACAATAATTTATAATTATATGTTATTTGATTTTTTGTGGTCTAGTCTGGTATTCTCATAGTAGATTAAAGATAATCGTCTAATTATTTCTCTATGCTGGAGGAGGTTTCACGGCGGATTTGTTGCAATGGTGTGCTTTTTGGCCTCGCTTAGCTGCTTTTAACTGAGACAAAAGAACCTTGCTCCTTTAAGTGGAAGTGCCAAAACAAAGAAGAAACCGAAACCAACAAGACCAAAAGCGAAAGAGCAAATTCGATCTAATCAATTAACAAGCAGCATTAGACTCACCTTCTTCTTCTTTTTTCAATTTGCCAGTGGCGAGCCACGACTTGCGGGGCGGAGAAAGTAGCGGCGAGGGAGAATCGCAACCTTACTTCAGCAGGGCAGCAAGTTGCCGTGCTTGCGGGTAGGGTGGGCTTGGCCCGGTCCCAAACGGACTGGACAGGACCTAATAACTTTAGGCCCATGCTCAAGCCCACAAAGATGCTTACGGTTGGCCCTTATGGCTCAAGCTGTATCTAGGTAGGCCCGTGTGGCGCTAGGCGCATTTTTAAGTCTACAAGCGATATCTCTAATTAATTGAGTGAAATATTTAAATTAAGCTTGCTTGATAACAAAAATTTCCTATTAATAGATAAGATCTAAAATTGAGTTCACGAGTTTTATCACTGGTGAATAAATATAGCAAAATTCTCTATTAATAGCCATTGTGGTAAGTATGATTTGTCGGTAATTTCTAGTCATTCTTCATAAATATTGGAGTTCACGGTAAATAAAAGTTGTTTCATTTTAGCATATACAAGTTCTTAGTCAACACGTGAGTTGTTTTCTTATAAAACTAACTCGTTCTTGCTAAATATAAGTTTTCCTTTCCCTCATTTGTTTTAATACTGGATAATTATAATTTATCGAGTAAAAGTTTATTTGAAGTTATATTCACTAGGAATGAGAAAGTTTACAATGAACATTTGATCATGAGTTCACGAGTTTTTTCGTTGTTGTGAAATAGTGCGAAAGCCAAAGGATCTAATTAATTAAATTAGTTTTAAAACAAGAGTAAAAGTAAGAGAGCAAATCTGATCTAATTAATTAATTAGCATTAGGTCCGGATTTAAGGAGTCCTAGGCCCATTTTTCCTGAACGTGAAGACAGTTGGACGCCAAAACTCATCGGGTGCTCTGATCTCCACGTGGCCTCCTTTGATTGGTGGCAAGCCATGACGATGCGTGACATCCGAGGCGTAGATGCTTTCACTCAAGTCCGACAAGGCATGAAAAGTATTGTGTTGTCAATTACAAAATAGATAACATATCATTGCATCAAGGAATATATTTGTATGATTTAGCAAATTATTTTATACAAGTTAATAGCATGTAATTTTATTTTGAGGGAAATTGATTGTCATCAAGAAAGATAATACTTTGGAAAAGAGGGAAAAAAAAAAAAAGAGAATTGTTTTAGCTATCCATTATGGGCATTACCATAAAAGTCCCACGCCCATTACAAAATGTTTGAATTAACTCTTAGGAATTTTTACTTTGAATACAAATATTTCGTATTTTTCCTTTAAATTTTTATTTGAGATTCAACCAATAGATAACATAATTTACTTAATTAAATAGAATGGTAATACATGAATAGAATGCTTTCTTTTTATTAATTTAAAAAGATAATCACAAGCATCAGACCTCCATGGAATCATCCATACACATTCACCACGGGCAATTTGATATGGACATATGAAGTCTCACAACATATTTTAAGCAAATCCTGTTCCATCCTTGGGAGTCCAATTTCCTCATGAAGGATGTCTACAGTATAAAAAGGACATCGAGGTACAGTGAAAAGGACATGCGAAAAAAGGAAAAAGAGGCACAGGGCAATACACGTTCACGACAAGGTATAGGCAGGCTGCGTAATATCCTGGAGACGAAGTTCTCTCACTTCTGTGGTTGCGTCTCTCCCAGCTGCTTCACGCCAACACCGTTCTTTCCCGCACTGTCTTGCGTGTCGGGTCTTGCACAGCGAACCCTTCTCCGCACTAGTGAGTCCCTTGCTGATTCCGACGACGGTGCAGTTGTTCCGCTACTACTGCAACTTTCTGCGTCACGCCACCAGCACCCACGGCGAATCGTTTATGTGCCACATGAGCCCCTCCAACTGGCTTTTGATTAACGCTCTGCATTAGCCCAGCGCCGCCAAGTCTGACCGTTACTACTGTCCAGTCTTCAGCCACACCTGCATTAAGCAATAGGGGTGAGCATCGGTCCAGGGTTGACCTTGGACCGACCCTGGACCGGCCCAACCCTGTCGGTCCTGGTCCGGTTCCCAAGGGGATTGGGTCGGTCCTTGGTCCTAAAATCCTTGGACCGGTCCTTGGTCCTAAAATCCTTGGACCGGTACTGTGCGGGTTTGTCCTCGGTCCTAGAAGTTTCGGGTTGGTCCAACCCGGACCAACCCTGGCCTTATATATTATATTATATATAATATATTTTTATTTATGCTAAAAAGTAAACCTTAATTCAAATGGCGTCCTCCTCCAATACTCTTGTTCTCTTCTTTCTACTTTATCCTCTTAGTATTCAATTTGCCAAGTAAAATCGAAAGAAACAACTTCACTCGTGAGCAATCTTGCCTCGCTTGCCACTTGACACTCGCCTCACTCACTTTTGGTCACTCACCACTCGACACTCACCCCACTTGCTATGCTCACCTCACTTGTTGCTTGACACTTGCGCCGCTTACCTCTATTTGCTAACCTTGCTCGTTCTAAGTAAATCATAAGGAAATAAAGTCCTAATTAGAAATTCTTTTTGCTCGTGAGCAACGCTCGTCTTGCGGCTCTATAAGAAATTTTAATTTTTTTTATAGTTTCTTACTTTTAGCAAGTGTGAAATTTTTATTATTACCTTATTTTAAATTTGTTGAATATGTATTAGTACTTATAGTTTAGTTAAAATCACAATATCGACAAATATGTAATTTGAAATAATTTGTTTAATTTTTTAGAAATACAAAAAAAAAATGAACAAAATTAATGATTGGTCCCTGGGTTAACCGGAACCGGACCGAACCCATTGGGTCAGTCCGGTCCTCGGTCCTAGGCTCAATAGGGTCGGTCCTTGGTCCTAAAAATTGAGGACCAACACTGTGCGGGTTGGTCCTAGGGTTAGGGGATGGACCGGCCCAACCCGGACCATGCTCACCCCTATTAAGCAAAGCAATATTGGGAGTCAGATTTTTGAGACTCAAGGTTAGATCTCCAGTTATCTTTGGATATCTTAAAATATTTATGGGTCGCGTTCCTTTTACTCTTTATTTGAATTAGACACTCCTTATTATATAGTTTTAACCATATTATACCTTATGTAGCTCATTTGTTAGCATTATTTCCTCTTTTTATTTGGTCAAATGGGCTGTCCCTCTTTTTTCTTTCCTTTCCTCTAGTGTCCTACCCACAACAGGGTCCCACTCTATTTCCTTTTATTCATGTTTTTGCCTTACAAAGAATGAACCGTTTCAGATTTTGTTTAAATTCTACCTGGAACCTACCCATCGGAATATATTCCCTAATTTTTGGAACCTAAAACTTACCCTACATGTCCAAGAATATGGAACCAACCTTGTCATAGGTTCTACCTAGATTTCACTTGTACTCGTTGAGTGGACATTGAGCTAGAGATGTTTATTAAACAAAGTCAAAGAGGACAACATGACTATGTGACTATTGTATCAATGATTTTTGGCCGTGAATTCAAGAGGACCTCATGACTTGCTGAAACCACATCACTATCACATCACTGTCCCAAACGTGATTCACGTTATCTTTGAAGCATGAAGAAAAGAGATTCTTTCTTCTCTGCAACAATTCTCACATATTTCATTATACAGCTTGGAGTGTGTGTGTGTGTGTTTATATATATATACCCTACGCGCAACGACCAACTTTCAAGTTACTCAATTCCATTTGCATTTTATCATGTCAAAGCATTTCATTTTGTTTCCTCTCTCATGCTTCTTGGTTGTGGCTATACATACTGCGTTGGTTGTTTCTTTGGTAATTGCTTGTGAGAAATGGGCGTGGAGTTGAGCCTATATTTGGGACATCCATACATCAAAGTGTGTTGCTCATTTATTTTACATTTCCCTGATTTGTGGCTGTGAATGGTAAATAATTAGCAGTAAAAATTAGGGCGTTGCTCTGTAGCTCGAGCTAGTTGGTGGAAGTGAACCACAATGCTGATCAGTGGAGGTCGATAATTGGCAGTTTTTATACGTTGGTGATTGATGGAGGAGGCATAGTGATGGCATGGCGATAAACGAATATGGCGGTTGACAATGAAAACCTTGTGATAAACAGAGGCGATTGATGGTGAGATATGCATGCTTAATGTACCGATACTATGGTGAGAGAAGTAGGGAATTGGGGATCTTTAGGAGCGATCGATGGTGGAGTTTAGTTTACTCTTTTGGACCTGTGCTGGAAAGTCCTAGTTCGTGAACTTGACAAGAAATAAACCTGGGAATGGTGAACTTAGTGAACTTAGTGAATTGTTCTAAAATCAGGAAGAAGACAAACAGTTCCAAAGAGGGAAAAAAAAGAAAGAGAAAAAAAAGAGGAAATAAGGAAATACGCAATGAAGGTTAGAATTTATATCAGAAGGTTATAGTGATTGAACAATCACAAGATCAGGTGTATACAACCGATGAGTTAAAGTGATTTCTGTTGGATATTATAATTTGTGATGGTCACAATGTACTGAGACTGCCATAAGCATATATCAAGTAAAACATTTTTGATATTGGTTAAGAAACTGAACCACTCATAGAACATAAATATATTCTAATATTACATTTTTACAGACTCCTTACTCTATTTAATTCGAAATCCACACACACACCAAAAGAAAAGGCAGGGGAGGGGGGGCTCTCAAGCCAGAGAAGAGCAATGATAAAGTGTGAACACACAATTCAAATTGTACGCAAAGCATATTCGAAAATTATCTAATGCAATCTATGACGGCTTGGTACTTAAACTTGTTCTTTCAAACCATCACATTGGCAATGGATTGATGTACAGAGAAGTCACATGCTCTTTAAACTTGTCTCCAGAATGAGTGTAGATATCTTTTTCGTCTTTATACGCCATATGCATGGCTCATGTAAAATTGAGAAATCTCACCAAGAGTGGCCTTGGGATGATGGTTGCATGGCATAGCTCTTTGTTAGTGTCCTTCCACGCATCGGCCACTTGTTTACGGACTTCTTGCTTAGCCTCTTCCTCCGTAACTCCATATTGTTTCATGAAACACTCTACTGAAGATGCGCTATGACCTTTCTCTTGCTCAAACTATAAACAAATATCACATGGAAATTTTCTTTTTCTTATTGATAAAATCTATTGGAAAAAATTTAGATAAATTAAAAATGTTCACCGATATAGCTTTTATATACCTTGTGTCCAACAATGTCATTCATGAGCCGACCTACTACTTGCACAGCCTTCACCATCTTGGGGTTGCTGTATAAAAACCAGTCAAAAGCATCTTTTGTTGCAATATCTCCCATTCCCAGCAACGACATCACCAATAACAATTCAAGAACAGTGGTTGCTAATGCAATGGGCATGTACTCCTCCATGGTCGGAATGTGGTTTTGGTGGAACCATTTGGCTTCCATGAAATATGCTCTCGCTTGTTTTTTCATCTAAGGAATCATTCTCATACATAAAGCTATGTCAATATTCAAAATTTAATGTGTTTGGTGGACTAATATATGATAGTTTGTCATCCTTATCTAAAAACCTGATATTTTGTTGCTAGTGGATGGAATAAAAATGACATTTGATTGACATAACGTTGAATGGCTTACCGCTTCTTTGGCATAGAAGAGCTGGTATGATCGTCTTTTTTTGGTCAACTCATGGCCAATTTCATCATACAAATCAAGAATTATCTTGTAACACTCTTGCATGTACTCTGGCAATCCACCTTTGGCTTTGACATCCCACCTAAGTTCAAGTTCGGAAAATATCACACTTGACCATAATTAACAATTGATCAAATTAGAATAAGTACAGAATTAGTAACTGAGAAGAGCATCCAAGTGTGAATTGTACCTTTCAATTGCTTCTGTGAAGAGTTCTAATTCTTCCAATGTCCCATAGACATCATAGATGTCGTCGATAATGGAAACCACGCTTGCCACTTTGATTAGTATTTCCCTAGAGGCTTCATACTCTGGCTCGAAATAAACTCCTGACATCCAAAGATACATCTTCACAAGCCTATCTCTAGCAAATGGGAACTTCCTTTCTACATCTAGATCCTTCCACCACCTATGAGATACCAACAAATCCTATTTTAGGCAAACACATCATTGATAGAATTATAGAATGTGTTTAGACTGATAAGCCAAAGAGATTAACATTCCTTGTAACTTTTACAAATGATTTTTAGTTCAAATAAATTGAAATTGCATGAGTCAATCTATGATGATTTGGTGTTTGTGGAACATCTGGCTACTTTAGACATGCTATCATGAAGTTAACCTTGTAAGGTTGCCGAGTTCCTTCTGGTGTTGCTTTTGCAAAAAGTTGAAATCAAGTTTAGCCAAGGAGATCAGGACTTCATTATGCGATGGCTCCTCTTGGTAGAGTGGAATGTAACACCTTGCCTCTAGCCTTGGTATTCCCTTGTAGATTGGTTGGTTTAGGGCATGATTCACTTGTTTTTTGAGATTAAGGCTTGCATTCCCTTTATCAATTGTTTCGAGGTGAGTCATAGTAAAAGAAAGTGCATCGTTCAAAATATGATCACCATGAAACTTTAGATGACAAGCTTCAAATAGACTTAGCAATCCTTGCACATCAATGCTCAATGATTCACTGAAATTCCCTTCGCTGTCCCTGAACTTGTTAAAGATTTCTGAATTGCCAAACAAAAAATGGGAAAAGATACCATCACGAGATTCTATGAAAAAATCATGGTCAACATCTAGATCAATTCACAACAAATGAAAAAATGACGTACTAAACCAAGGAATTAGTATCGGACGAAAAAAAAAAACAAGGGATCAGTAGAAAGGGCTATTCACCTTAGAAAATTTGAAAAACTCACGATAAATTATATATAGAAAATTGCAACTAATAAAGAAATAAAAAATGGAGTGAACTAAACATGTTAGTGATATTATGTGGCCACTCTAATCAATCAAATGGACCATCAACTAGTCTTTGCAATATAGTTTCACCAACTATTCGGCCAAGGAGAATTAGAACATGACATACCGCTTGAAATTGTGTAACCTTGTTGTCGCAACAATCGAAAGAGAAGAGCAACTGTGTGCAGGTCGTCTTCATCGCCACGGTGAAATTCGAAATAGCTTCTATGGATTTGTTCCATTTGTTGATCTATCTCAATTTCAAAAAGGTAGGCAATTCCTAAGCGTTGGATCTGATCTATCAAGTTCAACTTCTGTGAAGGCTTATCCATAGCATCCGTCAACATCTTCCTCACTTCTCCTTTCAATTTCTCTATTCGATCCTCTACTATTGCATGAGAACCCTACAGTATATGTAAAATTGAAAGTTCAAAAAATAATTAGTGGAAAATTACATGAGTTTAGTATGAATGCAACAAATAGATAAGGTTGTCTATGACCCAATTGACCATGATAAATTTGAATTGAAATTACCTAAAAACTATTCCATGATTAGTTTTATTAATTGTGGAGAAACTCTTTCTACATTCCTTAAGTCATATGTGCATATCATGAGGTTCACATAGAAATTTTGAATCATGTAAGGACCAACCCATACATTGAGTTTCAAATCAACCGAAACTTCTTTTCTTTTTCTTTATCAAATGCTGTGGGATGGTGCCCAATCATTCAAGATTATTATGTTCTACGCTTCTGAGTATAATCCAAGAAAAAGAACAACTTGAATGAAATTTTCCGAATATAATCCAAGAAAAGGAACAACTTAAATGCTACCGTCGAGTTGGAGTCACAAGTATATTTGAGAAAATAATCCCCCCATATGCCAAGATGAAAATTTGCTGAGCGGCGTTCAACGACGTGACTTGCTTCTTGAGCAGGAGGAGAAGATGGGATTACTGAAATCTCAAGAGACATTTCTTTTTCGTTGTTTTCCTAGTGACTGAGTAAATATAGACGAAGAGTACTAGAGGGTAGATGCTTTTCTCTGAGTGTCGAAACCTTATTTGTAACATCCTGAAAATCGACTCAATTTAGCCCCGATTTTTAATCCGATTTTGGAACCGACTTCTCGATGATATCAGGACTAAATACTTAGACGTCGCCTCATTTATTTTGGGATTTTCCGTTAGACACGGAAGAGTTGGAAAAAGGAAAAATTGGACCGGGTTTCGGGCCCGCGAGTGGGCCGGCCCAAGACCGGCGGCCCAATGGGCCTTGCACCCATTCAGCCCAGCCCAAGAGGGGCCCAAGTTGGCCCAAGTTCCTCCATTTCCAGCCCATGGGCTTCTCTCTTTTGGCCTTTTGCTTTTGTGCCCAAGTGGGCATTATTTTTGCTTGTTTATTGCTTGTTTTTGATTGGTCCTCAAGCAAGTGGCAAGCCCACTTGCCTTGGCTTCTCCTTCAAGTTTTCAGCCTCTTCTCTCTCCTCTTTCTCCCCCAAAATTCGTGCACCAGCCCAGCCCCCTCTCTCTCCCTTTTTCTCTTCATTTTCTCTTCCATTTCTAGTGTTCTTTGCTGTCCATACTGTTTTCCAGCCGGAAAACAGCCTTGCCGCCGTCACCGGAGCCGCCGCAACCGCCCAAAGTGTAGTCCTGGAAGTTAGGAAGCCAGCCGCGCATCCCCGGTCACCGCTGGTCGCCGTTAGCCGCCCGTTTCGGCCTTTTCCGCACTGCTGGTCAGTTCCGCGTGAACAGTAACCAGCAGTGTTTTTGGCCCGTTTCGGCCATCATTTGTCATCCGTTGCCGTCCCCAAGCTTACCCCTCGTAGCCCTCGTCCCCCTCTACGCGCCGGTGTCGCCGGATTTCTGATCCAAGTAAGTTAACTTCCTAATCCTTGTTTAGGGGTTAATCTTGCTTAGGGGTTAATTAGTGTATTTGTGTGCTTGTGATTAATTAAGGTTGATTAGTTAATTAGTCTGGTTGATTAATTCTGACTAGGGTTAGTTAATTGACCATAGTTAGTATTAAAGTAACTAAGGTTAATTAATTAAAGTAACTAAGGTTAATTTTAAAGTAACCAAGGTTAAAAGTTAATCACGGTTAGGTTAGATTAACTAGGGTTGAGTTAAATTGTTAACCATGGTTAAGTTTATTTATTTTTATTTATTTATTTAATTTCGGACGAAATTATGTGTTCACGGACATCGTTCACAAAAATCTGTTCACTTGACATTCAATTCACAAAATATCGTTTCACTGACATCGTTCACAAATTATTCACAAAGACTGTTCATACAGAAGTAAATTTTGGTTTCAAATTGTTGTGTTCTTGGTTGTTATGCTTTTTTGAAGTGCCGATTGTTAATTATATGCATGAATAATGATGAAATGCATGATCGAAGATCGAGTGGAAGTGAAAGTGTTTGATTTTATTGAGTTATTCCCGAGAATTAGGGAATATACGTGATTGTTGATTGGTGGAATTTGGAATTTTGGAATTGTCGAGTGATACCGCATGACATATTATGTGGGTTATTTGAAATGGCATGTAGCATGAGCATGAGTGCATGAGCGATGTTGCATTCACGACCAAGCAAAAGCAAAGACAAGAATGAACTGTTTGCTGATGTGTTGCATGGTCAGATTAAAGTTGATAGCCCGGTTGAGCCGGATGACCACCAATCCTTCGGGGTTGTGCCGTGACCATTGGGTCGCCTGACAGTGGTCAGATGCGAGGCTGCGGTAGTGGGACGGGCCCCATGCTCCTTAGGGAATGCCGTTAGTGGGGGAAAGCCCATGACGTCGCCGTGCCTCGAGGTAGAGGACGATGCCTGGTCTACGACCAGTTGACCGCCAACCATAAGGTTGTGCCGTGGCCTAGAGGGTCGTAATAATCGGAGCATGTGTGGGCAGTGTGATATGAGAAAGTTTTGTGCAATGCTCTGATTATTTGCATGCCTCTTACTGTTGTTGTGAGGCGATTAACAGTTTCTACAGGTCGCGTGTGCCAAGGCCAGGTAGGGTTGCTTGTGATTGCACCTGTTTATTTAAACTGTCTTCTGTGGTTATTCTCTGAGGTGGTATTGGATGATTTGATGAATTAGGTTGTATGTTAAACTCCCGAGGCGAGCGAAGTTCCTAACCGGGGCTTAGGGCTTTAACTTGCTAAGTTTATCTCAACCCGTCGTGGTTAACCTTTTCAGGCCCTAGATGACGCAGTACTCGGTACGCTTCGGCGCCCCGGTGGGCATGAGCACCACCGTCACCGTGCGGCCCGCCCCGGGCCACAATTTTGTGTTCGAGCACCATGTTACGACCGTGTGGGTGGATGAAGGGTCGAGGCACCATCGCGTGCCCCACGTCTTCAAGGCATGGTTTATTCGATAGGGAGGCATTCTGTATGGCCCCCTCCGAGGTTTTGATGGGACGGCTCCTCCTGTGGGGCCGACCGAGGAGGTCTGGGATCCCATGGACCTGGATCCCCCTGACGGCGAGATCTGTGACCCGAGGATTGAGATGAGTGATCCCTCTGAGGCCAGCGAGTAGGCTGCTGTGGCCTATTCTCCTTTTGACTAGCCCCCCTCCCACCTGTACAATGTTAGGTTAGCCAGGCCGGTCCCTTTTTGAGTAGGCCTCAGCTTTTCGCCTATAGTAAGGCGTGTGTATATGTGCTGTAGTTCGGCTAACCTTCATATATATATATATAAAATGGTGTTTGTCTTTCCTCTGCTGCTGCTGTTGTTGTTGTTGCTATCCTTGTTGTTTAATTTGTTGGGAGTATTCGTTTCCGCATGTGCCTAATTACAAGATAAAAATGAATTGGTCGACGACAGTACCTGGGACGTCGTACAACTAGACCTCAAGTGAAATGGGGTTGCCGCGAGCTCGAGAGTCGGGGCGTGACAACCCCGTCGATTTTGGTATCAGAGCCTGGTTGGCTGATGGAGTGATAAGGTGCGATAAGTCTTGTGTTGGTGCGTGGGGATAGTTAGTAGGAAAGACAATTTCTTTGCTTGCATGTGATTGATTGCAGGATCCTTCGTGGTCCTTTGTTGTAGGGTTGTCTCATTTTCTAATTCCGTATGGGGGGAATTGGAGCGCAGGTTAGGAGAGTCCTGCAAAATGAGCAGTCCAGATCAGAGTACCCCTGGTTTAAGGACCCCAGGTCAGAGGAGTCAGAGGAAGAGGACGGCGCAGGTGCCGACCGGTGCTAGAGAGGTAGCACCGGAAGACCCGAGGATGGATGGGATTATGCATGCCATTGAGGCTCTGATAGGTCAGCAGGCTCAGACTCAAGCCGTTGTCGCAGCTGCTCCTGCAGCTAGGCCCGGGACTGGTAACCGGCCTATGCATCAGCTGGTGGAGCAATTCATGAAGCTGAAGCCGCCCAAGTTTTCTAGGGGCTGGCGACCCTGAGACAGCGACCCTCTGGGTGCGGGAGATAGAGAAGACTTTCACCTTGCTACAGTGTTCTGAGGAAGAAAAGGTGATCATGGCGGCTTACCAACTGTAGGGTAATGCCGGCACTTGGTGGGAAGCTACCCAAGGATGGGTATTTCCCGAGGGTACTGCCAGGGTATGGGATATTTTCAGGGAAGCTTTTCTGAGTAAGTACTTCTCGAAGACGCGCGAGAGAACAGAAGTTGGCAGAATTTCAGAGGCTGCGTCAGAATCAAATGACAAAGTGGATCGCACGGGAAGCCAAGTTCGCAGAGCTGTCAAAGTACGCGCCGTGGATGGTCGAACACCCGTTAGACAAGGCTAGGAGGTTTCGGGATGGACTGAAGATAGAAATCCGAGACCACTTGGTGTCGGTGAACCTGAAGGATTACAATGAGCTTTATGAGAGAGCTCAGATGATTGAGAGGCACATTGCTGAGAAGGCAACCGCATCTGTATCGCGGTTTGTGCCTGGTAGGGACAACCGTCGATTTGGAAAGAAACCGATGGTGGGAGGAAGGTATCCTCTTCCGCCTAATAGAAGGGATGGTGTGGGGAAACCGTCACCGAGTTCATTTGGAGGATGCAGAATGTGTGGCCAAAGGCATGGAAATGCCCCGTGTCCCCTTCCGATGGGAGTTTGTTTTGGGTGTGGTCAGGTGGGCCACCGAGTGAGGGATTGCTCGCGTAGGCCCCTGATGCCATTCACGCCACGACCGCCAGCCAGACTGCCAGTGGGGAACTTTCAGCAGGGCAATCAGTATAGACCCCCTGCACAAGGACGGGTGTATGCAATCACAAGGAAAGAGGCGGAGGACACGCCTGCCGTGATTACAGGTACGATATCTCTACACGACCATGCTGCTTATGCGTTGTTTGATCCGGGAGCTTCGCACTCTTTTATTGCTAAACGGTTTGTAGAATTAGTGGGATTAAGACCAGAGCCGTTGAAAACGGTCTTTGTTATTTCTACTCCGTTAGAGGATTTAGTTTTATCTGCAGTAGGATGTGCTAGCTGTAAACTGATTATACATGGTCGGGAAGGAATAATTGATTTGATTGTTCTAGCAATGTATGACTTTGATGTCATTATTGGTATGGATTGGCTGACCAAGCAAGGAGCTACTATGGATTGTCGGGAGAAGAGAATCCGATTTAATCCGACTGGAGCTAGTAGTTTCCAGTTTGTAGGGAGCCGAGGAGGGTCCTCGATTCCCTTGATCTCTTCTTTGGAAGCAACCAAGTTGTTGGGGTCAGGATGTCGAGGCTATTTGGCGTCTGTGAGTGATATGTTGAAAGAAGGACCAAACCTGGAGGATATCGCGGTAGTACAAGATTATCCTGATGTCTTTCCAAAGGAATTGCCAGGACTACCCCCAGCCAGAGAGACAGAGTTCGTAATCGAGTTGGCTCCTGGGACAGAACCAATCTCGAAAGCACCGTACAGGATGGCGTTGTCAGAGTTGAAGGAATTGAAGGTGCAGATGTAGGAATTATTGGACAAGGGCTTTATTCGCCCGAGTGCATCGCCTTGGGGAGCGGCAGCCCTGTTTGTCAAGAAAAAGGATGGTTCGTTGCGGTTGTGCATTGACAATAGATAGCTTAATCAAGTGACGATTAAGAACAAGTACCGCCGCCGAGGATTGACGACTGTTTGACCAACTCCAAGGAGCGTCGATATTCTCTAAGATAGACTTAAGGACGGGCTATCATCAATTGAGGATCCGAAAGGAGGACATACCGAAGACAGCTTTCCGTACTCGTTATGGTCATTACGAGTTTACGGTAATGCCTTTTGGATTAACAAATGCCCCTGCTGCTTTCATGGATTTGATGAATCGGATGTTTAAGGAGTATTTGGATCAGTTCGTGATCGTGTTTATTGACGACATTTTGGTGTATTCAAAGAGTCCGGATGAACACGAGCAACACCTAAGGACCGTGTTGCAAACCCTAAGAAATCACGAGTTGTATGCGAAATTTAGCAAGTGTGAATTTTGGTTGGCTCGAGTTGCTTTTCTAGGCCACGTGATCTCAGGCGAAGGGATTTCTGTGGACCCGACCAAGATTGAAGCGGTCATAGATTGGCCGAGACCGACTTCAGTAACCGAGGTTCGTAGTTTTCTGGGATTGGCTAGTTATTATAGACGGTTTGTGGAAAGATTCTCTTCAATAGCTATGCCATTGACGCAGTTGCTGAAAAAGGACAAGAAATACGAGTGGACGGATAAGTGCGAGCGTAGTTTCCAAGAGCTTAAGCATAAGCTGACTACTGCACCAGTTTTGACTATTCCGTCAGGCTCGGGAGGGTATGAGATTTTTAGTAACGCGTCATACAAGGGACTCGGTTGCGTTATGATGCAATATGGTAAAGTGATAGCATATGCTTCTAGGCAGTTGAGGCCTCATGAACTGAATTATCCGACGCATGACTTAGAGTTGGCGGCCATCATATTTGCGTTGAAGATATGGAGACATTATCTCTGTGGAGAGAGATTTCAGATTTTTACGGACCATCAAAGCTTGAAGTATCTGTTCTCCCAAAAGGAACTGAATATGAGACAGCGCAGATGGATGGAACTTCTTAAGGATTATGACTGCGATATTTTGTACCATCCGGGTAAGGCAAACAAAGTGGCGGACGCTTTGAGTCGCAGGTCATCGGTTGCTAGTATGATGGTTCAAGAATGGATTCTGTTGGAGGGAATCCGTGATTCAGAATTCAGGCTCGAGGTATGTCATCTTTCTAGTTTGATGGCTAGCCTTAGGATCGAACCTGAAATTCAAGCCAAGATTAAGGCAATGCAACCTTTGGACGTTGAGATCCAAAAGATTCTGCAAATGGATGCGACTAAGAGAAAGTCGGATTTTCAAATATCCGAGGATGGGATCTTGAAATTCCGTGGACGGTTATGTGTACCAAGCGATGCCGAAATTAAGGAGAGGTTGTTATCCGAAGCGCATCGCAGCGACTATAGTGTGCACCCAGGCAGTACGAAGATGTATCAGAATTTACGACAGTATTATTGGTGGAATGGCATGAAGCTAGACATTGCCAAGCATGTGGCGAAGTGTTTAACCTGCCAACAAGTGAAAGCGCAGCATTGCAAGCCAAGAGGGTTACTACAACCTCTTGAAATCCCCGAATGGAAATTGGAGCACATCACGATGGACTTCGTGACTGGATTACCAAGAAGTCAGCGAGGTAATGATGCAATTTGGGTTATAGTGGACCGATTGACGAAATCAGCTCATTTCATCGCCGTACGCAAGGATTTTGCTTTGGAAAAGTATGCAGAATTGTACATGCGACAGATTATTCGTTTGCATGGGGTGCCAGTGACGATTACTTCAGATCGAGACCCCAGATTTACGGCTGCATTTTGGAAGAGTCTACAGACTTCAATGGGGACAAAACTGCAGTTCAGTACGGCCTATCATCCTTAGACAGACGGTCAATCAGAGAGAACAATTCAAACTTTGGAGGATATCGAGAGCTCGTGTATTGGATTTTAAAGGAAGTTGGGAGGAACAACTTCATCTCGTCGAGTTCGCATACAATAACGGTTATCGCAGAGTATCGAATGGCACCGTTCGAAGCTTTGTACGGCCGACCATGTAGGACTCCAATTTGTTGGGACGAAGTCGGCGAGCGGAAAATTACAGGGCCAGAGTTAGTGCAGCAATCTTTAGACGCCGTCAAGATGATTCGAGGAAGGTTAAAGACGGCTCGGAAGCGCACGGAAGAGTTATGGGGATAGACGACGTAGGCCATTGGAATTTCAAGTGGGCGATCATGTGTTCCTTAAAGTATCGCCGATGCGAGGTACATCACGATTTGGAAAGAAAGGAAAACTGAGCCCAAGGTACGTCGGACCATTTGAGATTCTAGAAAGGATCGGGAATTTAGCCTATCGCCTTGCACTACCACCTCGACTTGCTCAAGTGCATGACGTATTCCACGTGTCAATGTTAAGGAAATACAAGCCGGACCCAACTCACGTGTTGAATTTTGAAGAGATAGAGGTGGACGACAGGGTGTCGTATGTAGAGAGACCGATTCGGATTGAGGACCGGAAAGAACAAGTGCTGAGAAGCAAGACGGTCTGCTTGGTCAAGGTCATTTGGGAGCATCATGGTACGGAGGGAGCTACGTGGGAAAGCGAAGAAATCATGAGGCGTCAGCACCCCTATCTTTTTGAGGATTAGCGTGTCAGTTCAAATTTCGAGGACGAAATTTTTGTAAGAGGGGAAGAGTTGTAACATCCTGAAAATCGACTCAATTTAGCCCCGATTTTTAATCCGATTTTGGAACCGACTTCTCGATGATATCAGGACTAAATACTTAGACGTCGCCTTATTTATTTTGGGATTTTCCGTTAGACACCGAAGAGTTGGAAAAAGGAAGAATTGGATCGGGTTTCGGGCTCGCGAGTGGGCCGGCCCAAGACCGGCGGCCCAATGGGCCTTGCACCCATTCAGCCCAGCCCAAGAGGGGCCCAAGTTGGCCCAAGTTCCCCTCCATTTCCAACCCATGGGCTTCTCTCTTTTGGCCTTTTGCTTTTGTGCCCAAGTGGGCATTGTTTTTGCTTGTTTATTGCTTGTTTTTGATTGGTCCTTCAAGCAAGTGGCAAGCCCACTTGCCTTAGCTTCTCCTTCAAGTTTTCAGCCTCTTCTCTCTCCTCTTTCTCCCCCAAAATTCGTGCACCAGCCCAGCCCCCCTCTCTCCCTTTTTCTCTTCCTTTTTCTCTTCCATTTCTAGTGTTCTTTGCTGTCCATACTGTTTTCCAGCCGGAAAACAGCCTTGCCGCCGTCACCGGAGCTGCCGCAACTGCCCAAAGTGTAGTCCTGGAAGTTAGGAAGCCAGCCGCGCATCCCCGGTCACCGCTGGTGCCGTTAGCCGCCCGTTTCGGCCTTTTCCGCACTGCTGGTCAGTTCCGCGTGAACAGTAACCAGCAGTGTTTTTGGCCCGTTTCGGCCATCGTTTGTCATCCGTTGCCGTCCCCAAGCTTACCCCTCGTAGCCCTCGTCCCCCTCTACGCGCCGGTGTCGCCGGATTTCTAATCCAAGTAAGTTAACTTCCTAATCCTTATTTAGGGGTTAATTAGTGTATTTGTGTGCTTGTGATTAATTAAGGTTGATTGGTTAATTAGTCTGGTTGATTAATTCTGACTAGGGTTAGTTAATTGACCATAGTTAGTATTAAAATAACTAAGGTTAATTAATTAAAGTAACTAAGGTTAATTAATTAAAGTAACTAAGGTTAATTTTAAAGTAACCAAGGTTAAAAGTTAATCATGGTTAGGTTAGATTAACTAGGGTTGAGTTAAATTGTTAACCATGGTTAAGTTTATTTATTTTTATTTATTTATTTAATTTCGGACGAAATTACATTCACGGATTATGTTCACTCATTCACTGACATCGTTCACAAATTATTCACTTTCAGACTGTTCATACGTAAGTAAATTTTGGTTTCAAATTGTTGTGTTCTTGGTTGTTATGCTTTCTTGAAGTGCCGATTGTTAATTATATGCATGAATAATGATGAAATGCATGATCGAAGATCGAGTGGAAGTGAAAGTGTTTGATTTTATTGAGTTATTCCCAAGAATTAGGGAATATACGTGATTGTTGACTGGTGGAATTTGGAATTTTGGAATTGTCGAGTGATACCGCATGACATATTATGTGGGTTATTTGAAATGGCATGTCGCATGAGCATGAGTGCATGAGCGATGTTGCATTCACGACCAAGCAAAAGCAAAGACAAGAATGAACTGTTTTCTTGATGTGTTGCATGGTCAGATTAAAGTTGATAGCCCGGTTGAGCCAGATGACCGCCAATCCTTTGGGGTTGTGCCGTGACCATTGGGTCGCCTGACAGTGGTCAGATGCGGGGCTGCGGTAGTGGGACGGGCCCCATGCTCCTTAGGGAATGCCATTAGTGGGGGAAAGCCCATGACGTCGCTGTGCCTCGAGGTAGAGGGACGATGCCGGTCTATGACCGGTTGACCGCCAACCATAAGGTTGTGCCGTGGCTTTAGAGGGTCGTAATAATCGAAGCATGTGTGGGCAGTGTGATATGAGAAAGTTTTGTGCAATGCTCTGATTATTTGCATGCCTCTTACTGTTGTTGTGAGGCGATTAACAGTTTCTGCAGGTCGCGTGTGCCAAGGCCAGGTAGGGTCGCTTGTGATTGCACCTGTTTATTTAAACTGTCTTATGTGGTTATTCTCTGAGGTGGTATTGGATGATTTGATGAATTAGGTTGTATGTTAAACTCCCGAGGCGAGCGAAGTTCCTAACCGGGGCTTAGGGCTTTAACTTGCTGAGTTTATCTCAACCCGTCGTGGTTAACCTTTTTCAGCCCTAGATGACGCAAAGCACCGGCAGATGCTTCGGCACCCCGGTGGGCATGAGCACCACCGTCACCGTGCGGCCCGCCCCGGGCCACAATTTTGTGTTCGAGCACCATGTTACGACCGTGTGGGTGGATGAAGGGTCGAGGCACCATTGCGTGCCCCACGTCTTCAAGGCATGGTTTATTCGACAGGGAGGCATTCTGTATGGCCCCCTCCGAGGTTTTGATGGGCCGGCTCCTCCTGTGGGGCCGACCGAGGAGGTCTGGGATCCCATGGACCTGGATCCCCCTGACGGCGAGATCTGTGACCCGAGGATCGAGATGAGTGATCCCTCTGAGGCCAGCGAGTAGGCTGCTGTGGCCTATTCTCCTTTTGACTAGCCCCCCTCCCACTTGTACAGTGTTAGGTTAGCCAGGCCGGTCCCTTTTTGAGTAGGCCTCAACTTTTCGCCTATAGTAAGGCGTGTGTATATGTGCTGTAGTTCGGCTAACCTTCATATATATATATAATGGTGTTTGTCTTTCCTCTGCTGCTGTTGTTGTTGTTGTTGCTATCCCTGTTGTTTAATTTGTTGGGAGTATTCGTTTCCGCATGTGCCTAATTATAAGATAAAAATGAATTGGTCGACGACAGTACCTGGGACGTCGTATAACTAGACCTCAAGTGAAATGGGGTTGCCGCGAGCTCGAGAGTCGGGGCGTGACATTATTGATGGGTATTTATAGGCTATAGCATCGTATGTTGGACAGGCACATAGAACGAGGAATAGAAAAGGCAAAGGTTTGTTTTCTCAAAATACACTCTTTCATTAAATTTCAAGGTGGCCATGGAAATAGGCATAGCTCTCTCGGAATTCAATCTGATTATTGTGCGCACTATCAGAGCTCCATAGTCGGTGGGTGGTCACTTTCACGGTACCGTCTCAACTTAAGGGAGCTTGTAAGTTCAGTCACAATTTTTGGGTCACATCTTGGCCACCTCAACGATCCAAAGTCCAGAGTTGTGGGCCTTGTGGCCTTGAGCGTCCATTGGACAACTCATTTGTCACACGTTGTTTTTGATTCTTGTGGATAAGTTCCATGTCTGGTGGTTTTTAGGTTCCGTGACTTGCTCAAAGTTGTAACTCTGTCAACTTGATTGTCTCTCACAAAATTTCGTCTTTTAGGACAACATCCTTCTGAAGGCAATGCAAACAAAGAACACCTCCTCTGATGTCTATCACTCTCCAAATCCAGTCTTTTCACTTTGATATTAACCGTGGAAATATGTAACTAGGGAGACAAAAAGGGACATCAACCTCTTGCTTTGATATCATATGAGAGTCAACTATTCTAAAAATTTAAACTGTTAGATGAAAATGCAATTTAATACATAATTATTTTTGGTAATATTGATTCGAGCATTTTCCCTTTTGAGCAGTGATGCCCCATGAAGCACTGTGAATGGATATAATGAAGTTGCATAAGGATCGGTTTTTGACTATCTAATTGAGAATGAAAATTTTGGAAATGCACGCATGATAAAGAGCGCACATCTTCATAAAGCATGGATTGAGATTTTCTAAGTACTGGAGAATATGTTCAGTAACACATTTTCTTGAGCTCTGCTGCGAAAACATTCATATGTATTCTTTCCTTTAATTTTGCTATTTATTAGTATCGTGAGACTTTTTTTTTTAGCATGGATATTATTTGGTCAATTCCATGGGTCATCTTCATATGTGTAACTATTTTGCTGATTAGCTCGCTCTGGTACAAGCTTTCTCTCTCTCCCTTAAAGTACTTCAACGGAGTGAAGCGAACTGTAAGGAGGAGAAAGAATTAGTGTATTTGTGATTGTCAAAATGAAGAAGTATTATTGTGCATCATCTTCTTGTGTAGTGAAACATGATATTGAATTGAGAACCTTTATTATGTAGTTGACACTTTATATTATGAAAAGTATCGTGTTGCAATTACAAAATAGATAAACATATCATTGCATCAAGGAATATATTTGTCTCATTTACCAAATGATTTTATACAGGTTAATAGTATGTAATTTTATTTTAAGGCTTGCATTCCCTTTATCAATTGTCTCGAGGTGAGTCATGGTAAAAGCAAGTGCATCATTCAAAATATGATCGCCATGAAACTGTAGATGGCAAGCTTCAAATAGACTTAGCAATCCTTGCACATCGGTGCTCAGTGATTCACCGAAATTCCCTTCGCTATCCCTGAACTTGTCAAAGATTTCTGAATTGCCAAACGAAAAGTGGGGAAAAATGCTATCATGAGATTCTATGAAAAAATCATGTTCAACATCTAGATCAATTCGCAACAAATGAAAAAATGACGTACTAAACCAAGGAATTAGTATCGGACCAAACAAAAACAACAAGGGATCAATAGAAAGGATTATTCACCTTAGAAAATTTGAAAAACTCATGATATTAAAACTTATATAGAGAAAATTATATCTAATAAAGAAATAAAAAATGGAGTGAACTAAACATGTCAGTGAGTTATGTGGCCACTCTAATCAATCAAATGGACCATCAACTAGTGTTTGCAATATAGTTTCACCAACTATTCGATCAAAGGAGAATTAGAACATTACATACCGCTTGAAATTGTGTAACCTTGTTGTCGCAACAATCGAAAGAGAAGAGCGACTGTGTGGAGGTCGTCTTCATTGCCACAATGAACTTCGAAATAGCTTCCATGGATTTGTTCTAGCTGTTGATCTATCTCAATTTCAAAAAGGTAGGCAATTCCTAAGCATTGGATCTGGTCTATCAAGTCCAACTTCTGTGAAGGCTTATCCATAGCATTCGTCGACATCTTCCTCACTTCTCTTTTCAATCTCTCTATTCGATCCTCTGCTATTGCATGAGAACCCTACAATATATGTAAAATTGAAAGTTCAAAAAATAATTAGTGGAAAATAACACGAGTTTAGTATGAATGCAACAAATAGATTAGGTTGCCTATGACCCAATTGACCACGATAAATATAAATTGAAATTACCTAAAAACTATTCCATGACTAGTTTTATTAATTGTGGAGAAACTCTTTCTACATTCCTTAAGTCATATGTGCATATCACGAGGTTCACATAGAAATTTTGAATCATGTAAGGACTAACCCATGCATGGAGTTTCAAATCAACTGGAACTTCTTTTCTTTTTCTTTATCAAATGTTGTGGGATGGTGCCCAATCATTCAAGATTATTATGTTCTACGCCCTTAGTTTTCAGAAAACATAACGATGGAAAAATTTTCTGAATATAATCCAAGAAAAAGAACAACTTAAATGAAATTTTCTGAATATAATCCAAGAAAAGAAACAACTTAAATGCTACCATCGAGTTGGACTCACAAGTATATTTGAGAAAATAATCCCCCCATATGCCTGGATGAAAATTTGTTGAGCTGCGTTCAACGACGTGACTTGCTTCTTGAGCAGGAAAGGAATATGGGATTGCTGAAATCTCAAGAGACATTTCTTTTTTGTTATTATCCAAGTGATTGAACAAATATAGATGAAGAGCACTAGAGGGTAGAGACTTTTCTATGACCGTTGAAACCTTATTGAATGATTGTATGCTGGAAATAGCATCATATGTTGGAAAGGCAGATAGAACGAGGAAAAGGCAAAGCATCGTATTTTGGAAAGGCAGATAGAACGAGGAATAGAGAAGGCAAAGGTTTGTTTTCTCAAAACACGTTCTTTCATTAAATTTCAAGGTGGAAATAGGCATAGCTCTCTCGGAATTCAATCTGATTATTGTGTGCACTGTTAGAGCTCCATTCTCGATGGGTGGTCACTTTCACGGTACCATCTCACTAAAGGAAGCGTCAAGTTCAGTCACAGTCACCATTATGGCCACCTTAAGGATCCAATGTCCAGAGATGCGGACCTTGTGGCCTTGAGTGTCCATTGGACAACTCATTTGTCACACGTTCTTTCTGATTCTTGTGGATAAGTTCCATGTTTGGCGGCTTCTAGGTTACGTGAATTGCTCAAAGTTATAACTTTACCAACTATCGCAACCTATTTTTTCTCACCCCGAGGGGAAAAGAAATATCAAAATATATAGATCCAAAGGATGGATCTAAGACTCTTAATTAGACGTGGGCTCTTTCTTATCCATACCTATTTTTTCTCACTGACCATGAATATTTTGCCATCCCACTGGATGAATATCTGACAAACCTTCTCTTGCAGGAACCTCGACTTACAAGCCCCAAGTTTTTCAAGAAGTGGCCCGAATTTATCAGACATTCCCATATTCCATCACTACCAGCAAGCTTGCATCTTGAGAACTCCAGAGAATCCTATGTCAAGAAAATCGAGTCATCTCACCAGAAGCATGGCCGCCCGCACATGCCCCTGTGTCTTGGGATCATCTCGAAGCTTGGGATCTTGTGAGAAACGAAATTTAAGAAGCTTTTATTGTTTTTAGATAAAACAATCCAAACTCCTCTACCCCTTTATGATCCTTGGGGGGGGACCGCTCTCTCAGGATCCTTGGGGGGAATTATTTCCCTAAAATCACGCCCCTTTCTCCAATCCTTTCGGTGCTAGCTCTTCTCGTTCACCCAACCTAGCGACAGAAGAAATTGAGAATCTAGGATCGGAGATTTGATTACACTAATTAACCAATTATTGCCATTTTCGGTACCTAATCTTGTTCACAAAAAGACTTTTGTTAGGCAGTTTGGATTGATTTTGGAATTATTTACTAACATGTGACGTGATCATGCAAGTACATAATTATCAAAATAATAATAAGCAATTAAGGGAAGTAGTAAATAAATTGCAAGAGAGAATAATCACCTAGCATCATTAAGAGATAAACAGATGATGGTCCTAATTAGAGTAAGAGGGAACCATAATCACCGTATCATAAGCGTGCAATCAAGGGTTATTGTATCCGAGAATAATTAAAACTCTAAGGTGAAATCATGAGGGCTTATTCGATTTTAAGCACAATCTTAGGTCGATGATTTTCCTACATATTTTAAGAAAAAATTGTACAAGAATTATTTTAAAACTTTTTAGGGAACTCTAAGACAAACTTGGAATTTTTGGGATTTTTGAATTTTTTTTTGAATTTCTAATATTTTAATATTTTCGAATTTAAAAAAATATTTTTTTATAAAATTTTTATAAATTTTCAGGGTTCTGAATTTTCCATGAATTTTCTAAAATTTTCGAATTTTTTATGATTTTTTAATATTTTTAATATTTTGTATTATTTCTGAATTTTTATTTAAAAAAATAATTTGGACCGGGTCAAAAGACACGGCCCTACTAAATCGACTCGGACCCTGTCGATCCGGGTCGGACTAAGAAGGACTGGGCCGGCCTTAAGCCCACCAAAGATTAACCAAAGGCCCCGAAAATTCCTGCAAAAAAAGCCCATCTTCAAATTTTAGTTTTCTCTCGGCCCAGCCATCTCAGCCCGCGACGAACCCAGCCCAGCGTACACAAGCCCAAGACGAAGCCCAAAATCCTTATTCTATTTTTACTTTTAGCCCTGTTTTGTTTTTATTTTCTTTATTATTATTTATTTTTTTGGTCTTCTTCTCCTGGTCTCCTTCTTCTTCACGTGCACTTCTGCATGCTTCACCCCATGCACGCCCGACGCTCCCCCCATCTTCTCTTCTGCGTTTTTTTTTTCTTTTCTATGAAATGCACCCAAACGACAGCGCCGGCCGGAGCAACCGGCGCACCTTCCAGCCCCGTCCGCCGGTTGCCCGCTCCGACCTGCTCGGAGTGCGACCGGCCACCTCGGTCCGGCGAAGGCTAAAGCATTTTCCGGCATAAAAATCCTCGCCGACTCAAGAACACATGTTTACTCCACGAAAATCGCATGAAATCACAATGAAAATACAAAAGACGGGCACAGTCTAACGTTTGTAAGAACAAACACGAATCAAGACGAGTTTAAACATAGGTTGCCTCTCGGTTCTCTATGGGATATTTTGTCGAACATGTAACGGGCACTAACAAATCCAAAGGTTTCCGGCTCAACCGAGCCTCGAACGTGCCTTAGCGGTCTCGAACACGACACACAAGAGAATGTGGGAACGAAATGCAAGGGCAACGAGGGCCGGAGCTTGCGCGAGCGGGACGGCCGCGAGCTCCGGCCCGGCATTTCCAGAAATCGGACGAAAGGGATTCAGGGGACCTACCTCGTTCGGGGAAGAGCTGCGGCGGACAACGGCTGGCGTCCGGGCCTCCGGCAACGGAAAGCTGCTCCCTCGAGCTTCCCTCCTCCCTCTGGTTCGCTCTCTCCCGTTCGAACTCTCTCTCTCTCCGTTTTTTCTTCTGTCCTTTTTTCCTGCCCCAGTGGCTTCCTCTTTGACTCCCTCTTCTTGATGCTGAACTTCCGCGCCTTGGCCACCTCCTCTAGTCTCGAAATCGGGCCGGATGGAAATGTGTTTTCCTTGACTCACACGTTCGCTTGCCTCGGAGCCAAACGGCGAACTTCGGAGGACTCGGTTGCTCTCCGCTTCGGTACCAGCTCGGGAATGCTACCTCGTTCGGAGGACGGGTGGCGGCGGCAATGGCGGGCGGACGAGCCTCCGGCGACAGTGAACCACTCTCCCGAGCTCGCCTTCTCCCTCTGGTTCGCTTTCTCGCCTTCAAACTCTCTCAGTCTCTCGGAGTCCTCCCTCTCTCCGTTTCTTGCTTCTGTTTTCTGTGTTCGTTTTTTCTCCCCCACCCCTCTCTCTGCAATTTCTGCTCTGCCTTTTTGCCCTTTCTGCTGCCGTCTGACCTTTCCCATCTTCTGCTGCTGCTCTGCTCTTTCTGGCCTGCTCCTTCTGCTGCCGCGCGTGGAGGAAGAAAGGAAGAAGGAGAAGGCCGAGCGGGCCGGGCCGAGGAAGAAACACAAAAAAAGGAAATGGGCCGAGCCCATGCGAGGAAAAAAAGAAGAAAAGAAAGGGCCGGGCTGGCCCAGCCCTGGCCCGGATCCACAATGATTTTTTTTAATACGAATTTTTTTATATTAAATTAAAATTTTTTTGATAAATTTTAAAACTAGTGATGCAAATGCTCCGAATGTCTATATGCGATACAATTTTAATGAAATTTTTTTTTGTTAAGGGATTAGAAATTAATCCCTAATTTTCCAATGCAATTAATAAATATTTAAACAAATCGCTAAAATTTAGATGTCAACACCAACCCAAAAACTTAAGCTAATAAGTGGAGGGAGACCCCACACACACATATAAAGAGTATAGAAATCCCATCATGAAGCAATATGGGATATTTCGACAAGGACAAACTAGCATAGAGTTAATAGGATATTGCATGCCTTTTGTTCTATATTAATGTACATATTCTAATAATCTATGTCTCTTCGCTTTAAGGGCCCCGATAAGGTACAAAAAGGAGTTTATCATGTGGTGTTGCTCCTGACTTGGAATAAAACGTGAAGATGATAACGGAGCATGTGGAATTATTTCAGAACTTAGTATTTGTAATATGGTTGACACATTTGTTGTGCGCTTGCATTGATGGCATTTCCACTGCAATAGTGGTATACGTCACACTTTGGAAAAATGTTTAGAGAAAGCTAGACTTTGGAGAGGGAGAAAGACTTTGGGGCATCATATCAGGTTGACTTTGGAACATCGCATTTTCAAGAAAAAACCTTACATAATGAAACCATGAAACAAAAATACGTGATGCTTGCAAAAGCGATATTGTTATTGCATATATAACCTGGGGACCAATCATCTCACCATTGCCCAAAAATGTATTGAGAAATGAATTCTTTTATAATTTTTTCAACAGTTTCTTTACAACTGCATTTGTTGGGCTCATTCAATATCACCTAGACATGGTATGAATCATGTAATGCACATATTCATGAAATGTAAAGTACTTTGTGTGTGGTAAGAGTGAATAGAGATAGCCATGGTACAATAATTTCTCTATGCTGTTCCAAAAAATGTAATGTCTTACGCAAAGTGTTTGAGATGGACGTTTTTATTTTACTTGCACCACAATATGGTCCAAGCATAATCAGCAATTGCTATTAGAACACAAAATACTAGGTGTGACCAGAGGAAAATACTCCACAGAAAATAAATGTGATTCACGGAAGTAATGAACAGATAGAAGAAATGGCGAGTTGCATTTTCAACAAAGAAACATAAGCCATGAAGAGAGAGTGCACTTGGTTAGGTCCAAGACGAACGTCATATCTCCGTGACGACTGAATGAGATGCACACATTTTTACGTGGACAGAACTCACTTAATGAGGCCCTTGCAATCCAAAATTAACATCTCTTACCCATTTGGTGTATTTGTGTTTGCTACATCTATCAATGGTTCCAATGATCCACAGTCACCGACAAGCAATTGACAAAAATACTCTAATTGATCGAGGCCCTCAACAGCTCAAAGTGCAGCTCACAAGTCGCAACAAGAAAGCTGGGGAAAGGTGTTTTGATCAAGTACGTTAATCCGACACTCTAAATATTGCATATTTACTTGGTGACCAGTCGTCTCGGTGTTGTCCAATAAGCCTATTTGCTAGTTTGCTCATTTTGATTTACATGTCATCCATATACTTAAATGAAGTCATATGGAATTGGCAGCTCATGAAGACGATCATGACGATGTGTCATGCATACGATGAAAAGCACACCTATGTCGCATTTGACCAACTGGCACCTGAGAACTCCAAGCCTATTACATTCAGCTCTCTGATTATGCTTGAGAAGATATGCCAGTCGGACTCTTGTGATCTTCAGCTCTGTCTCACTTGTGCTTTTCTCTTCTTGAATTAACCCGACAGTAGGCTACCGATCAGTAAGATGATTTTGCACTTGTCAAGTTGACGCTTATCCATAAAAGAGAAAAAAATATTCTTGTGAACTCCTTGGAAATTGAATTTTTTGTTACGTCTCTTGTGTGTTTCAGCATGATGACACATTATATATTTTCTTCCATGCCGACATGATAGTTGCTCCAAAGATGCACTCGGTATCTGTTGATTCGGGTCATGCTATTACGAGAGGACTTGACTATAGTTAGACCAAGCTTGTTGTTTAAACAATCAGTTTGCGCAGAGTTTATTTTTCTTGTGAATCGCTGGCTCATGGGTTGTGAATGCCAACACAAACCTTTTATTAGGATTATATCCCACATATATGGCTATAAGGATAACACCCCTTACTTCAAAGTTTGTTGTGTCATTTTGCAGTTCTGTCATTCTAGATTTCCATTAAAGATACTAGTGGTGTCGTCTGAGTATACTACTCAGCATGAGAGCATTGTTGCCTTTTCTTTTCTCTCCTCTTTTGTGGACTAGAATTGATCAATTTGGTTTACCAAAAAGAAATGATTGATTTCATCTTTTGAGACATTCCTATCAAATTATATCGAATCATGGACAAATGTGGAAACACAATAAATGAGCAAACTAATAATAAAAAATTCATTTCACATCAAGTGGGTCAGTTTGATGCTCATAGGATGAGCTCTCTTCATAATTGATTACAAACCAAATGTATGTCTATACCAACATTGAGACATATTATAATAGCAAGAGAAATAATTGCCATCAAAAGAGGACCACAATTACTTAAATTTGATGACTTGTGTATGGTTATGCAAAACATACGCACATGTGCACGCAGATGGAGAGAGATAACCAACGCAATGCGACGAAAGTGACTTCCCATGACTTAGAGCATGAAGCAGAATCAATTGAGATTATGCAATTTCTTTTCGAAGGGTAATCAATTAGAATAGTTGATGGAATAATTTTCATTACCTCAATTTATATGTGTTTTTTTATGATATCTAAGTGAAGGAATTGCGAAAGAATCAATAGTACATGTGGAATGTTACTCTTCTTCTTTTAGTTAATCACAGCTATCATGTGAAAACAAGTGTAATAAAAGTCCTAATGTTTTGACATTGATTAATTAAGCCCTAAGCAAATTATCTTTAGTCAATTGAGTCCTAACTATTTTGACAAAAATGCAATCAAGTACTAATATTATTGACAATTACCTTAGTAACTAGAAATTATACTCTTTGAGATTATTATGAAATGAAGCATCATTTGAACCGCAATAAAAAATAAAACATATGAATCGCACCAATCGTTGAGTAGAGAACTTGATTATGGAAATTGATAGATGAATGAAGCCTACATTTTTATCTAAACAGATAGGAAAATCCTAAATAAATTATTTTAATTTTTCTCAAGTCGCATATAGTTGTGAAAAAAAAAATATTTTATTTTCAATAAAATCTCATAGGCAACTTGCTCACTTAGTATTCAATAAGAATTGTCAAAATAATTCTTAAGTTTGAGAAAAAATTAAAGGATATGATTCTTGGGTGAGTAAACGTCACCAGCAGGAGATTAGGGCTCAATTCCACATTTGCCAAAAAGGCTTAAGAGTCAATTGACTAAATAGTAATAAGACTCAATCAACAAACAACCAAAACGCTTAGGTCTCATATGTCACACGCACACCCGCACATTTATTGAGAACCTTTATTTTGTAGTTGAGTCCTTAGAATATGAAAAGTATTGTGTTATCAATTACATAATAGATAAACATGTCATTGCATCACGGAATGTATATGTATCATTTAGCAAAAGATTTTATACAAGTTAATAGCATGTAATTTTATTTTGAGGGAAATAGATTATCATCAAGAAAGATAAAACTTTGGAAAAGAGGAAAAAAAAGGAATTTTTTTTAGCTACCTATTATGGGCATTACCATAAGAGTCCCATACCCGTTACTAAATGTTTGACTTAACTCTTAGAAATTTTTACTTTGAATAAAAGTATTTCGTATTTTTCCTTTAAATTTTTATTTGAGATTTAACCAATATATAACATAATGTACTTAATTAAATAGAATGTAATACATGAATAAAATGCTTTCTTTATATTAATTTAAAAAGATAATTACAGGCATCAGGCCTCCTTGGAATCATCCATATACATACACCACGGGTAACTTTTTGCGCTGCGCTACCAGTACATGAGCCCCTCCGACTGGCTTCTCATCGACATTCTGCAGGTTGCCAAACATTACTCCTGTCCGGTCTTCAGCTACACCTGGCAGCAATCATTTATAGCCCGTGGAAGTGTGGTCGTTGCTGGTAGACATCATTTACCAAGCGCAAGCCAGCGGAGTCTATTTGGAGTGTGATACTCTCGTTTTCCTTCATACCCTCTGGAGACGTTCTTGTCTTTTAATTCTTTCCAAGGCAAGTTTAAGTGCTAATCTTAGTGGTGATGGAATTAATGTTACTTTCCATGACTGGCGTGAGTTTGTGATGTGCCATATTTTATTATATAGCTGTCTCAATTTGGTTAATTGATTTCTCCTAAGCTTAACTCATATTACACCTTGCATTAACCAAAGCAATATTGGGAGTCTGATTTTTGAGACTAAAGGTTAGATCTCCAGTTATCTTTGGATATCTTAAAATATCTACGGGTCGTGTTCTTTTTACTCTTTATTTGACTTAGACGCTCCTAATTATATTATTTTAACAATATTATACCTTATGTAGCTCATTTATTAGCATTATTTCCTCTTTTTATTTGGTCAAATGGGCTGTCCCTCTTATTTTCTTTCCTTTCCTCTAGTGTCCTACCAACAACAGGGTCCCACTCTATTTCCTTTTATTCATGTTTTTGCCTTACACACACCTTTGGTGACTTGTAAGGATGAACCGTTTCAGATTTTGTTTAAATTCTACCTAGAACCTACCCATCGGAATATATTCTCTAATTTTTGGAACTTAAAACTTATCTTGCATGTCTAGGAATATGGAACCAACCTTGTCACAAGTTCTACCTAGATTTCACTTGTACTCGTTGAGTGGACATTGAGCTAGAGATGTTTATTAAACAAAGTCAAAGAGGACAACATGACTCTACGTGACTATTGTATCAATGATTTTTGGCCGTGAATTCAAGAGGACCTCATGACTTGCTGAAACCACATCACTATCACATCATTGTCCCAAAACGTGATTCACGTTATCTTTGAAGCATGAAGAAAAGAGATTCTTTCTTCTCTGCAACAATTCTTACGTATATCATCATGAAGCTTGGAGTGTGTATGTGTGTGTGTGTGTGTGTGTGTGTGTGTGTGTGTGTGTGTGTGTGTGTGTGTGTGTTTATATATATACCCTATGCGCTGCACCAACTTTTGACTCATGGTCACATGTCCCGAGCTGTCGTTGAGTTACTGCACCGAATTACGAAGACTTTGCTCCCAGAAAGCCACATACAGGTTGGATACTTTAAGCCAGCTAGAATTCCAACGATGCTATCAGCCCAAGAGCTCAATTCTAGCGACGGCGTCCAAGATCTTGTTGGACCTCCGCTCTCTGGATTGACCACAGTTTATAGCCAACGACCACACTTTCGAGTTACTCAATTCCATTCGCATTTTATCATGTCGAAGCATTTCATTTTGTTTCCTCTCTCATGCTTCTTGGTTGTGGCTGTACATACTGCGTTGGATGTTTCTTTTGTGATTGCTCATGAGAAATGGGCGTGGAGTCGAGCCTATTTTTGGGACATCCATAATCAAAGTGTGTCCCTCATTTATTTTGCATTTCCCTGATTTGTGGCTGTGAATGGTAAATAATTGGCAATAAAAATTAGGGCGTTGCTCCGTAGCTCGAGCTAGTTGGTGGAAGCGAACCACAATGGTGATCAGTGGAGGTCAATAATTGGTAGTTTTTATGCGTTGGTGATTGATGGAGGAGGCATAGTGACGGCATGGTGATAAACGAATATGGCGGTTGACGATGAAAACCTTGCCATAAACAGAGGCGATTGATGGTGATATATGCATGCTTTATGTACTGATACTCTGGCGAGAGGAGTAGGGAACTGGGGATCTTTAGGAGCGATCGATGGTGGAGTTCAGTTTAGTCTTTTGGACCTGTGCTGGAAAGTCCTAGTTCGTGAACTTGACAAGAAATAAACTTGGGAACGGTGAACTTAGTGAATTGTTCTCAGATCAGGAAGAAGCAAATGGTTCCAAAGAAAGAGAAAAAATAGAGAAAAAAAAGAGAGGAAATAAGGAATATGCAATGAAGGTTAGAATTTTCAGAAGGTTATAGTGATTGAACAATCACAAGATCGATGTATACGACCGATGACTTTAAGTGATTTATGTTGGATATTGTAATTTGTAATGGTCAGTGTACTAAGACTGTCATGATCATATATCAAGTAAAACATTTTTGATATTGGTTAAGAAACTGAACCACTCATAGAACATAAATATATTCTAATATTACATTTTTACAGACTCCTTATTCTATTTCATTCGAAATCGACACACATACAAAAAAAGGTAGGGGAGGGGGGGTCTCAAGCCAGAGAAGAGCAATGATCAAGTGTGAACACAATTCAAATTGTACGCAAAGCATATTCGAAAATTGTCTAATGCAATCTATGACAGCTTGGTACTTAAACCTGTTCTTTCAAACCATCACATTGGCAATGGATTGACGTACAGAGAAGCCACATGCTTTTTAAACTTGTCTCCAGAATGGGTGTAGATATCTTTTTCATCTTTATACACCACATGCATGGTTCGTGTAAAATTGAGAAATCGCACTAGGAGTGGCCTAGGGATGATGGTCGGATGGCATAGCTCTTCGTTAATGTCCTTCCACGCATCGGCCACTTGTTTACGGAGTTCTGTTTAGCCTCTTCCTCCGTAACTCCATATTGTTTCATGAAACACTCTACTGAAGATGCGCTATGACCTCTTTCTTGCTCAAACTATAAACAAATATCTCATGGAAATTATTATTTTTTCTTATTGATAAAATCTATTGGAAAAAATTTAGATAAATTAATATTGTTCACCGATATAGCTTATATATACCTTGTGTCCAGCAATGTCATCCATGAGCCGACCTACTACTTGCATAGCCTTCAACATCTTGGGGTTGCTGTATAACAACCAGTCAAAAGCATCTTTTGTTGCAATATCTCCCATTCCCAGCAACAACATCACCAATAGCAATTCAACAACAGTGGTTGCTAATGCAATGGGCATGTACTCCTCTATCGTCGGTATGTGGTTTTGGTGGAACCATTTGGCTTCAATGAAATATACTCTCGCTTGTTTTTTCATCTAAGGAATCATTCTCATACATAAAGCTATGTCAATATTCAAACTTTAAGTGTTTGGTGGACTAATATATGATAGTTTGTCATCCTTATCTAAAAACTTGATATTTTGTTGCCAGTGGATGGAATAAAAATGGCATTTGATTGACATAACGTTAAATGGCTTACCGCTTCTTTGGCATAGAAGAGCTGGTATGATCGTCCTTTTTGGGTCAACTCATGGCCAATTTCATCATAAATATCAAGAATTATCTTGTAACACTCTTGCATGTACTCTGGCAATCCACCTTTGGCTTTGACATCCCACCTAAGTTCAAGTTCAGAAAATATCACACTTGACCATAATTAACAGTTGATCAAATTAGAATAAGTACAAAATTGGTAACTAAGAAGAGCATCCAAGTGTGAACTATACCTTTCAATTGCTTCTGTGAAGAGTTCTAATTCTTCCAATGTCCCATAGACATCATAGATGTCGTCGATAATGGAAACCACGCTCGCCACTTTGATTTGTATTTCCCTAGAGGCTTCATACTCTGGCTCGAAATAAACTCCTGACATCCAAAGATACATCTCCACAAGCCTATCTCTAGCAAATGGGAACTTCCTTTCTACATCTAGCTCCTTCCACCACCTATGAGATACCAACAAATCCTATTTTAGGCAAACACATCATTGATAGAATTATAGAATGTGTTTAGACCGATAAGCCAAAGAGATTAACATTCCTTGTAACTTTTACAAATGATTTTTAGTTCAAATAAATTGAAATTGCATGAGTCAATCAATGATGATTTGGTGTTCGTGGAACATCTAGCTACTTTAGACATGCTATCATGAAGTTAACCTTGTAAGGTTGCCGAGTTCCTTCTGGTGTTGCTTTTGCAAAAAGTTGAAATCAAGTTTAGCCAAGGAGATCAGGACTTCATTATGCGATGGCTCCTCTTGGTAGAGTGGAATGTAACGCCTCGCCTCTAGCCTTGGTATTCCCTTGTAGATTGGTTGGTTTAGGGCATGATTCACTTGTTTTTTGAGATTAAGGCTTGCATTCCCTTTATCAATTGTTTCGAGGTGAGTCATGGTAAAAGCAAGTGCATCGTTCAAAATATGATCACCATGAAACTTTAGATGGCAAGCTTCAAATAGACTTAGCAATCCTTGCACATCGGTGCTCAGTGATTCACTGAAATTCCCTTCGCTGTCCTTGAACTTGTTAAAGATTTCTGAATTGCCAAACAAAAAGTGGGAAAAGATGCTATCACGAGATTCTATGAAAAAATCATGTTCAACATCTAGATCAATTCACAACAAATGCAAAAATGACGTACTAAACCAAGGAATTAGTATTGGACCAAAAAAAAAAACAAGGGATTAGTAGAAAGGGCTATTCACCTTAGAAAATTTGAAAAACTCACGATATTAAAAATTATATAGAGAAAATTGTAACTAATAAAGAAATAAAAAATGGAGTGAACTAAACATGTTAGTGTTATTATGTGGCCACTCTAATCAATCAAATGGACCATCAACTAGTGTTTGCAATATAGTTTCACCAACTATTCGATCAAGGAGAATTAGAACATTACATACCGCTTGAAATTGTGTAACCTTGTTGTCGCAACAATCGAAAGAGAAGAGCGACTGTGTGCAAGTCGTCTTCATCGCCACGGTGAAATTCAAAATAGCTTCTATGGATTTGTTCCAGCTGTTGATCTATCTCAATTTCAAAAAGGTAGGCAATTCCTAAGCGTTGGATTTGATCTATTAAGTTCAACTTCTGTGAAGGCTTATCCATAGCATCCGTCAACATCTTCCTCACTTGTCCTTTCAATCTCTCTATTCGATCCTCTGCTATTGCATGAGAACCCTACGATATATGTAAAATTGAAAGTTCAAAAAATAATTAGTGGAAAATGACACGAGTTTAGTATGAATGCAACAAATAGATTAGGTTGCCTATGACCCAATTGACCACGATAAATATGAATTGAAATTACCTAAAAACTATTCCATGACTGGTTTTATTAATTGTGGAGAAACTCTTTCTACGTTCCTGAAGTCATATGTGCATATCGCGAGATTCACATAGAAATTTTGAATCATGTAAAGATGAACCCATGCATGGAGTTTCAAATCAACTGGAACTTTTTTTCTTTTTCTTTATCAAATGCTATGGGATGGTGCCCAATCATTCAAGTTTATTATGTTCTACGCCCTCAGTTTTTAAAATACATAACGACGGAAATTTTTTCTAAATATAATGCAAGAAAAAGAATAACTTAAATGAAATTTTCTGAATATAATCCAAGAAATGGAACAAATTAAATGCTACCGTCGAGTTGTGACTACAAGTATATTTGAGAAAATAATCTCCCCCATATCCCTGGATGAAAATTTGCTGAGCGGCGTTCAGCGACGTGACTTGCTTCTTGAGCAGGAGAAGAAGAAGGGATTGCTGAAATGTCAAGAGACATTTGTTTTTCGTTGTTATCCAAGTGACTGAGCAAATATTGATGAAGAGTACTAGAGGGTAAAGACTTTTCTATGAGTGTCGGAACCTTATTGATGGGTATTTATAGGGGTGTCAAATGGGTGGGTCGGGTCGGGTTTGAGTCGAGTCGAAAATGGTTTGACCCATATCGACCCATTTAACCTGTTTTGACCCATTTTCATTCAATGTAAATTTGATGACCCATACCCAACCAAACCCATACTTGACCCATACCCAACCCATATTACCAACACATATTAATATTTAACTTAATTTAAAAAAATCTACTCCAAATCTTATTTAGTCCAATTTAAACTTTTCACATATAAATTATTTGAATAAAAATTTCACATCAAATTTATAAAGTAAATTAAATAATACAAAATTATTAAATAAAAAAAATATGGATACTTTTAAATTGAAATAGTTTTTGGAAAATAATTTTTTTAAAAAATGATTTTTTAATTATTTTTAAAAAATGGAATTTTTATTATTTTATTTTATTTTTTCTTTCTTCTTCCTTCTTCTTCCCCCTTTTCCTCTACTATTGCCGCCTAACGGCGACTTATCAAGACGTAGGCCAACAAGCCTGAACTCAACCAAGGTCGACGAACTCGAGGCTCAGCCGATCTAGGCTCTGCTGAGGTCACTAGCAATAGTCAAGCTCGGGCTTGCTCGGATTTGATGAGCCACAAACTTTGTTGCGGCTAGCGAGTTCAGGGCTCGCCTACCTAGATCTGGGCGAGCCGCAACTCGGCCAAAGTTGACGACCTCGCGGCTCACCTATCTAAATCTAGGTCAAGCTCCGGCTAGCGAGCTTAGGACTCGCCAGTCGAAGCTCTGTTGTGGCTTGCCTACCCAAATCTAGGTTGAGCTCTAGTCGGCGATGGCAAGCTCGGGATTGGCGATGGCGATAACGGCGTGATGACGGGATCGTCAACGGAGTTCGAGAACGCATAAAAGAGGGGATGGAAGGAGAAAAATGATGGATCTACCTAATAACTTACTCAACTCATATTTGACTTATATTTAACTTTTACTTGATCCATATTTGACTCATATTTAACTTTCACTTGATATATATTTGACCTATTTAACAAAAAATGAGTCATAATATGGGTTTATGATCTATATTAACTCCTCTAGGTATTTATAGGCTATAGCATCGTATGTTGGACAGGCACATAGAACGAGGAATAGAAAAGGCAAAGGTTTGTTTTCTCAAAATACGCTCTTTCATTAAATTTCAAGGTGGCCATGGAAATAGGAATAGCTCTCTCGGAATTCAATTTGATTATTGTGCGCAGTATCAGAGCTCCATTCTCGGTGGGTGGTCACTTTCACGGTACCGTCTCCACTAAAGGGAGAGTGCAGGTTCAGTCAGAGTCACCATTTTGGTCACCTCAACGATCCAATGTCCAGAGTTGTGGCCTTGTGGCCTTGAGCTGTCCAATGTTTCACGGTACCGTCTCCACTAAAGGGAGCGTGCAGGTCCAGAGTCACCATTTTGGCCATCTCAACGATCCAATGTCCAGAGTTGTGGGTCTTGTGGCCTTGAGTTGTCCAATATTTCACGGTACTGTCTCCACTAAAGGGAGCGTACTGTCTCCACTAAAGGGAGCGTGCAGGTTCAGAGTCACCATTTTGGCCACCTCAATGATCCAATGTCCAGAGTTGTGGGTCTTGTGGCCTTGAGTTGTCCAATATTTCACGGTACTGTCTCCACTAAAGGGAGCGTGCAGGTTCAGAGTCACCATTTTGGCCACCTCAACGATCCAATGTCCAGAGTTGTGGGCCTTGTGGCCTTGAGTGTCCATTGGACAACTCATTTGTCACATGTTCTTTCTGATTCTTGTGGATAAGTTCCATGTCCGGTGGCTTTTAGGTTCCGTGACTTGCTCAAATTTCGTCTTTTAGGACAACATCCTTATGAAGGCAAGGCAAACAAAGAACACCTCCCCCTCCGATGTATGTCACTCTCCTAATCCGGTCTTTTCACTTTGATATTAACCGTGAAAATATGTAACTAGGGAGACAAAAAGGGATATCAACCTCTTGCTTTGATATCATATGAGAGTCAACTATTCTAAAAATTTAAACTGTTATATGAAAATACAATTTAATATATAATTATTTTTGGATCCGAGTAATTTCTTAAATTATTTCGTCTGAACTCTAGGACATAAAATATAGGGATATTTCTACATTATTGGAGAAAGAATATATATAATTTGAAACAAGGAGTGCTAGGTTATATATGCAATAATGATATCACTTCCGCACGGATTTTTTTCATGGCTTCATTATGAAAGCCCTTTTTCTTGAAAATTCGATGTTCCAAAGTCAGCCTAACGTGATGCTCCAAATAACTTTCTCTTCAAATCAGGAACAACACCACGTGATAAACTCCTTTTGTACCTTACCGGGCATCACATCTGGTTGGCTTTGGAACATCGCATTTTCAAGAAAAAAAGCTTCTATAATGAAGCCATGAAACAAAAATACAAGATGCAAAAGTAAGATTGCTGTTAGTACATTCATAATAATGTAGCATAGAACTAATGTTCCATTTTTTTCGAGGAAAATAAACGATTTAAAAATATTTTCCTCAAAACGATAGTTTGTATCACTTACATATATAAATGAACGAAAATTATCTTCATTGTCCATGAAAATGTTTAAACATAAGTTATTGTCGATTATGATGACATTTTTCATTAATTAATTATTTTAAGCAATACAAACCATCGTTTTTGGAAAATATATTTTTCACAAACGGACCCTAAGAGCTAAACTTAAACATTCAAAGAGGGCAGTTAATAGATGCCTGCTTTCAAAAATACGTCCTCAGAGTGCGAGAAAAATCTTGTGGCTGGTCGCACGTACAAACTGCAAAGCTTCTAACAAATGAAGCACAATATGCTAGAAACACTGTCGGCATCCTCAGCTCGTCAGTTCTATAAAAGCGAGCTAGAATCTTTACTTCACTGCTTGAGGAATTGTTCTTCAGTGAAAAACCTGTGTTAAGCTAGTTCATGAGAACTTCTTTGCTTGACACTACCAGGCGCTTTCAACTAAACCCAACAGAGGAGATTGCAAAAAGCTATCTACTCTGAATGGGGACTTTATGATCAGATTGGTCTGCAAGCACGTATTTGATTGGAGGAATAAGCTGTTGTTTCAAAAGGATTCTATCTTTCCCAAAATGTTGTCTCTAAGTTCAGCAGTATGCAAATGAGGTTATAGGAAAATGAGTTGCAGAGTGAGTCTTCAACTGGAGACTTCCCCTCTCTAATCCAATTTGGATGACTGGAGTTTCACCTTGGGCCAGTGGATTAAACTCGTGGGGCTGTTTCCGTGCAATGATGTTGGTGAGTTCCCGGGAGTAATGTCAGCTCTGTAGTTAATTCTTCCTCCGTAAGAGCAACATCATGAGTTTCCTTTCTGCAACTTTTTCACGTGGTTGGAACAATGGACTGCACCATTTTTTGTCCGCAACGTTGATTCAACAGTTCTAGTAGACCTTCCTTCAAACAAGAAGCAAGTCAGAAGCAGGGCTAGTGTGAAAGCAATCTGTCTGCAGATTGATTGGCTAACCTTGCTTCGAATCAACAAGTCCATTTTAAAAAAATTGTGTAATTTTTCTGAAATGATGAAGACCTAATATCACATGTTCTAAGAAATATCTACCATATGAAAAGAGAGAAAAATGGAGATTTTGTCTGAAGAAATGTCCGGAAAAATGTGTTGAGAAATGAAGTCTTCTATAATTATTTCAACAGTTTCTTTACAACTGCATTTATTGGGCTCATTCAATATCACCTAGACATGGTACGAATCATGTAATACACATATTCATGAAATGTAAAGTACTTTGTGTGTGGTAAGAGTGAATAGAGATAGCCATGGTACAATAATTTCTCTGTGATGTTCCAAAAAATGTAATGTCTTACGCAAAGTGTTTGAGATGGACGTTTTTATTTTACTTGCACCACAATATGGTCCAAGCATAATCAGCAATTGCTATTAGAACACAAAATACTTGGTGCGACCAGAGAAAAATACTCCACAGAAAATAAATGTGATTCACGGAAGTAATGAACAGACAGAAGAAATGGCGAGTTGCACTTCCAACAAAGAAACATAAGCCACGAAGAGAGAGTGCACCTGGTTAGGTCCAAGACGAACATCATATCTCCGTGATGATTGAATGAGATGCACACATTTTTACGTGGACAGAACTCACTTAATGAGCCCTTTGCAATACAAAATTAACATCTCTCACCCATTTGGTGTATTTGTGTTTGCTACCTCTATCCATCATTCCAATGATCCACAGTCACTGACAAGCAATTGACACAAATACTCTAATTGATCGAGGCCCTCAACAGCTCAAAGTGCAGCTCACAAGTCGCAACAAGAAAGCTGGGGAAAGGTGTTTTGATCAAGCACGTTAATCCGACACTCTAAATATTGCATATTTACTTGGTGATTAGTGGCCCTCAACAGCTCAAAGTGCAGCTCACAAGGCGCAACAAGAAAGCTGGGGAAAGGTGTTTCGATCAAGTACGTTAATCCGACACTCTAAATAGTGCATATTTACTTGGTGATTAGTGGTCCTCAACAGCTCAAAGTGCAGCTCACAAGTCGCAACAAGAAAGCTGGGGAAAGGTATTTTGATCAAGTACGTTAATCCGACACTCTAAATATTGCATATTTCCTTGGTGATTAGTGGCCCTCAACAGCTCAAAGTGCAGCTCACAAGTCGCAACAAGAAAGCTGGGGAAAGGTGTTTTGATCAAGTACGTTAATCCGACACTCTAAATATTGCATATTTACTTGGTGATTAGTGGTCTCGCTGTTGTCCAATAAGCCTATTTGCTAGTTTGCTCTTTTTGATTTACATGTCATCCATATACTTAAATGAAGTCATATGGAATTGGCGGCTCGTGAAGACGATCATGACGATGTGTCATGCATACGATGAAAAGCACAACTATGTCGCATTTGACCAACTGGCACCTAAGGACTCCAAGCCTATTACATTCAGCTCTCTGATTATGCTTGAGAAGATATGCCAGTCGGACTCTTGTGATCTTCAGCTCTGTCTCACTTGTGCTTTTCTCTTCTTGAATTAACCCGACGGTAGGCTACCAATCAGTAAGATGATTTTGCACTCGTCGAGTTGACGCTTATCCATAAAAGAGAAGAAAATATTCTTGTGAACTCCTTGGAAATTGAATTTTTTGTTTATGTCTCTAGTGTGTTTCAGCATGATGACATATTATATATTTTCTTCCATGCCGACATGATAGTTGCTCCAAAGATGCCCTCAGTATCTGTTGATTCGGGTCATGCTATTATGAGAGGACTTGACTATAATTAGACCAAGTTTGTTGTTTAAACAATTAGTTTGCACACAGTTTATTTTTCTTGTGAATTGCTGGCTCATGGGTTGTGAATGCCAACACAACCCTTTAGTTAGGATTAGATCCCACATATATGGCTATGAGGATAACACTCCCTACTTCAAAGTTTGTTGTGTCATTTTGCAGATTTCTATCATTCTAGATTTCCATTGAAGATACTAGTGGTGTGGTCTGAGTATACTACTCAGCATGAGAGCATCGTTGCCTTTTCTTTTCTCTCTTCTTTTGTGGACTAAAATTGATCAATTTGGTTAACCAAAAAAAAGAAGTTATCGATTTCTTCTTTGGAGACATTTCAATCAAATTATATTGAATCATTGACAAATGTGGATACACAATAAATGAGCAAACTAATAATAACAAATTCATTTCACATCAAGTGGGTCAGTTTGATGCTTATAGGATGAGCTCTCTTCATAATTTATTATAAACCAAATGTATGTCTATACCAACATTGAGACATATTATAATAGCGAGAGAAATAATTGCCATCGAAAGAGGACCACAATTACTTAAATATGATGACTTGCGTATGGTTATGCAAAGCGCGCGCGGAGAGAGAGAGGGAGAGAGAACCAACGCAATGCGACGAAAGTGACTTCCCATGACTTAGAGCATAAAGCGGAATCAATTGAGATTATACATTTTCTTTTCGAAAGGTAATTGATTAGAATAGTTGATGGAATAATTTTCATTACCTTAATTTTTGTGTGTTTTTTAATAGTATCTAAGTGAGGGAATTGCAAAAGAACCAATAGTACATGTGGAGTGTTACTCTTCTTCTTTTAGTTAATCACACTTATCATGTGAAAACAATTGAAATAAAGTCCTAATGTTTTGACATTGATTAATTAAGCCCTAAACAAATTATCTTTAGTCAATTGAGTCTTAAGTGTTTTGGCAAAAATGCAATCAAGTACTAATATTATTGTCAATTACCTTAGTAACTAGAAATTATACTCTTTGAGATTATTATGAAATGAAACATCATTTGAACCGCAATAAAAAATAAAACATATGAATCGCGTCAATCATTGAGTAGAGAACTTGATTATGGAAATTGATAGATGAATGAAGCCTACATTTTTATCTAAACAGATAGGAAAATTCTAAATATATTATTTTAAATTTTTCTCAAGTCGCATATAGTTTTGAAAAAAAATTAATTTTATTTTCAATAAAATCTCATAGTCAACTTGCTCACTTAGTATTCAATAAGAATTTTCAAAATAATTCTTAAGTTTGAGAAAAACTAAAAGGATATGATTGTTGGAGGAGTAAACATCACCAGCAGGAGATTAGGGCTCAATTCCACATTTGCCAAAAAGGCTTTTGAGTCAATTGACTAAATAGTAATAAGACTCAATCAACAAACAACCAAAATGCTTAGGTCTCCTATGCCACACGCACACACGCACATATATTGAGAACCTTTATTTTGTAGTTGACACTTTAGAATATGAAAAGTATTGTGTTATCAATTACATAATAGATAAACATATCACTGCATCAAGGAATATATGTGTATCATTTAGCAAAAGATTTTATACAAGTTAATAGCATGTAATTTTATTTTGAGGGAAATAGATTATCATCAAGAAAGATAATACTTTGGAAAAAGGAAAAAAAAGGATTTTTTTTTATTAGCTACCCATTATGGGCATTACCATAAGAGTCCCATGCCCGTTGCTAAATGTTTGACTTAACTCTTAGAAATTTTTACTTTGAATAAAAGTATTTCGTGTTTTTCCTTTAAATTTTTATTTGAGATTTAACCAACATATAACATAATCTACTTAATTAAATAGAATGTGATACATGAATAAAATGCTTTCTTTATATTAATTTAAAAAGATAATTACAGGCATCGGACCTCCTTGGAATCATCCATATACATACACCACGGGTAACTTTCTGCAGTGCGCCACCAGCACATGAGCCCCTCCGACTGGCTTTTCATCGACATTCTGCAGGTTGCCAAACATTAGGCTAGTCCCACCGAGTCTGACCGTTACTCCTGTCCGGTCTTCAGCCACACCTGGCAGCCCTTGCCGTGCCTGAGGTTTCTCTCACCGATCCTGTACAGTCCATAGCAGTTCCTGCAGTCCCAAAGACCTTATCAGTTACGGTTTCATCCTTCTTACCGAGCAGCTGTAATCTAGTCCCTGCCGTCGCTGTTCCCAGCAATCATTAATAGCCCGTGGAAGTGTGGTCGTTGCTGATAGACATCATTTACCAAGCGCAAGCCAGTGGAGTCTATTTGGAGTGTGATACTCTCGTTTTCCTTCATACCCTTTGGAGACGTTCTTGTCTTTTTATTCTATCCAAGGCAAGTTTAAGTGCTAATCTTAGTGGTGATGGAATTAATGTTACTTTCTATGACTGGCGTGAGTTTGTGATATGCCATGTTTTATTATATAGCTGTCTCAATTTGATTAATTGATTTCTCCTAAGCTTAACTCATATTACACCTTACATTAACCAAAGCAATATTGGGAGTTTGATTTTTGAGACTAAAGGTTAGATCTCCAGTTATGTTTGGATATCTTAAAATATCTATGGGTCGCGTTCTTTTTACTCTTTATTTGACTTAGACGCTCCTAATTATATTATTTTAACAATATTATACCTTATGGAGCTCATTTGTTAGCATTATTTCCTCTTTTTTATTTGGTCAAATGGGCTGTCCCTCTTATTTTCTTTCCTTTCCTCTAGTGTCCTACCAACAACAGGGTCCCACTCTATTTCCTTTTATTCATGTTTTTGCCTTACACACACCTTTGGTGACTTGTAAGGATGAACCGTTTCAGATTTTGTTTAAATTCTACCAAGAACCTACCCATCGGAATATATTCTCTAATTTTTGGAACCTAAAACTTATCCTGCATGTCTAGGAATATGGAACCAACCTTGTAACAAGTTCTACCTAGATTTCACTTGTACTCGTTGAGTGGACATTGAGCTAGAGATGTTTATTAAACAAAGTCAAAGAGGACAACATGACTCTACATGACTATTGTATTAATGATTTTTGGCCGTGAATTCAAGAGGACCTCATGACTTGCTGAAACCACATCACTATCACATCATTGTCCCAAAACGTGATTCACGTTATCTTTGAAGCATGAAGAAAAGAGATTCTTTCTTCTCTGCAACAATTCTCACGTATTTCATCATGAAGCTTGGAGTGTGTGTGTGTTTATATATATATATATACCCTACGCGCGGCACCAACTTTTGACTCATGGTCACATGTCCCGAGCTGTCGTTGAGTTACTACATCGAATTACCAAGACTTTGCTCCCAGAAAGCCACATACAGGTTGGATGCTTTAAGCCAGCTAGAATTCCAACGATGTTATCAGCCCAAGAGCTCAATTCTAGCGATGGCGTCCAAGATCTCGTTGGACCTCCACTCTCAGGATTACTCTTTATTTGACTTAGACGCTCCTAATTATATTATTTTAACAATATTATACCTTATGTAGCTCATTTATTAGCATTATTTCCTCTTTTTATTTGGTCAAATGGGCTGTCCCTCTTATTTTCTTTCCTTTCCTCTAGTGTCCTACCAACAACAGGGTCCCACTCTATTTCCTTTTATTCATGTTCTTGCCTTACACACACCTTTGGTGACTTGTAAGGATGAACCGTTTCAGATTTTGTTTAAATTCTACCTAGAACCTACCCATCGGAATATATTCTCTAATTTTTGGAACTTAAAACTTATCCTGCATGTCTAGGAATATGGAACCAACCTTGTCACAAGTTCTACCTAGATTTCACTTGTACTCGTTGAGTGGACATTGAGCTAGAGATGTTTATTAAACAAAGTCAAAGAGGACAACATGACTCTACGTGACTATTGTATCAATGATTTTTGGCCGTGAATTCAAGAGGACCTCATGACTTGCTGAAACCACATCACTATCACATCATTGTCCCAAAACGTGATTCACGTTATCTTTGAAGCATGAAGAAAAGAGATTCTTTCTTCTCTGCAACAATTCTCACTATTTCATCATGAAGCTTGGAGTGTGTGTGTGTTTATATATATATATATATATACCCTACGCGCTGCACCAACTTTTGACTCGTGGTCACATGTCCCGAGCTATCGTTGAGTTACTACATCGAATTACCAAGACTTTGCTCCCAGAAAGCCACATACAGGTTGGATGCTTTAAGCCAGCTAGAATTCCAACGATGTTATCAGCCCAAGAGCTCAATTCTAGTGATGGCGTCCAAGATCTCGTTGGACCTCCGCTCACTGGATTGACCACAGTTTATAGCCAACGACCACACTTTCAAGTGACTTAATTCCATTCGCATTTTATCATGTCGAAGCATTTCATTTTGTTTCCTCTCTCTTGCTTCTTGGTTGTGGCTGTACATACTGCATTGGATGTTTCTTTTGTGATTGCTCATGAGAAATGGGCGTGGAGTCGAGCCTATTTTTGGGACATCCGTAATCAAAGTGTGTCCCTCATTTATTTTGCATTTCCCTGATTTGTGGCTGTGAATGGTAAATAATTAGCAATAAAAATTAGGACGTTGCTCCGTAGCTCGAGCTAGTTGGTGGAAGCGAACCACAATGGTGATCAGTGGAGGTCGATAATTGGCAGTTTTTATGCGTTGGTGATTGATGGAGGAGGCATAGTGACGGCATGGTGATAAACGAATATGGCGGTTGACGATGAAAACCTTGCCATAAACAGAGGCGATTGATGGTGAGATATGCAAGCTTTATGTATTGATACTCTGGCGAGAGGAGTAGGGAACTGGGGATCTTTAGGAGCGATCGATGGTGGAGTTCAGTTTAGTCTTTTGGACTTGTGCTGGAAAGTCCTAGTTCGTGAACTTGACAAGAAATAAACCTGGGAATGGTGAACTTAGTGAATTGTTCTCAGATTAGGAAGAAGACGAACGGTTCCAAAGAGAGAGAAAAAATAGAGAAAAAAAGAGAGGAAATAAGGAATATGCAATGAAGGTTAGAATTTTCAGAAGGTTATAGTGATTGAACAATCACAAGATCAGATGTATACGACCGATGACTTTAAGTGATTTATGTTGGATATTGTAATTTGTAATGGTCAGTGTACTAAGACTGTCATAAGCATATATCAAGTAAAACATTTTTGATATTGGTTAAGAAACTGAACCACTCATAGAACATAAATATATTCTAATATTACATTTTTACAGACTCCTTATTCTATTTCATTCGAAATCGACACACATACAAAAAAAAAAGGCAGGGGGGGGGGTCTCAAGCCAGAGAAGAGCAATGATCAAGTGTGAACACAATTCAAATTGTACGCAAAGCATATTCGAAAATTGTCTAATGCAATCTATGACGGCTTGGTACTTAAACCTGTTCTTTCAAACCATCACATTGGCAATGGATTGACGTACAGAGAAGCCACGTGCTTTTTAAACTTGTCTCCAGATTGGGTGTAGATATCTTTTTCATCTTTATACACCACATGCATGGTTCGTGTAAAATTGAGAAATCGCACTAGGAGTGGCCTAGGGATGATGGTCGGATGGCATAGCTCTTCGTTAATGTCCTTCCACGCATCAGCCACTTGTTTACGGAGTTCTGCTTAGCCTCTTCCTCCGTAACTCCATATTGTTTCATGAAACACTCTACGAAGATGCGCTATGACCTCTTTCTTGCTCAAACTATAAACAAATATCTCATGGAAATTATTATTTTTCTTATTGATAAAATCTATCGGAAAAAATTTAGATAAATTAATATTGTTCACCGATATAGCTTTTATATACCTTGTGTCCAGCAATGTCATCCATGAGCCGACCTACTACTTGCATAGCCTTCAACATCTTGGGGTTGTTGTATAACAACCAGTCAAAAGCATCTTTTGTTGCAATATCTCCCATTCCCAGCAACGACATCACCATTAGCAATTCAACAACAGTGGTTGCTAATGCAATGGGCATGTACTCCTCTATCGTTGGTATGTGGTTTTGGTGGAACCATTTGGCTTCAGTGAAATACACTCTCGCTTGTTTTTTCATCTAAGGAATCATTCTCATACATAAAGCTATGTCAATATTCAAACTTTAAGTGTTTGGTGGACTAATATATGACAGTTTGTCATCCTTATCTAAAAACTTGATATTTTGTTGCCAGTGGATAGAATAAAAATGGCATTTGATTGACATAACGTTAAATGGTTTACCGCTTCTTTGGCATAGAAGAGCTGGTATGATCGTCCTTTTTTGGTCAACTCATGGCCAATTTCATCATAAAGATCAAGAATTATCTTGTAACACTCTTGCATGTACTCTGGCAATCCACCTTTGGCTTTGACATCCCACCTAAGTTCAAGTTTAGAAAATATCACACTTGACCATAATTAACAGTTGATCAAATTAGAATAAGTACATAATTGGTAACTAAAAAGAGCATCCAAGTGTGAACTATACCTTTCAATTGCTTCTGTGAAGAGTTCTAATTCTTCCAATGTCCCATAGACATCATAGATGTCATCGATAATGGAAACCACGCTCGCCACTTTGATTTGTATTTCCCTAGAGGCTTCATACTCTGGCTCGAAATAAACTCTGACATCCAAAGATACATCTCCACAAGCCTATCTCTAGCAAATGGGAACTTCCTCTCTACATCTAGCTCCTTCCACCACCTATGAGATACCAACAAATCCTATTTTAGGCAAACACATCATTGATAGAATTATAGAATGTGTTTAGACTGATAATTCAAAGAGATTAACATTCCTTGTAACTTTTACAAATGATTTTTAGTTTAAATAAATTGAAATTGCATGAGTCAATCTATGATGATTTGGTGTTCGTGGAACATCTAGCTACTTTAGACATGCTATCATGAAGTTAACCTTGTAAGGTTGCCGAGTTCCTTCTGGTGTTGCTTTTGCAAAAAGTTGAAATCAAGTTTAGCCAAGGAGATTAGGACTTCATTATGCGATGGCTCCTCTTGGTAGAGTGGAATGTAACGCCTCGCCTCTAGCCTTGGTATTCCCTTGTAGATTGGTTGGTTTAGGGCATGATTCACTTGTTTTTTGAGATTAAGGCTTGCATTCCCTTTTTGAATTGTTTCGAGGTGAGTCATAGTAAAAGCAAGTGCATCGTTCAAAATATGATCACCATGAAACTTTAGATGGCAAGCTTCAAATAGACTTAGCAATCCTTGCACATCAGTGCTCAGTGATTCACTGAAATTCCCTTCGCTGTCCTTGAACTTGTTAAAGATTTCTGAATTGCCAAACAAAAAGTGGGAAAAGATGCTATCACGAGATTCTATGAAAAAATCATGTTCAACATCTAGATCAATTCACAACAAATGAAAAAATGACGTACTAAACCAAGGAATTAGTATCGGACCAAAAAAAAACAAGGGATCAGTAGAAAGGGCTATTCACCTTAGAAAATTTGAAAAACTCACGATAAATTATATAGAGAAAATTGTAACTAATAAAGAAATAAAAAATGGAGTGAACTAAACATGTTAGTGATATTATGTGGCCACTCTAATCAATCAAATGGACCATCAACTAGTGTTTGCAATATAGTTTCACCAACTATTCGATCAAGGAGAATTAGAACATTACATACCACTTGAAATTGTGTAACCTTGTTGTCGCAACAATCGAAAGAGAAGAGCGACTGTGTGCAAGTCGTCTTCATCGCCACGGTGAAATTCAAAATAGCTTCTATGGATTTGTTCCATCTGTTGATCTATCTCAATTTCGAAAAGGTAGGCAATTCCTAAGCGTTGGATCTGATCTACCAAGTTCAACTTCTGTGAAGGCTTATCCATAGCATCCGTCAACATCTTCCTCACTTGTCCTTTCAATCTCTCTATTCGATCCTCTGCTATTGCATGAGAACCCTACAGTATATGTAAAATTGAAAGTTCAAAAAATAATTAGTGGAAAATTACATGAGTTTAGTATGAATGCAACAAATAGATAAGGTTGTCTATGACCCAATTGACCATGATAAATTTGAATTGAAATTACCTAAAAACTATTCCATGATTAGTTTTATTAATTGTGGAGAAACTCTTTCTACATTCCTTAAGTCATATGTGCATATCACGAGGTTCACATAGAAATTTTGAATCATGTAAGGACCAACCCATACATTGAGTTTCAAATCAACCGAAACTTCTTTTCTTTTTCTTTATCAAATGATGTGGGATGGTGCCCAATCATTCAAGATTATTATGTTCTATGCTTCTGAGTATAATCCAAGAAAAAGAACAACTTGAATGAAATTTTCCGAATATAATCCAAGAAAAGGAACAACTTAAATGCTACCGTCGAGTTGGAGTCACAAGTATATTTGAGAAAATAATCCCCCCATATGCCTGGATGAAAATTTGCTGAGCGGCGTTCAACGACGTGACTTGCTTCTTGAGCAGGAGAAGAAGATGGGATTGCTGAAATCTCAAAAGACATTTCTTTTTCGTTGTTATCCAAGTGACTGAACAAATATAGATGAAGAGTACTAGAGGGTATTTATAGGCTATAGCATCATATGTTGGACAGGCAAATAGAACGAGGAATAGAAAAGGCAAAGGTTTTTTTTCTCAAGACACGTTCTCTCATTAAATTTCAAGTGGTCATAGAAATAGGCATAGCTCTCTCGGAATTCAAGCTGATTATTGTGCGCACTGTCAGAGGTCCATTGTCTGTGGGTGGTCTTTCACGATACCGTCTCAACTTAAGGGAGCTTGTAACGTCAGTCACATTTTTGGGGTCACCATCTTGGCCACCTCAACGATCCAAAGTCCAGAGTTGTGGGCCTTGTGGCCTTGAGTGTCCATTGGACAACTCATTTGTCACACGTTTCTGATTCTTGTGGATAAGTGCCATGTCTGGTGGCTTTTAGGTTCCGTGACTTGCTCAAAGTTGTAACTCTGTCAACTTGATCGTCTCTCACCAAATTTCGTCTTTTAGGACAACATCCTTCTGAAGGCAAGGCAAACAAAGAACACCTCCTCCTCTGATATCTATCACTCTCCAAATCCGGTCTTTTCACTTTGATATTAACTGTGGAAATATGTAACTAGGGAGACAAAAAGGGACATCAACCTCTTACTTTGATATCATATGAGAGTTAACTATTCTAAAAATTTAAACTGTTACATGAAAACGCAATTTAATATTTGATTATTTTTGGACCTAAGTAAGTTCTTAAATTATTTCGTCTGAACTCTGGGACATAAAATATAGGGATATTCCTACATTATTGAAGAAAGAATATATATAATCTGAAACAAGGAGTGCAAGGTTATATATGCAATAATGATATCACTTTCGCACGGATTTTTGTTTCATGGCTTCATTATGAAAGCCCCTTTTTCTTGAAAATTCAATGTGCCAAAGTCAGCCTAATGTGATGCTCCAAATAACTTTCTCTCCAAATCAGGAACAACACCATGTGATAAACTCCTTTTTGTACCTTACCGGGCATCACAACTGGTTGACTTTGGAATATCGCATTTTCAAGAAAGAAGCTTACATAATGAAGCCATGAAACAAAAATACAAGATGCAAAAGTGATATCATTATTGCATATATAACATGGGGACCAGTCATCTCACCGTTGCCCAAAAATGCCTATTTCTTTATTTCCTCATGTTAATCTACATGTCATCAACTATACTTAAATGAAGCCTCATGGAATTGGCAACTCATGAAGATGATCATGATGATGTGCCACGTGTACGATGCCTGATCCATGCCACTAACGGTTGCTCACAAGATGCATCTATTAATTTTGGTCATGCTATTACGAGAGTGCTAGATTAATATTAGATTGAGCTTGTTATTTAAACATTTTGGTACGATTTTGTGTGCAATGCGTGTTGCTTGAGAATCTCTTGCTCATGGGTTGTGAATGGAAGATGGCAATACGACCCTTTAGTTAGGGTTAGATCCCACATATATCACAATAAGGATCATATTCTACTTTGAAGGTTGTTGTGTCATATAATGATAGTATTCATAATTTCTCACATTAAAAGAGGAAAGAGAAATAATTACCATGATAAGAGGACCATGATTACTTAAATCTAATGAGTTGTGTATGGTTATGCAGAACAAAAAAAAAAAAATTTTGGTTGGTCCTATTATAACTCTCACTCTCAAACTTTTATTCTGCCTCTTTGTAGAGCGTAGGAGTTGAAATCTATATTTGAAATTAAATCGTTCACATTCCAACCCTTCGAGAATGTGAGGATTCAAATCTCCCACCTCCGCATTCCTATGTGGGAATGGTGACCACTAAGACAGACCCAGTGGTTTGATTATTGTAATTTGAAAAACTTGTAACTCCTACTTTCAAATAAAGCAATCTAACTTAGAAAATTACTGAATTCCTAACATCATCAAGATTGATCAATGGAGATCATGGTGCAGTATCTTGAGATGCGATCATCAGATTTAAACAAGTTAGCATCATCTGAATGCTTTCTCCTTATCATAGCCGCTTACATCGTTAGATCTAATTTTCAAACAAGATAGACCTCAAATCAATTTGGTGAAACCGGGAAAAATGAGAATCTTCGGAATCCTTGATTTTATGTAATGATTCATACAAGTGAGGTTTCATAATGCTTAGGGTATATGTCTCATTCCACACCAACAAAAATTATCCAGCTTCGTGGAGCCCAACATCCAAGCTTTACTTAGCCCACCCATAACAACAAGCAAATGTAGAGGCTTGTCAAAGTACATTCTTTTGAAGAAAATAAGAAAGTTGGCAATCCTTGGCATAAATGTGATCTTGCATAGAATGATATCATAAATTAATGACTGGTGGTCTGAGTTTGCATTTCCCTAGTACACATATTTCAACCCATTCGACTCTTTCTGATTCTAAGAAAGAAAAACTTTATCTGGCTAACTTAAAATCAATACATTCTCTATTTTTCCTCCTTTCAGAAACAATGTACTGACATGCTATGATACATGACAAATGCATGACACTAGACTAAGACTTATGTCATTTATAACTAGATTGAACTTGCTGTGGTAGTGAAATTGAAATTGCAATTGTGGGTTTTTTTTTTTTTTTGATCAAATTAAGCTTTCCATTACTAACTCAAAACTAGAGTTTGTGAACTGGGAAAGTCCATACATAATAACGACCATAAAGGAAAGGGTGGATATTCAATCCAATTGGAGGGCAAAGTGTTGTCTCGATGGGCTTTCGCAACCCAGTCGGCGGCTTGATTTGCTTCACGCGGCCCAAAGGTCAGCTGGACCCAACCAAGCTCTGTCATTAGATTTTTGCGATCTGGATGATGGTGGGCCGACCATGGGGGGGTTTCTCGGCCCATCACGAAATTGCACACGGACAGGTTATCAGTTGATAAGTGAACCTTCATATCAGCTAAGTGAACTGATCGTCGATCAGCTGAAGAGGAGGGCAGATCAGTTGAAAGTGTTTGCTTCTCCTTCAGCCAGAGCAACGCTGCCCTAACCCCGAGGGTTTCCGCCTGCTTGTGACGGAGCTTGGATCTTCCGAACAAAGCCATCAATCAGTAGCCCGGCGGAATTTCTGCACAGACCAGCTACCGATCCAGAGAAGGAATCGCTATTCCATGAGCTATCAACATTTAGCTTCAGTGTATGTCGCGGAGGAGGAACCCAGATCTTCTTGTTTTGCAGATGCTGCCATGGGGGCTTTTCCTTGAGCTCGTGTGTTTTCTCGAACAGAGATTGCGAGGAGACCGCCAGCTCGACCGTTTGTTTCGGATCAGGGGGCTTGCCGCAGAAAACCAGGGCATTTCTCTGTTTCCAGATCTGCCAAAGAGCACCAGCAAAGAGATTTCCAGTGGAGGAGTGAGTCGTCGAGGTGAGGTTCTCATGTATCCACGTTTCGATTCGGCTGATTGTTGATGGGTTGATGTTGATTTGGAAAGGCTGTTGTGACCAGACATCCTTTGTCCAATTGCATAGGATAAAAATGTGTTCCATTGTTTCGGGTTCGGTTTGGCAAATGGGGCAAATAGGATTTGGTAATAGCTGTCTTTTGTGGAGGTTCTCGCTTGTGGGGAGTGCATTATTACAAATGTTCCAAATAAACAATCTGATTTTTGTAGGGGTATGAAGATTCCAGACCTTTGTCCATAGGGATTTGGGTATTTGATAAGAGGTAGAGGGGTTGGTGTTTGAGGAGGACTCACTAGTGTTGTAGATACAGTTATAGCCGCTCTTGACCGTATACATCCCCGAGCTATTTGCCGTCCACTTTAGCTGGTCAGGAACTGATTGTATGCTTAGAGGGATAGCCGCTATTTCCTTAGCAATAGACACCTCAAAGAGCTCAGTTAACTTACCAATATCCCATTCCTTTGGCTGGTGAGTCATCAATTCGTTTACCATACAAGGGTCGCCCCGATTAGGGGGGCCATGTATCTTTCCGGAAGGCAACCATCGGTCCTCTCGAATTCGAATTTTTTCCCCATTTCCCACTATCCACCGTGTATGTGATTCAATGACAGCCCGTCCCTCTAATAAACTTTGCCATCCCCAAGAGGATTGGGGTCGTTTTTGGGCTGTCCAGAACTCCCCACTTGGGAAATATACACTTTTTAGCACTTGACTCCATAAATCATTTGGCATCTGAACTAATCGCCAAGCTTGTTTGCCCAGCATTGCTCTATTGAAATGCACAAGGTCTTGGAAACCTAAACCGCCCTGATCTTTCCTAGTTTTCAGATTTTCCCACTTTTTCCAATGGATGCCCCTCTTTGATGCATTTTGCTTCCACCAAAAGGATGCTGTTTTTTTCTCAACAGCCCTGCAAATGGATAGTGGGATTTTGAAAACCGACATGGCATATTGAGGGATAGCCTGAATAACAGATTTGAGAAGTATTTCTTTGCCCGCTCTGGAAATCAACTTTTCCTTCCATCCAGCTAGCTTGCTATCAACCCTTGTAAGAATCCAATTAAACATGTGTTTTTTTGTCTGGCCCCAATCAGATGGTATTCCTAGGTATTTCCCTGTTTTATCAATGATAGGAACCCTTAGCTCTGCTGCAATGTTCTGTTTGAGGGGGTGAGGACAGTCCTTTCCTACGTAAAGACCTGATTTGTTTAAATTGATGGCCTGTCCAGAGGCATAGCAGTATTGATGCAGTATATTGGCAACATTCTGAGCTTCTTTGATGGTACCATTCAGGAAAAGAATAGCATCATCCGCAAAAAGTAAGTGGGATAGGGTAGGGCATGTGGGGTTTAGTCGTATTCCTTTGATAGTACCATCCAAGACAGCTTTTGATAGTAAAGTAGAGAGGGCGTTAGCAGCAATGATGAACAAATATGGTGAGAGAGGATCACCTTGCCTTATTCCTCTTGTCGGTTTGAATGTAGCTGAAGGTTCCCCATTCACAAGTGTGCTGAATGTGACTGTTGAGATGCAAGAATATATCCATTTTACCCATTTTTCATCAAAACCCACTGTCCTCATATAGTCACATAAGAAATCCCATTCAACCCTGTCATAAGCTTTTTGCATGTCCAGTTTCAAAACAGCCTGGAATCTTTTCTTTCTCTTTCTAATTTTTAAGTGGTGAAGTACCTCCTGGACAATAATAATGTTGTCTTGGATTTGTCGGGTACTAACAAAAGCACTTTGTTCCATGGAGATTATCCTTGTGAGCCAGGGTTTCAATCTGTTTACCATTACTTTTGCGATGATTTTGTAACTGAAATTGCACAAGCTTATAGGTCTGTACTGAGTAATGCTTTTTGGGCTAGCCATTTTTGGAATAAGTGCTATATGTGTGTTATTTAACTCGGAATCTAACCTGCCATTTCTGAAAAATTCGTCAACCATGCTGAAGATATCCTCTTGTAGGAAGGACCAGTTGTTTTGATAAAATAGACCGTGTAGGCCGTCCGGTCCTGGTGCCTTTGTTGCTCCTAACTGAAATCTGCTGTTTTAACCTCCTCCTTTTTGACCGGCTTTACAGGGCCTCATTCATTTCAGGGGAAACAACTCTTGGGCATTGGTCCAGTACCGGCTGATAATTTCTCTCCCCCATCGATGTAAACAGTTGCTGGTAGAAACTGCGAATATGCTGTTTGAGAGCTAATGGGTCACGGCACCAGGTATGCTCATCTATTTTCAGCATGGTGATCCTGTTTTTCTGTCTCCGTTGGATTGTCGTGGCATGGAAATATTTTGTGTTTTGGTCACCCCAACGCAGCCAATTAATTCTGGATCTCATACCCCAATACATCTCCTCTTGTTTCCATAAGTTGTCTATTCTGGCCACAATATTTCTGAATTCCTGTCTCTGTGGTGCCCCCTCATCATCATTAGTAATGTGCATGAGCCTGGTTTTGAGTTCCGACATTTGCTTATGGGGATTCTGGAACTTTTCCCTACTCCATTTAGTAAAAGCTTCCGTTACTCGTTGTATCCTCCTTCCAATGCAGAGCTGGTTTCTACTTTTTGTCCCCCAGGCTTTCTTTATCACTGCTGTGCAATCAGGGTCTTCTAGCCAAAAGGCTTCCAATCTAAACCTCCGCTTTCGTGAGTGACCTGCTCTATCTGTCTCCACTAATAATGGACTGTGATCTGATCCTATAGCAGGTAGTGCAAACACTTCCGCATGTAGAAAAGCGATTCTCCATTCAATAGTGCACACAGCTCTATCCAGCCGCTTTTTAACTAGATCAGAACCCTCTCTCTTGTTGGACCAGGTAAAAGCGCAGCCCTTACTCTCCATATCCATCAAGGAACAACTATTCAGGAAGTCCTGAAAGGCCTGGATACGATGTCTATCCACTTCACGACGTCCGCATTTCTCCCATTGATATAGAACTTCATTGAAGTCTCCCATACATAACCATGGGAGGTTGTGAGTTGAGTAGGTAGATCTTAATAAGTGCCAGAGTTGTTGCCTTTCCTGAAAATTAGTAGAAGCATGTACAAAGGATAAACGCATGTCCATTCCGCTGTTTTTGTCTCGGCACTTAGTATCAATTAATACCCCCGAGCTAAACTCCACTTCCACCCCCACCTCTTCATCCCACATGATTGCTAGTCCGCCTGCAATCCCAATCGGTTCAATTAGATAAGAGTGATTATATTTAAGCCGTTTTCGAACCCTTTCCACCATATGCTCTTTATTCTTGGTTTCCATTAGAAAAACCAAGTTGGGCCTTTCCTGAGCCACTAAGGCTCTCAGATGACGAACTGTCAAGGGTGTGCCCAACCCTTGGCAGTTCCAACTCAGTATCCTCATCGATTCGGGGGTGGCTTATTAGGGCTAGCCACCAAAGCCCGTGATTGTACCCCTTCCCAAAGCTGGATTGGGGTTTCAGTGAGGCACTCCTCATTTTCCATCAGAATTTCGCCTCTTCCCAACGTCAGATTAGAGCTCTTTTCATAAGGATTGCTTCGTTTTTGTTTCTTTGGCACCGGGGTTTTATATTTATGCTTCTCTTTTTTGGAGCTCCTGCCTTCCTTCTCTTTTTCTACAGGGTGATAAATAGTAATCTGATCCTGTATTTCTCGTTTACCAGCATTAGTAGCTGGATGAATCGCCATTTCCATAGAAACTGCACTTTCTGATTCAGCAGGTGTAGCTAGGACAATTGCCATCTGATTCTGAGTTGCATCTTCTGTATTTTGCACCTCTTCCTGTGAGTTAAGAGCTTGGGTCAGCGCCTCTTCGTCAACTGTAGCATTTGCAATTTCCCCATAGAAAGCCTTCCAAAATTGGCTCGTTTCTCTAGCTTCTGCCTTTAACCATGATCCATACCGCCCTGGTTTGTCTTGTGGGAGGCCTGATTCTTCATAAGGAATAACCGGACAGAAAGTAGCATAGTGTCCAATTTTACCACAAGAGTAGCAAAAATGGGGGAGCCGTTCATACTTGAAATCCAGCCACCATTTCTTACCTCCAAAACTAATAATAGTTCCTGTTTGCAGGGGCCGAGACAGGTCCAAAAGGACCTTTGCCTTGCCTATACGCCGAGAGGTGGTATTTCTAGCCTCTAATTTTACATCCTCTACAACTCCCAGCCTTGACGCTATTTGCCTCACCGAAATTTCATTTACTTTAGCTCGAGGCAGGCCAAGGAGATGCACCCAAAACGCATAGTGCGTAAATTCAAAACAATGTTCAGGTATGGTCGGATCTCCCTCTTTCAACACTAGTAGGTTACTAGCAAAGGACCATGGTCCGGCGTCTAGAACTCTTCTCTTTTCCTCTGTTGAGCTGAACATAAATGTGAAAAAACCCGGCTCTATAACTTCGCATTTCACGTCTTCAGTTTTCCATGCCTTTTTCATGGTGTTGATAAATGCCTGAACATTCACATTTGGTTTGGAGTACAGCTTACCATAGAGAGTGCGATTATTTACTTCTATCTCCTCCACAGGAACTTCCTCATCTAGCTCTGTAATAACCTCTTCAGACCAGAGATCACCCATCCGGCGACATAAGGCGGTCATTCGAAGTTGGTTTTCGTCCATTTTGGCGTTGACTGGATCTGGGTGGTTTTGTGTTTGATTTGGGGAATGGAGTGAAGGGAGCTCAGGGCTATATGTTCAACTACTGTCTAGTTGGGTCATCCACCTTGCTGGATTCTGAGGTACTACAGGCATTTGAATAACCCTAACTACATTACTTGGGGTGATTTGGTGAGTATGAATAGTGGGGTGGGCATTCGTGTCCATAATCGTAGGATTTGTGGGTAGATTTTCGGGGGAGGAGAAGCTACACTTACCCGAAATCTCTATTGCAGCTTCCGTGTAGATGGGGGGCGGCCAGATCCATTTCGCTTTGGAGAAGATCTTGAACTACCCAGGTGGGGGTTGGTTTGCTGTTTCCATGAAGGCGGATCAAAGGTTTAGGGTTTCTTGCAGGGATTTAGGGCTTGTTAGGGAGGGGGATGACTATCACCATGAAGGGATAGGGGAGCGCTCACCCAGGGTGAGAGAGATTACAACTATCTTTCCAAATATGCAATTGTGGGTTTAGTCAGCTCAATTTCTATGTACTTTTTGACGTTGTCTAATAGAGTAAAAACAAAACAAACAGGGAATTGCATTAGAACAGATTACACATAGTATATCTGTAGAGTTATTATTCTTCTTCTAGTTAATCACACTGGTTATGTGACAATAAGTGTAATAAAAATACTAATGTTTTGATGATTGATTAATTAAATCCTAAATGTATTATTTTTAGTCAATTGAATCCTAAATGTATTGACAAAGATGCAATCAAGTAGTAATATCATTGCCAAGTACGTGTTAGACAGTCATACTCGATGATTAGGAAATGAAGCATCACTTACCCACAATCAGATATAAAACATAAGAATCTTATCACCATTGATTAAAGAACTTGGTTTTGGAAAAATCCAAACTATATGATTTGAGCTATTTTTGGAAGTTCAATATTTTTAACTATTCCTAAAGTCTCGCATCCATTATGAAATCCTCAATTTGAGTTCTTTGTCCAGCTAGAAATTTTTATCTTGAAAATAAAGTGCTTGATAGTTTTCCTTTAAATTTTTTATTCGAAATCTAACCTATGTATGACATACTGCCCTCAATTAAATAGAAGATAAACCATGAATGAAATGTTTTCTTTATCTTAAATTTCAAAAGATCATTACATGCATCGGATCTTCGTGGAATTATGCATTCATGCACACCACGCACAATTTTACATGGGCAAATGGAGTCCTCACTCATTGAACAGAACAAATGTTAATGAAAATGCCGTCCCTTCAATTTATTTGGTCACTCATGTTTGATTTTTTTTTCCCGTATATTGATACTTTTTTATCCCGACGTGATCGGGTGCTTGTTGCAAGTTATATTCTGGGAATCCTCATCATGTAGACTCCTTATTCTTTCTAATTGCGCATTATATATCTATGCTGAATCAAGAAGCTACGGAGGTGGCTTGCTGCGGTGGTGGGAGAAGGAGCCCCTGTATCAGCTAATGAGGTTGAGGCAGCAGAGACGAAAGGCAGGGCCGGAGAATGAGGACTAAAGGCAGCTGCTGTTGGTGGTGGAGGCAGCGGCGGCGGCGCGACTAAGGAGGAGGGAGCCGATGCCGATGCCTTGTGGACAGGTTTTGGCCATTTTCGGTGAGTTGGAAGCGATCTAAGCAAGCTACATTTTACAGAATAGACAGAGAGAGGGCTAGAGGGGACAAAGGCAAAAACCATGGAGGATCAAAACATAAAAGAAAAAACCGAAAATTTGAACCGAACCCAACCCAACCCAACCCAACCTGATTTTTGATTCAGTTCGGCTCAAGGTTTGGTTTGGATTTCTTGAAAATCCGAACCAAATCAAACCGTTGACAACCTTAGGATTTTTAAATATGACAAAGCATGGTCATAACAAGCTCAAAGTATGTAACAAACAAAATGGGACTTTATAAGTAAATATTGTATTACGAATCTAGGATAGAAAGTCTACAGTATAAAAAGAGGGATAGACAGTCTGAACTTTTGTAAAATGTTTAATTGACTCTCTGCACTTTTTTTTTTTTTGTGGGGGCCGGGGGGGAGGGTGTCAATTGAGTTCTTGAATTTCAATTATTAGGTTCGGCAATGACTACTGTGAAAGAAAGAAAGGGCTAATCACGATTTATTGAAATTAAATGGGTGCGTTAAAAAATCCGAACGCTGAATTTCTCGGACTTCCTTCTTTTGTGCGAATGGTACATAATTTCTCATACATTAATTTTCAGAAGAGCATAAAGTTTCGCCATCCTATGCCAGTGGGGATAATTTGCTTTTCTTTGCCTGGAGAAGAAAACAAACAAGAGAAAGATTGCTGTTCTTTCTTAACATGAAAAATGTGAAGCACGATATAAGCTCGTTGCGGTAGGTAATCATATCTGGATTAACTCCGTTAAATGCCACGATGACATCCCATTTGGCCTTTCAAATTGGAAGAATAAAATAATTATTATCTTAAAATTCTAAAAAGAAAGTTTGAAATGAAAAGTTACCAAAAAAAAAACACACACACACACAAAAGACAAATCTAACAAAAGCAGCTGCGAATGATATCCCGACCTTCTTCATCGTCCCAAGCGCACCCCATCAGAGTTGAAGAATCGTGGAGAATACACTAAAGGGCTTTGTTAACATAACAATTTTTTTACTATTATAAGAATAACAATTGATTGTAAGCCATAAGGAATGAGCTTCACAACAATTTATAATTATATGTTATTTGATTTTTTGTGGTCCAGTCTGGTATTCTCATAGTAGATTAAAAGCAATCACCCTATTATTTCTCTGTGCTGGAGAAATGGGATGTCATCGTGGCATTTAACGAAGTTAAATTGTTATGTTAACAAAGCCCTAATAACTTTAGGCCCCTTTAGCTGCTTTTAACTGAGACAAAAGAACCTTGCTCCTTTAAGTGGAAGTGCCAAAACAAAGAAGAAACCGAAACGAACAAGACCAAAAGCCAAAGAGCAAATTCGATCTAATCAATTAACAAGCAGTCCTAGACTCACCTTCTTCTTCTTTTTCAATCGACCAGTGGCGAGCCACGACTTGCGGGGCGGAGCAAGTAGCGGCAAGGGAGAATCGCAACCTTACTTCAGCAAGGCAGCAAGTTGCCGTGCTAACAAAGATGCATCATTAAAGAATGATAAGAGTAGCTTGCAGGCTTGGTGGGCTTGGCTCGGTCCCAAACGGACTGGACAGGACCTAATAACTTTAGGCCCATGATCAAGCCCACAAAGATGCTCACGGCTGGGCCTTGAGGCTCAAGCCGTATCTAGGTAGGCCCGTGTGGCGTTGGGCGCATTTTTAAGTCTACAAGCGATATCTCTAATTAATTGAGTGAAATATTTAAAATTAAGCTTGCTTGATAACAAAATTTTCCTATTAATAGAGAAGATCTAAAACTAACCTCTTCTTGCTAAATATAAGTTTTCCTTTCCCTCATTTGTTTTAATAAAGATAGCTGTAATTTATCGAGTAAAAGTTTATTTGAAGTTATATTCACTAGGAATGAAAAAGTTTACAATGAACATTTGATCATGAGTTCACGAGTTTTTTCGTTGTTGTGAAATAGTGCGAAAGCCAAAGGATCTAATTAATTAAATAAGTTTAAAAACAAGAGTAAAAGTAAGAGAGCAAATCTGATCTCATTAATTAACTAGTATAAGGCCTGGATTTAAGGAGTCCTAGGCCCATTTTTCCTGAACGTGAAGACAGTGGGACGCTTAAACTCATCGGGTGCTCTGATTTCCACGTGGCCTCCTTCGATTGGTGGCAAGCCATGACGATGCGTGACATCCGAGGCGTCGATGCTTTCACTCAAGTCCGACAAGAGATGCCGGACGTTCGTCGGTGCCACGGCCCACCCTTCATCCTCCTTGTCTTCCTCCCTCTCTAGTGTTTATCATTTTAGATTTTCTTAATTTTCTTCGTTATTTTTATTCCACATCAGTGAGTAATCCAATTATTTAGCTGATGGAAACCAACATGAACAAAAAGAAAATTATATAGTTCAATGACTCAAGTGGTCAAAAAATGATTTAAGGACCTGATTAATCAATTTTACGAAATTTCAGGGATTAATTGTGCTTTTTGTAAGGACTCGGGGACTATCATTTGTATAATATTATTTCTTTGGGCGAGGCACCGCACGCCTTTAAAATGTGTTGTCTAGGATAGAGGCGCGGCCCGCATCGCCATCCTCACCAAACCCAATATTATTCTCTTTGGGCCTTGCACTGGATCTTAGTTAGGCCACCCTCAAGGTTTTGTTCTCAGCACAGCAGAACCATGTGTGAAACACATTTTAAAGCCGTGTGGTTCTCGGCCCAAAGTGAATAATATTACACAGTGGTAGTCTCAAGTCCTTGCAAATTGTATCAGAGCTGACTCCCTACTGCATGTGGGGCCACGGTAAGGACGTTGTGCCGAATGGGGGGAGAATATGACGGCCCTAGCGACAGTAAGTGGAGAAGAGGGATGGCGGTGCGTCCACGCCTCAATCCTTGGACGTGCACAAGGAGACAAGACAAGTATCTTGTCCCATATGTCTTGGGCTAATTTATAAGGCTTAGGTTCTCTACTCTGTGTAACGTGTTTTAAAGTCATGCAGGTCTCGACCTAAAGTAGACAATATCACACAATGGTAGTCCCGAGTCCTTACACTTTTATCCCATAAAAATAAAAATAAAAATAAAAAACAGATAGAGCTCACTAAATCTTATATGTATTGAATAATACTCTTTTTCTGGTCATTCGCCCCCCTCCCAAAAAAAGTCCCAGCCAGATTTCATCCGTAGGACAAATTTCCCCAACTTATACTCTAAAGATAAATTTGGCCACCATCAGACTTGTTGTTAGACTTTGCTTATGTGGCATATGATTTGTAAGAAGGAGGATGACGTGGCCAACAATGACTGCCACGTCACTAACTGAGCTGAAGATGTGTATACACAGATGCAGAAACTTGAATGTGTTCTAATGCATGTGAGTCTCATGTAGCTACACCACCACACTCAAGCAGACCATTCAACAAAGAGTGCCGCCTTGATCAAACTCAAACGATAAACTACATCGACAAAGACTTAGTTTGGAAAATCGAGATAGAAGTTCTTATTTTAAAGCAGGAAATCGGTGATTATCCTATCGTCACACCCGGGATAGAATTTGCAATACGATGCGCAACATGTGTGAGAATCCGAAGGTTTTTTAAGGCACGATGAGACTTTTGGAGTTCCTGGTTCATCATCCTCACCATGGCTTGCAAGATTGCATTTCTATATATTCGGCAGCTCTTTTGCTGGTTAAAAATGTTGCGTTTGTATTTTCGTATTTTGATACCGATTTTGACGAATGAGGGAGTAAGTTCGTTTCATTTTCCCCCAAGATCAAGCGGAATTCATTACACGGATCAAATTCGGGTTTTTCTTTTTGGATTAAAACTTCTGAATCTTGCACAACTCTCTTAATGTGGCTCTATGTTCACGCGGGTCTCGTTTAGTTTGCACAAAGAAGGAATCGTCAAATTTCTATTCCAAGTAACATCATTATTCCTTGGAATAAGATTCTTTTCTATTGTTCGGATGATAAAATATTTTGGTATTCTAATAGGATACTTCTCACTAACGATAGAGATCCTTAATTGGCAATAGTCATGGCCACCAAGCGACCCATTGTCGATCGACAACAATCATCAGTGATCGTCAACGACAATTAATGAAAACTATTTATTTGAAGGAAAACTTTTTCGGAGGAATTATTCTCTAATTTTTTGATATTTAGATAACAAAAAATCAATCCATTTATAGGAAATTTTTTTCGTGTACAGGAAACAACAAGCTTAGATTCAGTGACAATGATTTCCACTTTTGATAAGAAAGAGACCACTTTCTCTAAACCACCAAACAAATGAAAATTAACTATTCTCCTTGAAAATGTCTTTCATGAAAAATATTTTTCTTTATCACGAAATTTCTAGTAAACTAGTTCATCCTTCATTAGAATAATCATTTCCGAATTATTTGAATTGTTTTTACTGGGTATACAAATTAGCTTTCATTTAGAGAATTTGTCGAAGAATTAGAAGGAAATCTTGGAGATCTCGAAGATAATTTCGGGATATGAAATTATTTTGTTTCTATATTTTGTTTCTATTTCTAAATTCTTAGAATTAGGAAATAAATTGCTAGAATTAGGAAGTAGGAAATTTGTTTCTATTTCTTGCTATTTTCTAGCAATCCTAGACTCTATTTATATGTTATATTCTTTGTAATTTAATAAGCAATAAAAAATAGAAGAAAACATTTCTTCTTCTTTTCAAATCATCATGGTATGAGCAATAGTGGAGAGCAATTCTCTGCTGATCTCTCTGCACAATCAAGCAATAGTGGAGAGCAATTCTCTCAAAATTCCAACTTGCTATTAATAGTTCACCGATTAAATAGCCAAAATTATTTGGAGTGGGCTCAATCAGTGAAACTAGCAATTGATGGTAGAGGGAAGCTAGGCCACTTGACAGGTAAGGTGAAGGAACTAGAAAAAAGCAATTCGTCTTGGAAGATATGGAGATTCGAGAACTCCTTAGTGATTGCTTGGTTTCTGAATTCTTTGGAGCCAGCAATTGGAAAACCATATCTTTTTCTTCCAACTGCTAAAGATGTATGGGATGCTGTGAGAGAAACATATTTTGATCTGGAAAATTCTTCCTAGATTTTTGAATTGAAGACAAAACTATGGCAATCAAAGCAAGGGGATCGTGAGGTCACTATTTACTACAATGAAATGGTGACCTTGTGGCGGGAATTAGATCAATGCTATGATGATACATGGCAAAGTCCAGCTGATCACAAAAGACACATGAAGAGAGAAGAGAATGATAGAGTATATATGTTTCTAGCAAGCCTTAATCGAAACTTGGATGAGGTGAGAGGCAAAATCCTTGGCCAAAAGCCTCTGCCATCCATCCGCGAGGTTTTTTCTGAAGTTAGAAGAGAGAATCTCGGAGGCGAATCATACTTCGTGATTCAGAAACAAGTGTTATTTCTATATCAAAAAAATTTGCACTTGTATCTTGGGGGCCTAATTTCAAGGAGGACAGGAGGAAGAAACCATGGTGAACATTGCAAGAAACCATGGCACACCAAAGAAACCTGCTGGAAAATTCATGGGAAACCGCAGAATTGGAAGAAAGAAGGTTGGAAGAGAAGGACCAATAGCGATGGTCATGCATTCCAAGCAACAAATGAGAAAGAGCAAATCAAGTTAGATTCAATTCCATTCTCAAAGGAACAATTAGAGTACCTACACAAACTTTTTCAACCTCCACAACCTTCCTCAATTCCTTCTTGTTCTTTAGCTCAAAAAGGTAATTTTTTTCCTACCGCCTTCCTCATAGAAAATCCACACCAAATTACTCCATGGATTCTCGATTCAGGAGCAATCAATCATATGACAAGTTGTTCAAAACTCTTTTGCACCTATAGTCCGTGTGCTGGAAATAAAAAATCACAATTGTAGATGGTCCTCTTTCAATCATTACCGGAACAAAATCTATCAAGCTCTCACCAGATCTCACACTTCATAATGTTCTTCATGTCCCAAACTTATCTTGTAACTTGCTGTCCATCAGTAAAATAACCTCTAATCAAAAGTGTCGAGCTAATTTTTTTCTCATCTCATTGTGAGTTTCAGGACTTGACCTCGGGGAGGACGATTGGCAATGCTAAAGAGAGCGGAGGACTCTATTTCTTTGAGGATGGAGCAAGCTCAAGTAGACATGTTCAAGGTAATTGTTTCAAATCTGTTTTTGTTATTAAGGATGATGATATTATGTTATGGCATTATAGGTTAGGTCATCCGAATTTTCAATATTTAAAGTTCTTGTTCCCAAAGTTGTTTTTTTAATAAAAGTCCATCTTCATTTCAATGTGAATTCTATGAATTAGCCAAACATCATCACACCAACTTTCCCTCACAAAGCTACAAGTTGTCAAAACCATTCTCCTTAGTTCATAGTAATGTTTGGGGCCCATCTAGAATTCCTACACAATCAGGAAAGAAGTAGTTTGTTACATTTATTGATGATCATACAAGGTTGAGTTGGGTATACTTGTTAAAAGAGAAATCTGAAGTAGAGACTATTTTCAAAAAATTTTACACCATGATACAAACACAATTCCAAGCACAAATCTAGATTTTTAGGAGTGACAATGGGAAAGAATATTTTCATAAAATTTTGGGACAATTTTTCTTGGAAAAGGGGATTGTGCATCAAAGTTCTTGCCCTGACACCCCTCAACAAAATGGGGTGGTAAAAAGGAAGAATAAACACCTTCTAGAAGTAACTTGAGTTCTACTTTTCATAGCTAAAGTTCCCACGTATCTTTGGGTGAAGCTCCTTACATCTACATATCTTATTAATAGGATGTCATCTAGAGTGTTAAGGTTTCAAACACCTTTGAGAGTCCTTCAAAAGACCTACCCAGCCTCAAGACTTGCTTCAGCCTTACCCTTAAAACTATTCTGATGCACTTGCTTTGTTCATATCCATGATAGAAATCGTGGAAAACTTGACCCTAGAGCAAAACGATGTGTATTTGTTGGCTATGCACCTAATCAAAAAGGGTATAAATGCTTTGACCCAATTTCTAGAAAAATGTTTGTTTCCATGGATATCACTTTTTCTGAATTAACACATTTTTTTGAAGCTCATCTTCAGAGGGGAAAGAAAGTGTATATTTGCACAATACTACATATCCTCTTTCTAAAAATCCAATTCCTACAACCCTTGTACCAATTCCAAAAACTGTGTAGGATGCTCTACAGGTTCTTAAGTGGAAGGAAGCGATTCTTGAGGAGATGAAAGCTCTAGAAAAAAATGGAACGTGAGATATGGTGGATCTACCCAAGGGAAAGACCACAGTTGGATGCAAATGGGTATTTACAACCAAGCATAGATCCGATGGATCTCTTGAAATGTATAAAGCTCGATTGGTTGCCAAAGGATTCACCCAAACCTATGGGATCGATTACTTTGAGACCTTCACTCCGGTTGCAAAGCCAAACACTATAAGAGTGCTCATATCACTTGCAGCTAACCTTGATTGGCCTTTGCAATAACTAGATGTGAAGAATGTATTTTTGAATGGAGATTTAGAGGAAGAAGTATACATGGACTTCCTCCCCCGCTTTGAAGGAAGATTTGGATCAAAGCTATGTATATTGAAGAAGTCACTATATGGACTAAAATAGTCATGGAGGGCTTGGTTTGGGAAGTTCACTCAATCTGTAAAGAAACAAGGGCATGTTCAAGGACAAGCTAATCATACCATGTTTATAAAACATTCTTGTGATTGAAAGGTTGCAATTCTAATAGTGTACATGGATGACATCATTCTCACTGGGAATGATATTGTTGAGATGAACAGGTTGAAAGAATACCTTGCTTCTGAGTTTGAGATCAAGGATTTGGGAACTCTGAGGTATTTCCTTGGAATGGAGGTAGCTCGATTGAAAAAGGGATTTGTGGTCTCGCAAAGGAAATATATCCTAGATCTTCTAAAGGAAACAGGAATGAGTGGTTTTATACCAGCAAAAACTCCGATAGATCCCAATCAGAAACTTGGAGATGACAAAAATGGGGCTCCTATTGATACATTGAGATACCACAAGTTAGTAGGGAAACTTATTTATTTGTCGCATACTCAATCAAATATTGCCTTCGCTATGAGTATGGTAAGCCAATTTATACACTCTCCGTATGAAAAACATCTGGAGGCTGTGTATAGAATCCTAAGATACCTAAAGAGTGCACCTGGAAAAAGTCTGCTATTCAAAAAGTCTATTCAACTTGGGATTGAAGCATACATGGATGCAGACTGGGTAGGGTCCATTACTGACAGCAGGTCAACATCATGATATTGTACATACGCATGGGGGAACTTTGTTACTTGGTGAAGTAAGAAGCAAAATGTGGTGGCACGAAGTAGTGCAGAAGCTAAATATCGAGCAATGTCCCATGGGATTTGCAAAATGTTGGGGCTAAAACAAGTACTAGAAGAACTTCAAGTATTAGTGGAAATGCTTATGAAATTGTACTATGACAATAAGGCTGCAATCAATATTGCACATAATCCAGTGCAACATGATAGAACTAAGCATGTTGAGATTGACAGACACTTTATCAAGGAGAATATTGATGCAAGAGCTATTTGTATGCCATTTGTGCTAACAACACAACAAATAGCCGACATTCTTACAAAGGGATTGCTCAGACATAACTTTGAGTCTCTTGTCAGCAAGTTGGGCATGATAGACATTTATGCACCAACTTGAGGGGGGTGTCGAAGAATTAGAAGGAAATCTCGGAGATCTCGAAAATAATTTCGGGATATGAAATTATTTTGTTTCTATATTTTGTTTCTATTTCTGAATTCTTAGAATTAGAAAATAAATTGCTAGAATCAGGAAATAGGAAATCTGTTTTATCTCTTGCTGCTATGTTCTAGCAATCATAAACTCTATTTATATGTTATATTCTTTGTAATTTAATAAGCAATAAAAAATAGATGAAAATATTTCTTCTTCTTTTCAAATCATCAGAATTCATAAATTGCATTCTCCTACTTTCCTATTATATAGCTGAAAGGATCCGTCGAGCTATTCTTGAAGTCAATTCTTGGTCTCTTTTGGTCAATTTTACTTTTGATTACGCTTGCACTTTCTTTTGTATTTGAGATTTGGCTTTATCTATTACGGAATATCTTAAATCTTCAAAGCTATCACATTAACATTCCACGTCATTTTAAGTCACGTGATATTTTTTTTTTTTTTAATGAATTTTTCAAAGTCATACATACTTTTAACAAGTTAAAGCAAACGCCCCTAAAATAGCTGGAAGCAAATTATGTACAAAGTTCAGGAATTATTGAGGGCGATCAATTCCAAATTCCAGACCTCCAGCTTGGAATCTTCTTTATTAGAACCGAGTTGGTATCCCAAAATGTTGTCTCTAAGTTCAGCAGTATGCAAATGAGGTTACAGGCAAATGAGTTGCAGAGTGAGCCTTCAACTAGAGACTTCCCCTCTCTAATCCAATTTGGATGATCGGAGTTTCGCCTTGGGCCAGTGGATTAAACTCGTGGGGCCGTTTCCGTGCAATGATGCTGGCGAGTTCCCGGGAGTAATGTCAGCTGTGTAGTTAATTCTTCCTCTGTATGAGCAGCATCATGGGTTTCCTTTCTGCAACTTTTTCACGTGGTTGGAACAGTGGACTGCACCATTTTTTGTCCACAACGTTGATTCAACAGGTCTCGTAGACCTTCCTTCAAACAAGAAGCAAGTCAGAAGCAGGGCTAGTGTGAAAGCAATCTGTCTGCATATTGATTGGCTAACCTTGCTTCGAATCAACAAGTCCATTTTAAAAAAAAATGTGTAATTTTTCTGAAATGATGAAGACCTAATATCACATGTTCTAAGAAATACCTACCATATGAAAAGAGAGAAAAATGGAGATTTTGTCTGAAGAAATGTCCGGAAAAATGTGTTGAGAAATGAAGTCTTCTATAATTATTTCGACAGTTTCTTTACAACTGCATTTGTTGGGCTCATTCAATATCACCTAGACATGGTACGAATCATGTAATACACATATTCATGAAATGTAAAGTACTTTGTGTGTGGTAAAAGTGAATAGAGATAGTCATGGTACAATAATTTCTCTGTGCTGTTCCAAAAAATGTAATGTCTTAGGCACAGTGTTTGAGATGGACGTTTTTATTTTACTTGCACCACAGTATGGTCGAAGCATAATCAACAATTGCTATTAGAACACAAAATACTAGGTGTAACCAAAGGAAAATACTCCACAGAAAATAAATGTGATTCACGGAAGTAATGAACAGACATAGAAGAAATGGCGAGTTGCACTTCCAAAAAAGAAACAAAAGCCATGAAGAGAGAGTACACCTAGTCAGGTCCAAGACGAATATCATATCTTCGTGACGATTGAATGAGATGCACAAATTTTTACATGGACAGAACTCACTTAATGAGCCCCTTGCAATCCAAAATTAACATCTCTCACCCATTGGGTGTATTTGTGTTTGCTACATCTATCCATTGTTCCAATGATCCACAGTCACCGACAAGTAATTGACACAAATACTCTAATTGATCAAGGCCCTCAACAGCTCGAAGTGCAGCTCACAAGTCGAAAGCTGGGGAAAGGTGTTTTGATCAAGTACGTTAATCTGACACTCTACATATTGCATATTTACTTGGTGACCAGTTGTCTCGGTGTTGTCCAATAAGCCTATTTGCTAGTTTGCTCATTTTGATTTACATGTCATCCATAGTACTTAAATGAAGTCATATGGAATTGGCGGCTCATGAAGACGATCATGACGATGTGTCATGCACACGATGAAGAGCACAACCATGTCGCATTTGACCAACTGGCACCTGAGGACTCCAAGCCTATTACATTCAGCTCTCTGATTATGCTTGAGAAGATATGCCAGTCGGACTCTTGTGATCTTCAGCTCTGTCTCACTTGTGCTTTTCTCTTCTTGAATTAACCCAATGGTAGGCTACCAATCAGTAAGATGATTTTGCACTCGTCGAGTTGACGCTTATCCATAAAAAGAAGAAAATATTCTTGTGAACTCCTTGGAAATTGAAATTTTTGTTATGTCTCTAGTGTGTTCCAGCGTGATGACACATTATATATTTTCTTCCATGCCGACATGATAGTTGCTCCAAAGATGTCCTCGGTATCTGTTAATTCGGGACATGCTATTACGAGAGGACTTTACTATAATTAGACCAAGTTTGTTGTTTAAACAATTAGTTTGTGCACCGTTTATTTTTCTTGTGAATTGCTGGCTCATGGGTTGTGAATGCCAACACAACCCTTTAGTTAGTATTAGATCCCACATATACGGCAGTAAGGATAACACTCCCTACTTCAAAGTTTGTTGTGTCATTTTGCAGATTTCTGTCATTCTAGATTTTCATTGAAGATACTAGTGGCGTGGTTTGAGTATACTGCTCAGCATGAGAGCACTGTTGCCTTTTCTTTTCTCTCTTCTTTTGTGGACTAAAATTGATCAATTTGGTTAACCAAGAAAAAGAAATTATCGATTTCTTCTTTTGAGACATTTCAATCAAATTATATTGAATCATTGGCAAATGTGGATACGCAATAAATGAGCAAACTAATAATAACAAATTCATTTCACATCAAGTGGGTCAGTTTGATACTTATAGGATGAGCTCTCTTCATAATTTATTATAAACCAGATGTATGTCTATACCAACATTGAGACAAATTATAATAGCGAGAGAAATAATTGCCATCGGAAGAGGACCACAATTACTTAAATCTGATGACTTGCGTATGGTTATGCAAAACACACGTGCACGCGCGGAGAGATAGAGAGAGAGAACCAACGCAATGAGACGAAAGTGACTTCCCATGACTTAGAGCATGAAGCGGAATCAATTGAGATTATACATTTTCTTTTTGAAGGGTAGTCGATTTGAATAGTTGATGGAATAATTTTCATTACCTTAATTTATATGTGTTTTTTTTATGATATCTAAGTGACGGAATTGCAAAAGAACCAATAGTACATGTGGAGTGTTACTCTTCTTCTTTTAGTTAATCACACTTATCATGTGAAAACAAGTGAAATAAAAGTCCTAATGTTTTGACGTTGATTAATTAAGCCCTAAACAAATTATCTTTAGCCAATTGAGTACTAACAGTTTTGACAAAAATGCAATCAAGTACTAATATTATTGTCAATTACCTTAGTAACTGGAAATTATACTCTTTGAGATTATTATGAAATGAAACATCATTTGAACCGCAATCAAAAATAAAACATATGAATCGTGTCAATCGTCGAGTAGAGAACTTGATTATGGAAATTGATAGATGAATGCAGCCTACATTTTTATCTAAATAGATAGGAAAATTCTAAATATATTATTTTAATTTTTCTCAAGTCGCATATAGTTTTGAAAAAAAAAAAAAAAAATTTTTATTTTCAATAAAATCTCATAGTCAACTTGCTCACTTAGTATTCAATAAGAATTTTCAAAATTAATTATTAAGTTTGAGAAAAATTAAAAGGATATGATTGCTGAGGGAGTAAAGGTCACCGGCAGGAGATTAGGGCTCAATTCCACATTTGCCAAAAAGGCTTGAGAGTCAATTGACTAAATAGTAATAAGACTCAATCAACAAACAACCAAAACGCTTAGGTCTCCTATGCCACACGCACACACGCACATATGTTGAGAACCTTTATTTTGTAGTTGACTCTTTAGAATATGAAAAGTGTTGTGTTATCAATTACATAATAGATAAACATATCACTGCATCAAGGAATATATATGTATCATTTAGCAAATATTTTATACAAGTTAATAGCATGTAATTTTATTTTGAGGGAAATAGATTATCATCAAGAAAGATAATACTTTGGAAAAAGGAAAAAAAAGGATTTTTTTTATTAGCTACCCATTATGGGCATATTACCATAAGAGTCCCATGCCCGTTGCTAAATGTTTGACTTAACTCTTAGAAATTTTTACTTTGTATAAAAGTATTTCGTGTTTTTCCTTTAAATTTTTATTTGAGATTTAACCAATATATGACATAATCTCCTTAATTAAATAGAATGTGATACATGAATAAAATGCTTTCTTTATATTAATTTAAAAAGATAATTATAGGCATCAGACCTCCTTGGAATCATCCATATACATACACCACGGGTAACTTTCTGCGTCGCGCCACCAGCACATGAGCCCCTCCGACTGGCTTTTCGTCGACATTCTGCAAGTTGCCAAACATTAGGCCAGTGCCACCGAGTCTGACCGTTACTCCTGTCCGGTCTTCAACCACACCTGGCAGCCCTTGCCATGCCTGAGGTTTCTCTCACCGATCCTGTTCAGTCCATAGCAGTTCCTGCAGTCCCAAAGACCTTATCAGTTGCGGTTTCATCCTTACCGAGCAGCCGTAATCTGGTCCTTGCCGTCGCTGTTCCTAGCAATCATTAATAGCCCGTGGAAGTGTGGTCGTTGTTGATAGACATCATTTACCAAGCGCAAGCCAGCGGAGTCTATTTGGAGTGTGATACTCTCATTTTCCTTCATACCCTCTGGAGACGTTCTTGTCTTTTTATTCTATCCAATGCAAGTTTAAGTGCTAATCTTAGTGGTGATGGAATTAATGTTACTTTCTATGACTGGCGTGAGTTTGTGATGTGCCATGTTTTATTATATAGCTGTCTCAATTTGATTAATTGATTTCTCCTAAGCTTAACTCATATTACACCTTGCATTAACCAAAGCAATATTGGGAGTCTGATTTTTTAGACTAAAGGTTAGATCTCCAGTTATGTTTGGATATCTTAAAATATCTATGGGTCGCGTTCTTTTTACTCTTTATTTGAGTTAGACGCTCCTAATTATATTATTTTAACAATATTATACCTTATGTAGCTCATTTGTTAGCATTATTTCCTCTTTTTATTCGGTCAAATGGGCTGTCCCTCTTATTTTCTTTCCTTTCCTCTAGTGTCCTACCAACAACAGGGTCCCACTCTATTTCCTTTTATTCATGTTTTTGCCTTACACACACCTTTGGTGACTTGTAAGGATGAACCGTTTCAGATTTTGTTTAAATTCTACCTAGAACCTACCCATCGGAATATATTCTCTAATTTTTGGAACCTAAAAATTATCCTACATGTCTAGGAATATGGAACCAACCTTGTCACAACTTCTACCTAGATTTCACTTGTACTCGTTGAGTGGACATTGAGCTAGAGATGTTTATTAAACAAAGTAAAAGAGGACAACATGACTCTACGTGACTATTGTATCAATGATTTTTGGCCGTGAATTCAAGAGGACCACATGACTTGCTGAAACCACATCGCTATCACATCATTGTCCCAAAACGTGATTCACGTTATCTTTGAAGCATGAAGAAAAGAGATTCTTTCTTCTCTGCAATAATTCTCACATATTTCATCATGAAGCTTGGAGTGTGTGTGTTTATATATATACCCTACGCGCGCACCAACTTTTGACTCATGGTCACATGTCCCGAGATGTCGTTGAGTTACTGCACCGAATTACAAAGACTTTGGTCCTAGAAAGCCACATACAGGTTGGATGCTTTAAGCCAGCTAGAATTCCAACAATTTTATTAGCCCAAGAGCTCAATTCTAGCGATGGCGTCCAAGATCTCGTTGGACCTCCACCCTCTGGATTACTCTTTATTTGAGTTAGACACTCCTAATTATATTATTTTAACAATATCATACCTTATGTAGCTCATTTGTTAGCATTATTTCCTCTTTTTATTCGGTCAAATGAGCTGTCCCACTTATTTTCTTTCCTTTCCTCTAGTGTCCTACCAACAACAGGGTCCCACTCTATTTCCTTTTATTCATGTTTTTGCCTTACACACACCTTTGGTGACTTGTAAGGATGAACCGTTTCAGATTTTGTTTAAATTCTACCTAGAACCTACCCATCGGAATATATTCTCTAATTTTTGGAACCTAAAAATTATCCTACATGTCTAGGAATATGGAACCAACCTTGTCACAAGTTCTACCTAGATTTCACTTGTACTCGTTGAGTGGACATTGAGCTAGAGATGTTTATTAAACAAAGTCAAAGAGGACAACATGACTCTACGTGACTATTGTATCAATGATTTTTGGCCGTGAATTCAAGAGGACCACATGACTTGCTGAAACCACATCACTATCACATCATTGTCCCAAAACGTGATTCACGTTATCTTTGAAGCATGAAGAAAAGAGATTCTTTCTTCTCTGCAATAATTCTCACATATTTCATCATGAAGCTTGGAGTGTGTGTGTTTATATATATACCCTACGCGCGCACCAACTTTTGACTCATGGTCACATGTCCCGAGCTGTCGTTGAGTTACTGCACCGAATTACAAAGACTTTGCTCCTAGAAAGCCACATACAGGTTGGATGCTTTAAGCCAGCTAGAATTCCAACAATGTTATTAGCCCAAGAGCTCAATTCTAACGATGGCGTCCAAGATCTCGTTGGACCTCCACCCTCTGGATTACTCTTTATTTGAGTTAGACACTCCTAATTATATTATTTAAACAATATTATACCTTATGTAGCTCATTTGCTAGCATTATTTCCTCTTTTTATTCGGTCAAATGGACTGTCCCTCTTATTTTCTTTCCTTTCCTCTATTGTCCTACCAACAACAGGGTCCCACTCTATTTCCTTTAATTCATGTTTTTGCCTTACACACACCTTTGGTGACTTGTAAGGATGAACCGTTTCAGATTTTGTTTAAATTCTACCTAGAACCTACCCATCGGAATATATTCTCTAATTTTTGGAACCTAAAACTTATCCTACATGTCTAGGAATATGGAACCAACCTTGTCACAAGTTCTACCTAGATTTCACTTGTACTCGTTGAGTGGACATTGAGCTAGAGATGTTTATTAAACAAAGTAAAAGAGGACAACATGACTCTACGTGACTATTGTATCAATGATTTTTGGCCGTGAATTCAAGAGGACCACATGACTTGCTGAAACCACATCACTATCATCATCATTGTCCCAAAACGTGATTCACGTTATCTTTGAAGCATGAAGAAAAGAGATTCTTTCTTCTCTGCAATAATTCTCACATATTTCATCATGAAGCTTGGAGTGTGTGTGTTTATATATATACCCTACACGCGCACCAACTTTTGACTCATGGTCACATGTCCCGAGCTGTCGTTGAGTTACTGCACCGAATTACAAAGACTTTGCTCCTAGAAAGCCACATACAGGTTGGATGCTTTAAGTCAGCTAGAATTCCAATAATGTTATTAGCCCAAGAGCTCAATTCTAACGATGGCGTCCAAGATCTCGTTGGACCTCCACCCTCTGGATTACTCTTTATTTGAGTTAGACACTCCTAATTATATTATTTTAACAATATTATACCTTATGTAGCTCATTTGCTAGCATTATTTCCTCTTTTTATTCGGTCAAATGGACTGTCCCTCTTATTTTCTTTCCTTTCCTCTATTGTCCTACCAACAACAGGGTCCCACTCTATTTCCTTTTATTCATGTTTTTGCCTTACACACACCTTTGGTGACTTGTAAGGATGAACCGTTTCAGATTTTGTTTAAATTCTACCTAGAACCTACCCATCGGAATATATTCTCTAATTTTTGGAACCTAAAACTTATCCTACATGTCTAGGAATATGGAACCAACCTTGTCACAAGTTCTACCTAGATTTCACTTGTACTCGTTGAGTGGACATTGAGCTAGAGATGTTTATTAAACAAAGTCAAAGAGGACAACATGACTCTACGTGACTATTGTATCAATGATTTTTGGCCGTGAATTCAAGAGGACCACATGACTTGCTGAAACCACATCACTATCACATCATTGTCCCAAAACGTCATTCACGTTATCTTTGAAGCATGAAGAAAAGAGATTCTTTCTTCCCTGCAATAATTCTTATATATTTCATCATGAAGCTTGGAGTGTGTGTGTTTATATATATACCCTACGCGCGCACCAAGTTTTGACTCATGGTCACATGTCCCGAGATGTCGTTGAGTTACTGTACTGAATTACAAAGACTTTGCTCCTAGAAAGCCACATACAGGTTGGATGCTTTAAGCCAGCTAGAATTCCAACAATTTTATTAGCCCAAGAGCTCAATTCTAGCGATGGCGTCCAAGATCTCGTTGGACCTCCACCCTCTGGATTACTCTTTATTTGAGTTAGACACTCCTAATTATATTATTTTAACAATATTATACCTTATGTAGCTCATTTGCTAGCATTATTTCCTCTTTTTATTCGGTCAAATGGGTTGTCCCTCTTATTTTCTTTCCTTTCCTCTAGTGTCCTACCAACAACAGGGTCCCACTCTATTTCCTTTTATTCATGTTTTTGCCTTACACACACCTTTGGTGACTTGTAAGGATGAACCATTTCAGATTTTGTTTAAATTCTACCTAGAATCTACCCATCGGAATATATTCTCTAATTTTTGGAACCTAAAACTTATCCTACATGTCTAGGAATATGGAACCAACCTTGTCACAAGTTCTACCTAGATTTCACTTGTACTCGTTGAGTGGACATTGAGCTAGAGATGTTTATTAAACAAAGTAAAAGAGGACAACATGACTCTACGTGACTATTGTATTAATGATTTTTGGCCGTGAATTCAAGAGGACCACATGACTTGCTGAAACCACATCACTATCACATCATTGTCCCAAAACGTGATTCACGTTATCTTTGAAGCATGAAGAAAAGAGATTCTTTCTTCTCTGCAATAATTCTCACATATTTCATCATGAAGCTTGGAGTGTGTGTGTTTATATATATACCCTACACGCGCACCAACTTTTGACTCATGGTCACATGTCCTGAGCTGTCGTTGAGTTACTGCACCGAATTACAAAGACTTTGCTCCTAGAAAGCCACATACAGGTTGGATGCTTTAAGCCAGCTAGAATTCCAACAATGTTATTAGCCCAAGAGCTCAATTCTAGCGATGGCGTCCAAGATCTCGTTGGACCTCCACCCTCTGGATTACTCTTTATTTGAGTTAGACACTCCTAATTATATTATTTTAACAATATTATACCTTATGTAGCTCATTTGTTAGCATTATTTCCTCTTTTTATTCGGTCAAATGGGCTGTCCCTCTTATTTTCTTTCCTTTCCTCTAGTGTCCTACCAACAACAGGGTCCCACTCTATTTCCTTTTATTCATGTTTTTGCCTTACACACACCTTTGGTGACTTGTAAGGATGAACCGTTTCAGATTTTGTTTAAATTCTACCTAGAACCTACCCATCGGAATATATTCTCTAATTTTTGGAACCTAAAACTTATCCTACATGTCTAGGAATATGGAACCAACCTTGTCACAAGTTCTACCTAGATTTCACTTGTACTCGTTGAGTGGACATTGAGCTAGAGATGTTTATTAAACAAAGTCAAAGAGGACAACATGACTCTACGTGACTATTGTATCAATGATTTTTGGCCGTGAATTCAAGAGGACCTCATGGCTTGCTGAAACCACATCACTATCACATCATTGTCCAAAACGTGATTCACGTTATCTTTGAAGCATGAAGAAAAGAGATTCTTTCTTCTCTACAATAATTATCATGTATTTCATCATGAAGCTTGGAGTGTGTGTGTGTTTATATATATACCCTACGCGCCGCACCAACTTTTGACTTGTGGTCACATGTCCCGAGCTATCGTTGAGTTACTGCACCGAATTACGAAGACTTTGCTCCTAGAAAGCCACATACAGGTTGGATGCTTTAAGCCAGCTAGAATTCCAACAATGTTATTAGCCCAAGAGCTCAATTCTAGCGATGGCGTCCAAGATCTCGTTGGACCTCCACCCTTTGGATTACTCTTTATTTGAGTTAGACGCTCCTAATTATATTATTTTAACAATATTATACCTTATGTAGCTCATTTGTTAGCATTATTTCCTCTTTTTATTTGGTCAAATGGGCTGTCCCTCTTATTTTCTTTCCTTTCCTCTAGTGTCCTACCAACAACAGGGTCCCACTCTATTTCCTTTTATTCATGTTTTTGCCTTACACACAACTTTGGTGACTTGTAAGGATGAACCATTTCAGATTTTGTTTAAATTCTACCTAGAACCTACCCATTGGAATATATTCTCTAATTTTTGGAATCTAAAACTTATCCTCCATGTCTAGGAATATGGAACCAACCTTGTCACAAGTTCTACCTAGATTTCACTTGTACTCGTTGAGTGGACATTGAGCTAGAGATGTTTATTAAACAAAGTCAAAGAGGACAACATGACTCTACGTGACTATTGTATCAATGATTTTTGGCCGTGAATTCAAGAGGACCTCATGACTTGCTAAAACCACATCACTATCACATCATTGTCCCAAAACATGATTCATGTTATCTTTGAAGCATGAAGAAAAGAGATTCTTTCTTCTCTGCAATAATTCTCACGTATTTCATCATGAAGCTTGGAGTGTGTGTGTGTTTATATATATATATACCCTATGCGCCGCACCAACTTTTGACTCGTGATCACCTGTCTCGAGCTGTCGTTGAGTTACTGCACCGAATTACGAAGACTTTGCTCCCAGAAAGCCACATACAGGTTGGATGCTTTAAGCCAGCTAGAATTCCAACGATGTTATCAGCCCAAGAGCTCAATTCTAGCGATGGCATCCAAGATCTCGTTGGACCTCCACTCTCTAGATTGACCATAGTTTATAGCAATGACCACACTTTCAAGTTACTCAATTCCATTAGCATTTTATCATGTGGAAGCATTTCATTTTGTTTCCTCTCTCATGCTTCTTGGTTGTGGCTGTACATACTGCGTTGGATGTTTCTTTTGTGATTGCTCATGAGAAATGGGCGTGGAGTCGAGCCTATTTTTGGGACATCCGTAATCAAAGTGTGTCCCTCATTTATTTTGCATTTCCCTGATTTGTGGCTGTGAATGGTAAATAATTAGCAGTAAAAATTAGGCCATTGCTCTGTAGCTCGAGCTAGTTGGTGGAAGCGAACCACAATGGTGATCAGTGGAGGTCAATAATCGGCAGTTTTTATGCATTGGTGATTGATTGAGGAGGCATAGTGACGGCATGGTGATAAACGAATATGGCGGTTGACGATGAAAACCTTGTCATAAACAGAGGCGATTGATGGTGAGATATGCATGCTTTATGTACTGATACTCTGGCGAGAGGAGTAGGGAACTGGGGATCTTTAGGAGAGATCGATGGTGGAGTTCAGTTTAGTCTTTTGGACCAATGCTGGAAAGTCCTAATTCGTGAACTTGACAAGAAATAAACCTGGGAATGGTGAACTTAGTGAATTGTTCTCAGATCAGGAAGAAGATGAACGGTTCCAAAGAGGGAAAAGAAATAGAGAAAAAGAGAGAGGAAATAAGCAATATGCAATGAAGGTTAGAATTTTCAAAAGGTTATAGTGATTGAACAATCACAATATCAGATGTATACAACCGATGAGTTTAAGTGATTTCTGTTGGATATTGTAATTTGTAACAGCCAGTGTACTAAGACTGTCATAAGCATATATCAAGTAAAACATTTTTGATATTGGCTAAGAAACTGAACCACTCATAGAACATAAATATATTCCAATCTTACATTTTTACAGACTCCTTATTCTATTTCATTCGAAATCCACACACACAAAAAAGGCAAGGGGGTCTCAAGCTAGAGAAGAGCAATGATCAAGTGTGAAAACAATTCAAATTGTACGCAAAGCATATTCGAAAATTGTCTAATGCAATCTATGATGGCTTGGTACTTAAACCTGTTCTTTCAAACCATCACATTGGCAATGGATTGACACACAGAGAGGCCACATGCTTTTTAAACTTGTCTCCAGAATGGGTGTAGATATCTTTTTCATCTTTATACACCACATGCATGGTTCGTGTAAAATTGAGAAATCGCACTAGGAGTGGCCTAGGGATGATGGTCGGATGGCATAGCTCTTCGTTAATGTCCTTCCACGCATCGGCCACTTGTATACGAAGTTCTTGCTTAGCCTCTTCCTCCGTAACTCCATATTGTTTCATGAAACACTCTACTGAAGATGCGCTATGACCTCTTTCTTGCTCAAACTACAAACAAATATCTCATGGAAATTATTTGTTTTCTTATTGATAAAATCTATTGGAAAAAATTTAGATAAATTAATATTGTTCACCGATATAGCTTTTATATACCTTGTGTCCGGCTATGTCATCCATGAGCCGACCTACTACTTGCACAGCCTTCAACATCTTGGGTTTGCTGTATAACAACCAGTCAAAAGCATCTTTTGTTGCAATATCTCCCATTCCCAGCAACAACATCACCAATAGCAATTCAACAACAGTGGTTGCTAATGCAATGGGCATGTACTCCTCTATCGTCGGTATGTGGTTTTGGTGGAACCATTTGGCTTCAGTGAAATATGCTCTCGCTTGTTTTTTCATCTAAGGAATCATTCTCATACATAAAGCTATGTCAATATTCAAACTTTAAGTGTTTGGTGGACTAATATATGACAGTTTGTCATCCTCATCTAAAAACCTGATATTTTGTTGCTAGTGGATGGAATAAAAATGGGATTTGATTGACATAACGTTGAATGCCTTACCGCTTCTTTGGCATAGAAGAGCTGGTATGATTGTCCTTTTTTGGTCAACTCATGGCCAATTTCATCATAAAGATCAAGAATTATCTTGTAACACTCTTGCATGTACTCTGGCAATCCACCTTTGGCTTTGACATCCCACCTAAGTTCAAGTTCGGAAAATATCACACTTGACCATAATTAACAGTTGATCAAATTAGAATAAGTACAGAATTGGTAACTAAGAAGAGCATCCAAGTGTGAACTGTACCTTTCAATTGCTTCAGTGAAGAGTTCTAATTCTTCCAATGTCCCATAGACATCATAGATGTCGTCGATAATGGAAACCACGCTTGCTACTTTGATTAGTATTTCCCTAGAGGCTTCATACTCTGGCTCGAAATAAACTCCGACATCCAAAGATACATCTCCACAAGCCTATCTCTAGCAAATGGGAACTTTCTTTCTACATCTAGATCCTTCCACCACCTATGAGATACCAACAAATCCTATTTTAGGCAAACACATCATTGATAGAATTATAGAATGTGTTTAGACTGATAAGCCAAAGAGATTGACATTCCTTGTAACTTTTACAAACGATTTTTAGTTCAAATAAATTGAAATTGCATGAGTCAATCAATGATGATTTCGTGTTCGTGGAACATCTAGCTACTTTAGACATGCTATCATGAAGTTAACCTTGTAAGGTTGCTGAGTTCCTTTTGGTGTTGCTTTTGCAAAAAGTTGAAATCAAGTTTAGCCAAGGAGATCAGGACTTCATTATGCGATGGCTCCTCTTGGTAGAGTGGAATGTAATGCCTTGCCTCTAGCCTTGGTATTCCCTTGTAGATTGGTTGGTTTAGGGCATGATTCACTTGTTTTTTGAGATTAAGGCTTGCATTCCCTTTATCAATTGTTTCGAGGTGAGTCATAGTAAAAGCAAGTGCATCGTTCAAAATATGATCGCCATGAAACTTTAGATGGCAAGCTTCAAATAGACTTAGCAATCCTTGCACATTGGAGCTCAGTGATTCATTGAAATTCCCTTCGTTGTCCCTGAACTTGTTAAAGATTTCTGAATTGCCAAACGAAAAGTGGGAAGAGATGCTATCATGAGATTCTATGAAAAAATCATGTTCAACATCTAGATCAATTCGCAACAAATGAAAAAATGACATACTGAACCAAGGAATTAGTATCGAACCCAAAAAAAATAAAACGAGGGATCAATAGAAAGTACTACTCACCTTAGAAAATTTGAAAAACTCACAATATTAAAAATTATATAGAGAAATTGTAAATAATAAAGAAATAAAAAATGGAGTAAACTAAACATGTTAGTGACATTATGTGGCCACTCTAATCAATCAAATGGACCATCAACTAGTGTTTGCAATATAGTTTCACTAACTATTCAATCAAGGAGGGTTAGAACATTACATACCGCTTGAAATTGTGTAACCTTGTTGTCGCAACAATCGAAAGAGAAGAGCGATTATGTGTAGGTCATATTCATCGCCACGGTGAAATTCGAAATAACTTTTATGGATTTGTTCCAGCTGTTGATCTATCTCAATTTCAAAAAGGTAGGCAATTCCTAAGCGTTGGATCTGATCTATCAAGTTCAACTTCTGTGAAGGCTTATCCATAGCATCCGTCAAAATCTTCATCACTTCTCCTTTCAATCTCTCTATTTGATCCTCTACTATTGCATGAGAACCCTATATGTAAAATTGAAAGTTCAAAAAATAATTAGTGGAAAATGACACGAGTTTAGTATGATTGCAACAAATAGATTAGGTTGCCTATGACCCAATTGACCACGACAAATATGAATTGAAATTACCTAAAAACTATTCCATGACTGGTTTTATTAATTATAGAGAAACTCTTTCTACATTCGTTAAGTCATATGTGCATATCACGAGGTTCACATAGAAATTTTGAATCATGTAAGGATGAACCCATGCATGGAGTTTCAAATCAATTGGAACTTTTTTTCTTTTTCTTTATCAAATGATGTGGGATGGCGCCCAATCATTCAAGATTATTATGTTCTACGCCTTTAGTTTTCAGAAAACATAACGATGGAAAAATTTTCTAAATATAATCCAAGAAAAAGAATAACTTATATGAAATTTTCTGAATATAATCCAAGAAAAGGAACAACTTAAATGCTACCGTGGAGTTGGAGTCACAAGTATATTTGAGAAAATAATCCCCCCATATGCCTGGATGAAAATTTGCTGAGCGGCGTTCAACAACGTGACTTGCTTCTTGAGCAGGAGAAGAAGATGGGATTGCTGAAATCTCAAGGGACATTTCTTTTTCGTTGTTATCCAAGTGACTGAGCAAATATTGATGAAGAGTACTAGAGGGTAGAGACTTTTCTATGAGTGTCGAAACCTTATCGATGGGTATTTATAGGCTATAGCATCGTATGTTGGACGGCACATAGAACGAGGAATAGAAAAGGCAAAGGTTTGTTTTCTCAAAACACGTTCTTTCATTAAATTTCAAGGTGGCCATCCTCAGCATTGAATTTGATTATTGTGCGCATTTGTCAGAGCTCCATCCTCGGTAGGTGGTCGTTCCTTTTCGGCGGCTATAGGACGGACGGCCGCCTATTGGTGGTAGGGTGGGGGTGAAAGGTACCCGTCAAATTGCAGCCATATGCGTATCCATATTTTTCCACTATGGCGCACATTTCTTGTCATTGCTCGTTGCCCCACTTCTATTTGTCTAAATGTGAACGAAGCGGGTTCAAGTTGCTCGCCGAAACAAATACGATTACCTCGATAAGATATTCCTTTCATTCCCAGTCATCATTTTGGCCACCTCAATGATCCAATGTCCAGAGTTGTGGGCCTTGTGGCCTTGAGTGTCCATTGGATAACTCATTTGTCACACGTTCTTTCTGATTCTTGTGGATAAGTTCCATGTGTGGTGGCTTATAGGTTCCATGATTTGCTCAAAGTTATAACTCTATCAATCCAAAAACTTAAGCTAATAAGTAGAGGGAGACCATATATATATAAAGAGTATAGAAATCCCATCATGAAGCAATATGGGATATTTTAACAACGACAAACTAGCATAGAGTTACTAGGATATTGCTTATAAATGACAGATAGTTGTCGTTCTGTATATACACAGTGACTTATAAATGCCTATTTCTTTATTTCCTCATGTTAATCTACCTGTCATCAACTATACTTAAATGAAGCCTCATGGAATTGGCAACTCATGAAGATGATCATGATGATGTGCCACGTGTATGATGCCTGATCCATGTCACTAACGGTTGCTCACAAGATGCATCTATTAATTTTGGTCATGCTATTACGAGAGTGCTAGATTAATATTAGATTGAGCTTGTTATTTAAACATTTTGGTACGGTTTTGTGCGCAATGCGTGTTGCTTGAGAATCTCTTGCTCATGGGTTGTGAATGGAAGATGGCAATATGACCCTTTAGTTAGGGTTAGATCCCACATATATCACAGTAAGGATCATATTCTACTTTGAAGGTTGTTGTGTCATATAAGGATAGTATTCATAATTTCTCACATTAAAAGAGGAAAGAGAAATAATCACCATGATAAGAGGACCATGATTACTTAAATCTAATGAGTTGTGTATGGTTATGTAGAACAAAAAAAAAAAAAATTTGGTCGGTTCTACTATAACTCTCACTCTCAAACTTTTGTTCTGCCTCCTTGCAGAGTATAATAGTTAAAATTTATACTTGAAACTAAATTGTCCCCATCCTAACCCTCCGAGAATATGAGGATTCAAATCTCTCACATCCGCATTCCCATATGAGAATTGTGGTCACTAGGGTAGATCCAATGATTTGATTCTTGTAATATGAAAAACTTGTAACTCCTACTTTCAAATAGAGTGATCTAACTTAGAAAATTATAGAATTCCTAACATCATCAAGATTGATCAGTGGAGATCATGGCGCGATATCTCGAGATGCGATCATCAGATTTAAACAAGTTAGCATCATCTGAATGCTTTCTTCATATCATAGCCGCTTACATTGTCAAATCTAATTTTCAAACAAGTTAGACCTCAAATCAATTTGGTGAAACCGGGAAAAATGAGAATCTTCGGAATCCTTGATTTTATGTAATGATTCATGCAAGTGAGGTTTCATAATGCTCAGGGTATGTCTCATTCCACACCAACAAAAACTATCCAGCTTCGTGGAGCCCAACATCCAAGCTTTTCCTAGCCCACCCAAAACAATAAGCAAATGTAGAGGCTTGTTAAAGTACATTCTTTTAAAGAAAATAAGAAAGTTGGCAATCCTTGGCATAAATGTGATCTTGCATGGAATGATATCATAAATTAATGACTGATGGTCGGAGTTTGCATTTCCCTAGTACACATATTTCAACCCATTCGACTCTACCTGATTCTGAAAAAGAAAACTTTATTTGACTAACTTAAAATCAATACATTCTCTATTTTTTCCTCCATTCGGAAACCATGTACTGACATTCTGTGATACATGACAAATGCATGACACTAGACTAAGACTTATGTCATTTATAACTAGATCGAACTAATTGCTGTAGGGAAATTGAAATTGTAATTGCGGGTTTAGTTTGCTCAATTTCTATGTACTTTTGACGTTGTCTGATAGTATAAAAACAAAACAAACAGGGAATTGCATTAGAACAGATTACGCATAGTACATCTGCAGAGTTATTATTCTTCTTCTAGTTAATCACACCGGTTGTGTGAGAATAAGTGTAATAAAAATACTAATGTTTTGATGATTGATCAATTAAATCCTAAATGTATTATTTTTAGTCAATTGAATTCTAAATGTATTGACAAAGATGAAATCAAATAGTAATATCATTGCCGAGTACGTGCTGGACAGTCATACTCGATTATTACGAATTGAAGCATCACTTACCCACAATCAGATATAAAACATAAGAATCTTATCACCGTTGAGTAAAGAACTTGGTTTTGGAAAAATCCAAACTATATGATTTGACTATTCCTAAAGTCTTGCATCCATTACGAAATCCTCAATTTGAGTTCTTTGTCAAGCAAGAAATTTTTATCTTGAAAATAAAGTACTTGATAGTTTTCCTTTAAATTTTTATTTGAAATCTAACCTATGTATGACATATTGCCCTCAATTAAATAGAAGATAAACCATGAATGAAATGTTTTCTTTATCTTAAATTTCAAAAGATCATTACATGCATCGGATCTTTGTGGAATTATACATTCATGCACACCACGCACAATTTTAGATGTACGGACCCCAAGAGTGTCAAAACTTGGTACGAAGAGACACTTAAGTGCCAAAATCGAAGCAAAATGGATCACTCAAGTGCCAACGACGAGAAAATCCGACCAAAATACTAACATGGCATTTTTCCGGCGATTTGGAGTTGAAACAGCATCGTTTTTGGTGCTGATGTGACGAAATAAGCCCAAAACAACGTTATAAAAAGGGAGGCAGCAACCTGTGGCCACCGCCCCATCACTGGTGGGGCAATGGCAATGAACGGCGAGGGTCGCCGATGCCTAGTCGCGGGTCGACAACCCTCGCTGAACGGTGGCGAGGGCCGGAGGGCCCTTGCCAAACACTGGGAGAGGGCAGCGACCCTCTCCCAGATCTAGGTGAGGGTCGGCCACCCTCACCCCAGCCTAAGCGAGGGTCGACGGCCCTCGCACAGGCGCCGGCGGCCTCGCCAAGGGCGAGGCCATTGGCGCCCAGATTTGGGAGAGGGCAGCAACCCTCTCCCAAATCTGGGCAAGGGTCGGCGGCCCTCACCCCGGCTTGTCCTCGCCCAGCGCTGCTGAGTTTCTAGCAGCGCTGGGCGAGGGTCGCCGTCTATCCATCGCCGCCGCCCCACCAGCGATGGGGTGACGGCCACGGGCTACTGCCCTTTTTTTTTTTAAATTTCGCTTTTAATATTATTTAATTAATATTTATTAAAAAATAAATTTTAGTTTAAACGATACTGTTTTGGGCTTATTTCGCCACATCAGCAACAAAAACGATGCCGTTTCGTCCTCAGATTGCCGGAAAAATGACATGTCAGCATTTTGGCCGGATTTTCTTGCCGTTGGCACTTAAGTGATCATTTTTCTTTGATTTTGGCACTTAAGTATACCGGGTTTTTTTTTTTTTTTTTTCAAGTGTGGAAACTCCAGGACCCGAAGTAGTAGGATTGATTCTCATAATAAGAAAAGTGAAATATATTGAAATTTTTTGCGAAAATTGTCGAATCCAAAAAAAATGTTCGATAGCAAGTTGATCGGTTAATTCAATAAGAAATGGTAATTAGCACTCGATTTAATTGGTACCATCCAACCGAATCCAATTCCATTTTGTTTACTTATTCAATTTCAACGAGTGAATTCTCAAGTTCAACCAACCTATTTTCAAAATATCAAGATCAAGTGGATGAATAAAAATCTTGAGCTTGAGTTTGACTCCTTATTATTTCTAATTGCGCATTATATATCTATTTGAAGAAGCTACGGAGGTGGGCACTGGGAGAAGGAGCCCCTGTATCAGCTAATAATTTCATGTATCATGTATAGGCAATTTAATATGAAATATTTCTATACATGTTTCTCCAAGTTTTGAGCTTCGTATCTTTGATATTTTAGCCACAGCCCAAAATGAGAGAATCCTTCTTTTCTCTTTCTCGTTTTACGTACGCGCACAAAAACGCACACTCATGTTTCTTATATAAGAACCGTGGGTAACCACCCACGATCCCACGTGCAGTTACGATCGGCAACAGTTGCCGATCGTGGGAAACCATCCACGTTGTACTTATGCCCACAATTTTACATGGGCAAATGGAGTCCTCACTCATTGAACAGAACAAATGTTAATGGAAATGCCGTTCCTTCAATTTATTTGGTCACTCATGTTTGATTTTTTTCCCGTTTTATCCCGACGTGATCGGGTGCTTGTTGCAAGTTATATTCTGGGAATCCGCATCATGTAGACTCCTTATTATTTCTAATTGCGCATTATATATCTATGCTGAATGAAGAAGCTACGGAGGTGGCTTGCTGTAGTGGTGGGAGAAGGAGCCCCTGTATCAGCTAATGGGGTTGAGGCAGCAGAGACGAAAGGCAGGGCCGGCGAATGAGGATTGAAGGCAGCTGCTGTTGGTGATGGAGGCAACGGCGGCAGCGCGACTAAGGAGGAGCGAGCCGATGCCGTTGCCTTGTGGACAGGTTTTGGCCATCTTCGGTGAGTTGGAAGCGATCTAAGCAAGCTACATTTTACAGAATAGACAGAGAGAGGGTTAGAGGGGACAAAGGCAAAAACCATGGAGGATCAAAACGTAAAAGAAAACACCGAAAATTTGAACCGAATCGAACCCAACCCAATCCAATTTTTGATTCAGTTCGGCTCAAGGTTTGGTTTGGATTTCTTGAAAATCCTAACCAAATCAAACCATTGACACCCTTGGGAGTTTTAAATATGACAAAGCATGGTCATAACAAACTCAAAGTATCTAACAAACAAAATGGGACTTTATAAGTAAATATTGTATTACGAATCTAGGATAGAAAGTCTACAGTATAAAAAGAGGGATAGAAAGTCTAAACTTTTGTAGAATGTTTAATTGAGTCTCTGCACTTTTTTTTTGGTGGGGCCGGAGGGGGGGGGGAGGGTGTCAATTGAGTTCTTGAATTTCAATTATTAGGTTCCGCAATGACTACTGTGAAGGAAAGAAAGGACTAATCACGATTTAGTGAAATTAAATGGGTGCGTTAAAAGTCCGAACACTGAATTTCTTGTACTTCCTTATTTTGTGCGAACAGTACATAATTTCTCGTACATTAATTTTCAGAAGAGCATAAAGTTTTGCCATCCTATGCCAGTGAGGATAATTTAATTTTCTTTGCCTGAAGAAAAAAACAAACAAGAGAAAGATGGCTGTTCTTTCTTTACATGAAAAGTACGACGCACAATATAAGCTCGTTGCGATAAGTAATCATATCTGGATTAACTCCGTTAAATGCCACGATGGCATCCTATTGGGCCATTCTAATTGGAAGAATAAAATAACTATTTCCTGAAAATTTAAAAAAAGAGAGTTTGAAATGAAAGGTAAAAAAAAAAAAAAACAAAAGATAAATCTAACAAAAGCAGCTGTGAATGAGATCTCTGTCATCCCGAGCACACCCCCATCAGGTTTGAAGAATTGTGGAGAATATACTGGAGAGTTTTGTTAGTATAACGGTGTTTAGACTACTGTAAAAATATCATATTGTTGTGAGCAACAAATTCTTGAAGGAATAAGCTTGATAATAGTTTATAATTATTTGTTATTTAGATTTTGTGATCCATAATAGATTATTATTCTCACAATAGATTAAAAATTATCACCTAGTTATTTCTCTATGCTGAAGGAGGTTTCATGGCGGACTTGTTGCAAAGGTGCACTTTTTGGCCTCCTTTAGCCGCTTTTAACAGACACAAAATAACCTTGCTCTTTTAAGTGGAAGTGCCAAAACAAAGAAGAAACCGAAATGAACAAGACCAAAAGCGAAAGAGCAAATCCGATCAAATCAATTAATGATGTAAGGAGTCCTAGCCTCACTTTTTTTTTTTTTTTTTAAATTGACCGGTGGCAAGCCACGACTTGCGGGGCCGAGCACGTAGCGGCGAGGGAGGATCACAACCTCACTTCAGCAAGGTGGCGAGTTGCCGTGCTAACAAAGATGCATCAGCAAAGAATGATATAGTAGTTTGCTGGCAAGTTGGGCTTCATTCGATCACAAACGGACCGGGCAGGACCTAATAAGTTTAGGCCCTTGCTGAAGCCCACAAAGATGCTTTCGGCTGGGAATTATGGCTCGGGCCGTATCTGGGTGGGCCCATGTGGCGCCGGGCCCATTTTTAAGTTTACAAGCGATATCTATAATTAATTGAGTGAAATATTTAAAATTGAGCTTGCTTGATAAGAAAAAATTTCTATCAATAGATAAGATCTAAAATGATTTTAAGGGCTTTATCACTAACGAATAAATTTATCAAAATTTTCTATTAATAGCTATTGTGGTAAGTATAATTCGTCGGTAATTTCCAATTGTTCTTGATAAATATTGGAGTTCATGGTAAATATAAGTTGTTTCTTTTTAGCATATACAAGTTGTTCTTTGCCTTATAAAACTAAAAATATAAGTTTCCCTTTTCCTCATTTGGTTTAATAATAATGTAGCATTACTGATGATAACTATAATTTATCGAGAAAAAGTTTATTTGAAGTTTTATTCACTAGGAATGATAAAGTTTACAATGTACATTTGATCATGAGTTCACTAGTTTTGTCGCTGTTGTGGAATGGTGCGCAATCTAAAGGATCCTATAATTAATTTGAAAACAAGAGTAAAAGTAAGAGAGCAAATCTGATCCGATTAAATAATAAGGCCTGGATTTAAGAAGTCCTAGGCCCATATTTCCAAAACACGAAGACACTTGGACGCTTAATCTCATCGGGTGCCCTGATCTCCACGTGGACACCTTTGATTGGTGGCAAGCCATGACGATGTGCATGCCATTTGAGGCATCGACTCTTCCACTCGAGTCCGACGAGAGATGCCGAACACTCGCCGGTGCCACCGCCCATCCTTCCTCTTCCTTGTCCCCCTTCCTCTCTAGTGTATATCATTTTAGATTTTTTTTTTGATTTTCTTCGTTATTTTGATTCCTCATCGATAAGTAAATCCAATTATTTACTTGATGGAAGGGCCGACATGAACAAAATAAATTATATAGTTTAATGACTTGGGTGATCAAAAAAATGTTTAAAGAACCTAATTAATCAATTTTACGAAATTTTAGGGGTTACTTGTGCTTTGATCCATAAGAAAAAAAAACCGATAGAGCTCGTTAAATCTTGTCTTTATCGAATAATACTCTTTTCCCCAAAAAAGGCCCCAGCCAGATTTCAGACGTAGGACAAATTTCCCCAACTTTCAAGTGTTGTACAAAAAGGCTCCCAACTTATGCTCTGAAGGTAAATTTGGCCACCATTAGACTTGTTGTTAAACTTTGCTTATGTAGCATCTGATTTGTAAGGAGGAGGATGACGTCGCCAACAATGACTGCCACGTCACTAGTGGAGCTGAAGATGTGTATATACAGATGAAAAAACTTGAATGTGTTCATAATGCATGCGAGTCCCACTGTTGGATGTAGCTAAACACTACCACACACAAGGAGACCATTCAATGAGCGTGTTGCCGTGATCGAGCTCTAGCTTGGATCGACCGACAGAGTTTCAAAATACGATATAGGCTGAGTTCAAATGACAAACTACATCAATTAGATTTGTTCATTGGTGACTAAGACTTGTTTAGGTACCAAAGATTAATCGGGACAATTAATTCTTTTGGGAGTAAGAATCGAGATCGATATGAAATTAAATTAGATGTGATTTAATTTAATTTGTATTATAGTCAGTTTTTATTTCAAAATGGTAAATTGGTGATTATCCTGTCGCCACAAGGTGGGAAATTTTGAATGTGATGTGCAACATGCGCGAGTATCCGAAGGTCGTAAAATAATTCTTTTAAAGCATGATGAGACTTTTGGAGTTTTCACAAAGGAGTAGTCAAATTTCCCTTCCTAGTAACATCATTATTCCTTGGAATAAGATTCATGATTTTTATTATTTGGATGATAAAATATTTAGGTATTCTCACCGACCATGAAGATTGCTGATTGGTGATCTTTTTTATTATTTGGATGATAAAATATTTAGGTCACCATGAAGAGCTGATTGGTACCGAGTAACTCAATGTTGATAGATGGCAATCATCAATGATCGTCAATGGCAAACAAGGAAAACTATTTGTTTGAAGGAAAATTGTTTCGAAGAAATTATTTTTCAATATTCCAATGTTTGGATTACAGAAAACTAATCGATTTGCGGAATGTTTTTGATATACTGGAAATAATAAGTTTAGATTCAATGATAACGATTACTACTTCTGATAAGAAGGAAATCACTTTCTTTAAACTACCAAACAACTGAAAATTAACCATTTTCCTTGAAAATGTCTTTCATGGAAAATATATATATGTATATTTTTTTATCAAGAAGTTTTCAATGAAACAAGCTCATCCTTCATTAGAATAATCATTTTCGAATTATTTGAATAGTTGTTTGCTGGGTATACAGATTAGCTTTTATTTTAAGAATTCATAAATTGCATTCTCCTACTTTCCTATTATATTGCTGAAAGGATCCGTCGAGGTATTCTTCAAGTCAATTCTTAGTCTCTTATGGTAAATTTTACTTTTGATTACGCTTACACTTTCCTTTATATTTGAGATTTGGCTTTATCTATTACGGAACATCTTAAATCTTTAAAACCATTACATTAACATTCCACGTCATTTTAAGTCACATGATATATTCTTTTTAATGAATTTTTCAAAGTCATACATACTTTTAAAAAGTTAGAGCAAATGACCCTAAAATAACCGGGAACAAATTACATACAAATTTCAGGAATTATTAAGGGTGATTGGTTCCAAATTTGAAATTTGCAATCTATTTTATTAGAGCTGATTTTCCATTTTTGGAACCAGAAACCTACAATGTTTGTCCTAAAACTTGTAAAAAAAGTGCAAGTGAGTTAAAACTTTTAAAAAATGTAATTATGTCCTAAAACTTGTCATGAAAGTGCAATCAAGTCTTAGAACTTTCAAAAAGTTTAATTAAATCATAAAATTTGTCACAAAAGTATAATCAAGTTCTAAAACTTTCAAAAAATATTATCAATAGAATGACTTGATTTGATCAATTTGACAAATTTTAGAACTTAACTGCACTTGTTGAAAGTTTTAGGACTTCTAATGCAATTATCCCAATGATCTAATATCTAATATAATCTTCGTGATCCAATTATAGCAAGTTAATATGAAGTTGGAAGAGACAAAGAAAAGAGAATATCAACAAAGGTTTTATGTGGTTCAAACGACTACGAAAAAGTTACTAGGACATCTATATAGAAATCACTTTTTTTCTTAGCTTTTTGGGAGAGATCCATTCTTTTTAAATAAAGAAGAGTACATCATAGTTGCTAAACATAACTTATGATTTTTATGGTAAATATATCTATGACACATTGAACTTTAATTTTCAATCTTATCATGACTTAGCAAGTTTATCACGCCAACAATAATCTAATCCAACGTCATCTATCTCATCAAACAATCAACCAACTTCTTTTACTTATCTTTTAGTTCACTTCCAAAGATGCTCATCCACATATTTCACATTACAAAACACCTAGGTCTACTCTGAACTAGTTTAATTAAATAGATGTGTGGCGGTGCATAGAGCTTTATGAGAAGTTGGCTTTGACTCTTTCTTTTTCTTTTTCTTTTTTTCCCTCTCCCAAAAACTTTGACTATTTCTCCACCTTACGCCTAGGGGTGAGCATGATCTGGGTTGGGCCAGTCCACCCCCTAATCTTGGGACCAACCTGTATAATATTGGTCCTCAATTTTTGGGACTGAAGACCAACTCTATTGAGCTTGGGACCGAGGACCGAACCAACCCAACGGGTTTAGTCCTGTTCCAGGGTCAACTTGGGACCAATTGATAATTTTTTTGTTTTATTTTTTGTATTCATTGAAAAGGAAAACCTACTATTTCAAATTACATATCCATCAACAATGGGGCATTGAGCAATAAAACTATAAATACTTGTATATATTTAACAAATTTAGGATAGGGCAATAATAAAAATTTCACATTTATTAAATGTAAGAAACCATAAAAATAATTAAGACTCCTTATAGAGCCACGAGGTGAGCATTGCTCACAAGCAAAGAGGGTTTCTAATTAGGGCTTTGTTTCATTTTGATTTACTCGGTGACGAGCAAGGTCAGTGAAGAGAGGCAAGCGGCGCAAACGTCGAGTAGCAAGCAAGGTGAACATCGAGCGTCGAGCGATAAACAACTAGAGGTAAGTAGGGTGAGGTCGCTCACGAGCAGAATTATTTCTTTTGATTTTACTTGACAAATTGAAGACTAAGAAGAAAAAGAAGAAAGAAGAAAACAATAGTACTGGAAAAGGAAGATGTCGTTTGAGTTAGGATTTGCTGTTTACAATAGATAAAAAAAAATATTATAAATAATATATTGCACATATAATATTTAATATATCTAGAATATATTATATATAAATATATATTTAATAGTTAGGGTTGGCCAAGTTGAACCAACCCGTACAGTATTGGTCTCGAAATTTTAGGACCAATGACAAACCCAGTCCCCCTAAGAATCGGACAAGGACCAACAGGGTTGGGCTGATTTAGGGTCGGTCCAAGGTTGACCCCAGACCAATGCTCACCCCTACTTAGGCTTGGCAGTTTTTCTTCTTTTTTTTTTTTTTAACTTTCTCATGGTAACTTATTTATGATTAACCAGAAATGCCATAATCACATCAAGCATTTCTTTATTCATGTATACTCCAAAAGTATCACTAAGTATATGTCATTAACCAATTCAATGGTAAGAAAAAAATTAAATGAAAGTAGAGGATTTGATTTCATAAATATTAGATTAAGCTTCTTGTTTAAACATTTCCGTATGAGTTTGCCTACAGTACATAGTTTCTTGAGAATATCTTGCTCAGGGGTTTTGAATGGAAGACGTCAATACAACCCTTTAGATAGGACTAGATCCCACCTGTACGGCAATAAAGATTACACTCCCTACTTCAAATTAAAAAATAAAAATAAAATTATCTAGTAAAAAAGGTATTTGCTATTTTTTCTTAAAATATTTGTTTGAAATCTAACCTACATATGACATAATTTACTTAATTAAATAGAATGCAATACATGAATTAAATGCTTCCTTTATCTTAAATTTGAGAAGATCAGTACAAGGATCAGAATTCCGTGGAATCATACATTCACGTTGTTAGGATACATGTGTGAGTTGTGTTAGAGAAGTGGTCCCACATCGGAGAATTGATGTGGTGTGGAGCAGTTAATATATACTAGTTGGTCCATAACTCACTAGCTTAAGTTTTTGAGTTGATGTGGGTCCAACTAAATATATTGACGGGCTCGGGCTTGGGTTTCCCCCTAAGAGATTTCCCCAGGTGAAGGTATCAGACTTCCGCTATGCACTCCCAATAACTGGTATCGGAGTTTAGGGTTACGGTTTCCGGGCAAGTAGGTGTTGTAGCGTAACAACGTAACAACACGGGCCCGTGAGGATAATGTTGGGCCAAAAAGGATATATGATTTAAGGGAAGTGGACCCAATACTGGAGCTCACATATGAGGGGGAGATTATTAGGATACACGTGTGAGTTATGTTAGAGAAGTAGTCCCTCATCGGAGAATTGATGTGATGTGGATCAGTTAATGTTGCGAAAAGGGTGAGCGATCGAACAATAAAAAAGACAGAATAAAGAAAATAAATTGAATACCATATTTACGTGGTTCGGTCATAGAGACCTACGTCCACGGGGAGAGCAGCGATGAATTTTACTATAGAACAAGCGATACAACGGAGATTACACACTCGAGTCACTCAAACACTCTCAGTGTTTCCCAAGCCCCAATTACACCCAATAACTCACGCAGTGTTTAGCCCCACAATTCCTCGTGAAATAATCTCTCAATCTCACAAAGAAATTATACACAAATTCTTACCACAATAATTTAATCGGCTACAAACACTTGAATCTTCTTGGCATAATTGCTTGAACGAAATCAACGGAGAAAACTCCTCTCAAGCACTCGATGACAAATCGGCGCTTCAAGACCTCTTGCATCAACAACGGCCCAATTCTTCTCCACGCATGACCGTATATATAGTGAACTTGAGAACTTTCCAATTCTTGAAAGTCACTCCTACTTGGAGTAGAAAAGAATAAATTAAGAAACCCACACCTACTAGGATTAGGAAATAAATCAAACTTTTACTTTGGACTCAAACTCAAGACATATTTTCAACAGTTAATATATACTAGTTGGTTCATAACTCATTAGCTTAAGCTTTTGAGTTGATGTGGGTCCAACTAGATACATTGATAGGCTCGAGCAAATAGGCATTGTAGTGTAACAACGTAACAACACGGGCCCGTGAGGATAATGTTAGGCCAAAAAGAATATCCGATTTAAAGGTGAGTGGACCTAATACTAGAGCTCACACGTGAGGGGAAGATTGTTAGTTGTGTTAGAGAAGTAGTGCCTCATCGGAGAATTGATGTGGTGTGGATCAGTTAATATATACTAGTTGGTCCATAACTCACTAGCTTAAGCTTTTGAGTTGATGTGGGTCTAATTAGATATATTGACAGGCTCGGGCTTGGGTTTGCCCCTAAGAGATCTCCCCAGGTGAAGGTATCAGACTTCTGTTACGCGCTCCCAACACACGTACACCACAAGCAATTTTATATGGGCACATGGAGTCTTGTCTCATTGAATAGAATAACGTGGGAATGGAATTGCGTCCTTGAACATAAATAAAGAGGATAAAATGGCAAGAGGTAGTCTAGTACCCTTTCCACGAATCTGACCCAACAAAAGTCAAATATAGGTTTATGATTTTTTGTATCTCTTGTTGTTGATGTTTATATTTATCAATAAATTATAACGTGGGGTGGAATCAATTGAGATCATATATTTTCTTTTTTGAAGGGTTAACGAACTCATAATAGACCCTACAAAGGCGATTATCAAAAGTTCACAAATTGCAAAAAGGGATCTTTGATATGTCCCACATTTATTTGTCATAAGTCCAAGGAATTTAACGATTGATGTTCCAATCACTCACATACGTATCAGAGATGCTCCATCCATCATGGGAATAAAAACAGTATCAGTTGCGCGCGCGCGAGAGAGAGAGAGGTGTTGCCCTTCTTTACTGAAGACACCAACAATTCGTTGACAAGTAGTCCCCACAGTCAAGCTCCAAAAGAATCTAGTGGTCTCTCATCTTTTTGTGGCTTTTGATCACTCAGGATATTTGGTCAGAAGTTGTTCATAGTCGGTCATTATTGCCAACTGCAGCTGAGGACCGTGAATACCTCAATCTTATGATTTACATTGCCTGAAAATGAGTTGTATAATTAAGAGCTTTCACTTCAAGCTTCTTTGCTCTGTTGATTTATTTGCCCTGGTTATGGAAGTCAAGCCGTCCGCATTTGATGAATGAGAAGAGCAATCTGTTTCTTGTTTTTAGGTGAGTACATTCACAATAGTTCATCACACGGCACCTCAAATTCCTTTCAAATCTTCCGATGAGTGGAATGCTGCTCAAGCCCAGCTGAACGGAACTGTCCACTGTGATTATCCTAAATGGTAGTAAATTTTTGATTTTCCTCAAGTTTCTTCATTGCTTGCTCTCTTTTGCCGCATCTCAGATATAAATGAACTAGCAATGTCTTGTACCTTTAAACTTAACACGTTTGGCATTGCTTCTGAGCATTGGCATGCAAAAATGTGTATCAAGAAACTTTTGCATTTTTGAAAGTGGAAGATGAAATTGTTATCTAGTTGATGTGGTTATCGGTGAACTAGCTATCCTAGCTGACTGCATGCCCCAGAAGGTGGTTTTGTCACTTGTTTTGTCTTATAAGTTTATTTGACGATCTTTGGGTGCAAGGATGAGTAGAATGATCAAAAAGGAAACCGAGAATGAAATTGTTATCTAGTTGATGTGGTTATAGGTGAACTAGCTATCCTAGCTGACTGCATGCCCCGGAAGATGGTTTTGTCACTTGTTTTGTCTTATAAGTTTATTTGACGATCTTTGGGTGCAAGGATGAGTAGACTGATCAAAAAGGAAACCGAGATGCTCCTCTTGTGCGAGGATTGAAATTCTATGCCATCACATAAATGTCCAAATACCCCCATCATAGATCACCAAGGATTCTGAGTTACAACTTGCGTGCAGCTCACAAGTCTACGTAAGAAAACCAGGGAGTAATTTATTGTATGGATGTCAGTTCAGTTCTAAATTTTTCCATGTGATTAATTTAGTTATAAATTTTTTGACAATTTGTCAATGTAGCCCTTGGGCAATTTTGGCCGGATATTGATGACATAGATATTGACCATCCTACATAATATAGCCGGTGGTAACATTAACAATTTTTATAATTTTTTCAACTTTTTCTAAAATATATTTATTTGATTTTCCTTTTGTTGTTCTTCTTCCTCAATTGGCTGACTAGACCTCCGTGTCATAGGTTGCGGATGGTCATAACATCCTTGTCGACTGTGAAGCACTCACTAGCCATTGATGGCCTTCACTAGCCACAAGCATGCCACACACAGATCTAGCAATGCAAGGGCATCACGGCCCTCACCAACCACTTTGCACAGATCTGGCGAGGCCAGCTTACTCGTGATTGTTGACCATAGTCAAGGTCCCATCGGCCTTCAAAGAAGAAGAAAAGAAAAGAAAAGGAAAAAAATATAAAATATAAAATATATAAAATATTCATAAAATTTGAAGAAAAGTCACAAAAATTGTCTAATTAGCGCCAGCCATGCCATATAGGACAACTAGCATTGACATCATTGTGTTATGGCTAAAATTAGTCGGAATGACTATATTGGAAAATCATAAAAAAAATTTATGATTAAATTGACAAAATTGAAAAATTTAGAACCGATTGACATCCATACAATAAGATGAGAACTTTTCTAATTATTATTCATTTATTTTTTAGTCAACAATCTGAAAAAGAAAATATCGAGTAATCAATTACATAATAGATTAACATATCATTCAATTAGCAAACATATTTGGATAATTTAGCAAATGATATCGTGCAAATTCCTAGTGTGTAATTCTTACTTAAACCGGACTGTGATTATCATGTGCAAGAAAGATAATACTTTGAAAAGATTTAAAAAAAAAAGGAAATTTTTAGTTGCTCTCTCTCGATGTTGCCATAAAAGACTCACACCTATTACAGAATGTTCAATTTGAACTCTTTGTCCAACAATAGAGTTTCATCTTAGAAATGGTTATTTTGAAAAAAAGTACTTATTACTTTTCCCTTGAATTTTTATTCTAATAACCAATATATGATGTACTTCACTTGATTAAATAGAATGTACTACATCAATGAAATGCTTTCCTTATCTTAATTTTAAAAAGATCATTCACGTATTGGCTATTGATTAGAACAAAATGTGAATAGATGTGCCGTCCCTTGAACTCAATTGGCTGCTTACGTATAATGTTTTTTTTCTTTTCGTGGATTGATACTTTTCATATCCTAACATGATTTATAGTTTATACATTAACGTCCCCATCATTTCCAAAATTCTCCCTTAAGGAAATAGGAAGGTGGGACGTGGTAATCTAGGGGCCTTATTTTCCACGAATCTGGCCCAAACAACATTGAATAATGGATTACGATTTCTTATCTCTCGTTGATGTTCTTATTTATTACTAAATTAGAACGTGACGTGTAATCAATTCAAAGTATATATTTTCCTTTATAGAATGAAAGAATAAATTTTCATCGTGGGAAATTTCTCGGGCCCTTCCAAGAAATAACGCAATACAATGAAAGAGACTTCCCAAAATTTAATATTAATACGTGAAGAGGAATCAATCGATGTTATATATTTTCTTTTTGGAGGGTATCAATTCATAAAAGTCTCGCAACTGTTAAAAAATCTTCAGCTTGAACTCTTTGCCCAACGAGAAATTTTCATCTTAGAAAATTTTCTTTTGAGAATAAGTGTTTGGTATTTTCCCTTTAAATTTTTATTGGAAATCTAACCTATATATGACATAATTTAATTAATTAAATAGAGCGAAATACATGGATGAAATGCTTTCTTTATATTAAATTTAAAAAGATTACTGCAATTATCGGACCTTCGTGGAATCTTACATTCACATGCACCACGGGCAATTATATTTGGACATATAGAGTTCTCACTCATTGAATAGGATGTCGTGTGAATGGAAGCGCCGTCCCTTCAACTTAATTGGTCCCCCATGTTTCGTGTTTTCTTCCCTAGATTGATACTTCTTTGTCTATCATGCAGACCTCTGATTCTTTCTTCAAACGAATTATTATAATTCTTTATGCATCTGGCCCAAAAAAATTATATAAAGGGCTACGATTTCTCGTATCTCTGTCGTTGATGTTCACGTTTATTAATAAATTAGAATGCGATGTCAAATAAATTAAAATCATATAAAATAAATTTTTATTATGGAAAATTCCAACAAAATTACCTAAAAAGTCCTAAACATATTGCACTTATATCAATTTAGTTTTAAACTTTTAAATTAAACCAATTGAGTCATAAATATTTTGATAATTTATTAATGTAATCAATCCGGCCAATTTTAGTTGAAAATCACCAATGTGGATGTCGACCGTCCCATATGTGGAATAGTAGATGTTGTTACCTATGGCCAATTGCCCACTGTGGTTGGTGAGGCCAAGGCTTGACCTCACTAGCTTCAGACAAGTTTCAACTTTATTGGATTTGCCATCCCCGCCAGTTGTTGCATTTGGCCAGTTGCTAGGCCTTGCCATTGTCCATTGTCGTGGGTTGGTGACAGTTAGAGAAATATGAAAAAAAAAAGAAGGAAAAGAAAAGAAAAATAAAGAACAAGGAAATACAAATATAAAAAAAATTTAAAATTTTGGAAATTTTGTCATTGTCAACACTGGTCATGCCATGTAGGACAACTGTTATTCATGTCAATGTTCGATCAAAATTGACTAGAAAGACTAAATATTTAAGATTAAATTGGTTAATTGAAAGATTTATGACTAAATTGGCAAAGTTGTAATAGGTTTAAGATTTTTTTGAAAATTTTTTTGAGAAATTTCTTGGGCTCCTTCCAAGACAAAGTGCAACACGATGAAGGAGACTTCCCATGACTTAGAATATGAAGTGGAATCGATTGAAAGTTTGTATTTTCTTTTTTTTTGGAGGAGAATGGATTGCAATAGTTGATTGAATAACTTTTTAGAGGGGGAAATTTCTCTAGAGCTTCGAAGTAAAATGAAACGCAATGAAGGAGACTTTCCACGGCTTTCTGGCTTGACTAGACATCCTCCAAAATCACATCTATTAGACTCTACTCCTACATCATTCTCATCATTATAGTTGAGAGCGCACAGCAGAAATCCGATACTTTTACCTGGGGAGATCTCCAAGAGGAAGCCCAAGTCCGAGCCCGTCAATATATTTAGTTAGACCTACCTTAACTCAAAAGCTTAAGATAGTGAGTTATGGGCTATCAATTCTCCGATGTGAGACTACTTCTAACACAACTTACATGTATATTCTAACAATCCGATGTGAGACTACTTCTTTAACATAACTCACACGTGTATTATAACAATTAATAAACTCGATCATTATACTTGATATATTGTTAGTGGCATGGGATGGTCATAAGTTAATGATTTATGGTCCGAGCATGCATATCTCGCGTACGCATATGTCAATCCAGTCAACTCTGCCTAGACTTTAAGGGGGAAAAAAATTACTCTGCCTGAAAAGCTAAAAAACAACACATTCTCTCTTCATTTTTCTTCTTTTGAAAGTACATAATGAAACACGGTGGAAATTAATGACAAATGCATGACCCTAGACTAAAACTTATGTCGCAGATCAAATGTGCTGATATAGCCAAATAGAATATGAAACTATAGTTTTTTTAGCTCCATTTATGTGCAATATTTAATATTATATAATAGATTAATAACAAAAGAAACAAGGGAATTGCAACAAAACCGATTACACATAGTATATGGGGAGAGTTACTCTCCGTCTTTAAGTTAATAATAGAAGTCTTGATATTTTGATGGTTGATTAATTAAGTCCTAAATATTAATCACACTATTTATGTGAGAATAAGTGTAATAGAAGTCATAATGTTTTAATGGTTGATTAATTAAGTCCTAAATGTTCTATTTTTAAGTCAATTCAGTCCTATATGTTTCGACAAAGATAATCAAGTACTAATTTCATTGCCGATGATTTTTAGTAGCTGGACAAATATAAAATTTTTAGAGTATTGTGAAATGAGGAATCAATTTAAGCAACACATATGAATCTTGTCGATCATTGAGTAGACAACTTAATTATGGAAGCCAATTACAAAATAAAGCCTTTTTTTTTGGTTTGAAATGTAAGTATCATTTATAAGATAACGTACAAGAGCTTAGGAGCATTCCACATCATTACAAAGATAACTAAGAACGCAAAAAAATGGAGTGAGGAAGTCTCCATATACTAGCCAAAATTACATTTGTTTGGAAAGGTTTAAAATTTTTGTAAAATGATGCTCGGCCTCTAACAAGCTTACGAATTTTAGCCACAATGATGGAGGCATCATTTGACTTATTTTGGAAACGTCTACAGTTACATTCCATCCAAATGTGGTAAATGGTTGTTAGAAAAGTTACTTTGAGAAGCCTTGCTGCCAAATTTTTGCCTTTGGTAGCCTTGATCATCCATTGGATTTCACCATTCCATCCTTCTAAGTTACGGTGAATTTCGTATTGTGCAAGGATAATACGCCATATGATTCCCATCCACGTGCATTGAAAGAATAGATGATCTCGATTTTCCATATTATCCAAACAGAAATTACAATGGATTGCTACTGTAGACATCCAACGTGATATGATATCTGCTGTTGGGGGTTTATCTCTACAGACTAGCCATCCGATAAAATTTTGAGGAAAATTTGAATTCTATTTTTCAATAAAATCTCAAAATCAAGTTTCATGCTCAATTTTCAAGAAACTTGTGTGTTTTATTCTTTGATTACTGTAAAAAAAAAATATTTAATTTTATGAAAGACTTGTTGTAGCTAGTATTGACACCTAGATGGGGGTAAATAGGTGTAGAGGAATTTTACGTACAAGTAATAACAATCCATTGCAATCTATAAACTGAAATTAAATAGAGAGAGGAGAGAAGATTGCAAATACAGTTTATAGTGGTTCGGCTTTTGTCAAGCCTACGTCCACTCTCCAAGCGATCAGCCAATAGCTGGATTTCACTATGTGATCAAATGTAATTACACACTCTTAAGTGTTAGCACTCGATGATGATATGTCTCACAAAGTCACTCTTTCTAGTAATACACTAAGACCACTCACTTTCGCACTTTAGACAACTGATGAAGAACATAATCAAACTTTGGAATATATTAATCACCTCTAGTCTCCTAGGTTTCATTCTCTCCTTAAATACTCTCTAAGCCACACTCGACCGTTGGCTCTTTCCTTGAGAGTTTAGCATTTCCCTTTCTTGGACAAACTTTATAAGGCAAGTCTTTTTTATCGTTGAAGGTAGATTGAATCTCCTTGGATTTTGCTCACCCATACAATCAGAATCCGGGCTTCCATAAGTATTCCATTCTTCTTTGGAAGTTGTCCGTTGATTGATCCTACCAATTAGTTTGATACGACAAATTCAATATTAATAAGGTAAGTGAAATACTTGACCATTGGTGATATGATCCTGTAGTTACATTCTAAGTCTGATAGACTAATGTTTTGAGTCTGCTTAAGATTTCCGTTTAGCACGGTCAAATTCAGAAATTAAGTCTATTCGGTTCTTCCGTCTGGTACGGACAGATTCATAAACTGCGTCTCTTCTAATCTGCCATTTGATACGGACAGACTCAAAAATATTTCATGTTTTTCTTTCTACCACTTGCAGACTCAAAAACATATGCCACCCTATGACTATTTCTTCTAAAGATATGTATAAGTTCTTACATAAAACTTTTTACGCTTATGGTTTGTTGTTCCTGCAAAACATAGTTAGACAAGATATATTTGCATAATTTGACTAGTATAACAAAATATTTAACCAGTCAAATAATGATCCAATCAAGCACATAAATCATGCTCAACACAACCAACCACACAACCAATCAGCAAGTATCTACAATAATAACCAACCATGTATTTGCCACACAACCACAATCAAGCACAATAATAACCAAATAAGATCCAAAGTATCTCTCCCCCTTTTTGTCACTTTCAAAAAGTTTATACTTGAAAGATAAGCAGAGTTTGAAAGAAAAACTGACAAAAGTTGAAACAAAATGAATCAAAAGATGATTTCTTTAGGAAGATTTCTTTTTAGGGGTCCGAACAAAGGTGAAATCCTCCATATCCGTGGCTGACTCCTAATTCTGTTGAGACATTGATGGACTGTCTATTCAAGAGTCTCAAGCCTGTTGTTGAGAGAGGTTTCCATAACAACTTGGCGATCTCTTATTTCCATAAGCAAAGCTAATATCTTCTGACATTCAGCTCGATCAGATGAAGTTGCAAGGATATTTGTTTCAGCATTCTAAGACATGGGCTCCTCCTGAGTTGAAGCTTCAATCTAGCCTTGTTGTCCTAGTGGATTTCTGTCCTCCTCAGTTTCAGGAATAACACCCTCATTCGTTCTAAGTTCTTCTTTCTCTCTTCCTTCTTCTTCTTCTTCTGGATCTTTTTCTTGTTCCGACTCATCATTTTCTGCAAGATGAGGTTCTGAAGTAGGAATGTTATCTTTTGGTGCATCTGATGGAGGCATTTCTGCTTCTGGTTCTATCGTTCTGTGTCCTGCTTGTCTCGAGTTTGCCAGAATTTCAGAAATACTTTCTCCTTCATCCTCTTCATCATGCAACAATAGCTGTCTCCTTCTTTTAGAACTTGGCTCAGCAGTAGCTACTTCCTTTCCTCTTTTCTTTGTAGTTTTTGAAGCCTTAGCCAATTCCTTCTCTTTTCTCCTCCATGTCTCCATGACATCCTTCACTCCCATTTTGGCTATCATCTTCTGTCCAACGGCTATTGTTGGAAGAACTATGGTGCATAATCTCGCGAGTATCTCCATCTAGAGATGTTCAAAAATTCTAGTCACCAAAGCTCCTTAAGGCAACCGACCTTTATCTTTTGAAACTGTTCTATACATGTGTAGTAAAACAGTGTGTGAGAGTGAGAACGAAACTCCTTTTTCAATCGCCCATATCAGATTTGTCTCAAAGTTGGCCACATCAGTCTTTGATGATGCTTTTGGACGTATGCAGTTGATGATTATTTTGTGCAGAATAGTTCTTACAGAAGTCAAATAGGGATAAGTGATAGATGCCCTAATAGACTTTGTGAGATATTTACACACATTCTCATAGGTCACTTTAATAGGTTTGAAAGGGCCCCTCTCAACTTTCATAATATCAGCCAAGACATTTGCATTAACCTCATAGAATTTATCATACACACTGAACTCAATTTTATTTGGAGACAAAAATGTCAAATTGGAGTAGAAGTATGCTGTGAGTTCAGGATAGACAACAGCAGAGTCCATATAGAATTTATCCATTTGTAATTGTTCAAACTATTCTCGCAGGTTGATATCAATAGCATCCAAGAAATCAAAATCCACAATCTTGTGGTGCATAACTCCTCGGTCCAGCAACCTATTATAAAATGTCTTATGTTTTTTGGACCGGAACAATTTCCCAGTTGTGTTTCGAGCCACTCCAGTAGTTCCCATTCTTACTTCAAAATTTCTGTAAAGTCGTTCATGATATTCTTTCTCTCCCCAAACATTATCCCTACTCCT